>CM056055.1:181856016-182225890 GCA_029574335.1 Rana kukunoris | reverse complement strand
TATTCACAAAGCTAATTTAGGGCGGCGTATCGTAAATGGGCCGGCGTAAGCCCGCCAAATTCAAATGTGTTTGATGTAGGCGTGTTTTATTTAAATTAAGTGTGACCCCACGTAAATGACGTTTTTTACTAGTGGCGCATGCGCCGTCCCAGTGTGCATGCTCTAAATTACGCCGCTAAGACTCATTGGTTTCGACATAAACGTAATTTACGTCCAGCCCCATTCACGGACGAGTTACGCAAACGACGTAAAACGTGAAAAATTTGACGCGGTCCCGACGTCCATACTTAACATTGGCTGCGCCATCTTGTTGCAGCTTTATCTTTACGCCTGAAAACGCCTTGCGTAAACGGCGTATCTTTACTGCGACGGCCGGACGTATGTTCGTGAATTGGCGTATCTCGCTGATTTACATATTCTAGGCGTACATCAGCGTACACGCCCCTAGCGGCCAGCGTAAATAGGCAGCTAAGATACAACGGCGTAGGAGACTTACGCCGGTCGTATCTTAGCAACATTTAAACGTATCTCACTTTGAGAATACGCTTAAAGATACGACGGCGCAGATTCTGAGTTACGACGGCGTAACTCTTTAAGAATCTGGCCCATTAACTTTGTGCACACCAATTAATGTGGGATTTTTTTTAGCAAAACTATGTAGCAGAATACATATTGGCCTAAATGTATTAAAAAAAAATCATTTTTTTTTACATTTTTATTGGATGTGTTTTATAGCAGAAAGTAAAAAATATTGTATTTTTATTTTTATTTTATTATTGTCAGTCTTTTTTTGTTTATAGGGCAAAAAATAAAAAACCGTAGCGATGATCAAATACCACCAAAGGGAAGCTCTATTTGTGGCAAAAAAAGGAACATTCATTTTAATTGGGTTTAAGTTTTAGCGCTAGAAATAGCCTCTAAATAATGTCTGAAAACCGCCTCCCATTCATTTCATTGCGTCTTTTCACACTGGGGCGGTGCACTTGCGGGACGTTAGGAAAAGTCCTGCAAGCAGTATCTTTGCAGTTTGGGAGCCCTGCATACAGTGCGGCCAAAACGTCCTGCCCATTGAAATGAAAAGCGCTTTGTAAGCCCTGCAACCCGGGTGATTTTAACACGTTCTTCGGCTACTAGCGGGGGTTAAAAGTGCCCCACTAGTGGGCGAATTAAACCGTGCTAAAATGAATGGCGCTTTAGCGCTGCCGCGGCTTAGTGTGAAAGGGGTCTAATGGTTAGCATAGCAGAGCAGCACTGTGGTCCTTAGTTGAAGTCCCAGACATGTTCTGTGTGTTTGAGCTTCCTCCAGGAAGCAGCACAAGTAGTTCTGACTGTGACAGGTTTACTTTAAATGAAAAAAATGTTATAGCTGAGCGAACCTTAAAGAAACCCTGCACTGAGGTAAACATGTGGGCGGCCATTGCTGGCCTCCTCTTGAAAATGTTGCCTGGCTGCCTCTGGCTTTGGGTACTCTCTGAGTCACTGACCTGGAACAAGTGTGCGGCAGCTACATTTGGTTGACGTCAGAAGAGCTGATTTGCATACTTATTTCAGGTCATGACTCAGAAAGAATTAAAGATGGGGGACCAGCATGACAAGCAGACAAAAGGAGAGGCCAGCACTGGGAGTCTGCATATTTCTGTCAGAACGGGTTTCCTTTAATGGCTCAGTCTTTGCTTCTACATGTGAGGAGACAGGCAGCACTGAGCCACTCCAAACAAGTGTGCGTGCTTCCAAGTGTGCTAGTGTCTGCATTGGGCCCCATTCACATTATGACACTCAATGGAAGGCATCACATTTTGTCATTTTACACACTTAGGCAAACGCATTCATTTCAATTGGATGCGCTATGTGTGACTAGTGCGGCAAAGTAACTCATGCACCTTCTTAAGCTTCAAGGTTCATGCTTCTGCTTGTCACGTTTGTAAATTGCATTGCAAAGGTGACATGTTTTTTGCGCATTATGTAAACGCACGTTAGCTGTGATTGCACATTCATGAAACTCTATAGAGCAAATGCATCCTAGGCCCCATGCACACTGCATTCTGGGTATTTATCCCTGGGCACATACTGCCCTTGACATTAGTACCATAGCGGAGGAGAGCGCCAGCTGCCGGGGGGGGGGGGGGGGGGGGGGTGGTGGGGACAAGGAATAAGGTCAGTATGCATTTTATTCCCCTCCCAGCCATATAAACATTTAGGAATCATTTACACCTGTGCAACTTGTCATGCGACTTTGACATGACAAGTCACAACCCATTGTTTGCAAAGGCACCCATTCGGTGGGACTTAAAGTTGCATCAATTTTAAAAGGGGCTTGCACTACTTTGCATTACCTTTTAATGCGACTTTGGCCCAGAGAATGTAAAGTTGGATCAAAGTCACACAAAAAACCACACTGCAAACTTTAAAAATGCGCTAATGTGAATGGAGCCTTAAAAGGCAGCTCCAGTCTCCCCCAAAAAATGTAAAGGCGGCAGGTACATTTAATGTAGCTGCTGACTTTTTTTTTTTTTTTATATTTAAACGTTTTATTTGGGTAAGTACTGTATATACAATGAATAAGCATCCATCACTCTATACAAACAATATCTTAATGGCTCACACTTTTCATTTCAAATAAAATTAACCTTTCATTGGTGGCGCGAAAGTGACGTCATCGCGGCTCCGGCCAATCACAGCGCCGGAGCAGGTCATCAATATCCCGATTCCCCCATCCTCTTTTAGTCCCACCCTATAACTCAATCTTGCCTATACTCCCTTCCTGTATCTATTCCTATGTAATGACCCCTTGTGTTCTATTTAGAATACCTACCCCATTTTGACCCTAATCCCTTCCCCGCCCACCCCTCCAACCTCCTCCCTCCCTCCCACCCACCAAAAGAGAAAAAAAAAAAAAAAACCCCAGCCCAGGGGGGGGGGGGGGGCTCGTAAATATAAACCAATAGTAAGATTAAATGGTTTAATTACACCCTCTCCCCTCCTCCTCTAGGTCCCCCCTATCCTCCTCCTCCCCTCCGGTGTTGCCTTTACTTCCGATGACCTGGACGCGAGGTCCCTCCTGTTCTCCATCCTTTTTCCCCATTAATTCCTTCCCTTCCTCTGAATATATGAATACATTCCATGCTCCCCAAGTTTCATTATATTGCTCATTTCTGTCTTGTGCGGATAGCACCAGGTCTTCTATCGCCCCCACCTTTCTGACTCCATTCAGCCAGTCTCTTATCGTTGGCACTTTAGTCCTTTTCCAATTTAATGTTATACCCGCCTTAGCTTCGTTCATCATATGGCAGATGATCGATTTTTTGTATGTTTTTATTGGGATCTGTGATAGATGTAGCAGGCAGAGAGCTGGGTCATCTTGTATTTGGTAAGTTGTAAATTTTTGAGATATCTTTTGGACTTCCTGCTAATATTTCCTGATTTTAGGACATGCCCAGAGTATATGATACAGAGTTCCCTTACTCTTCTTACATCTCCAGCAGGACTCTAATGTCCCCGGGAACATCCTACTCAGCTTCTCCGGTGTATAATACCATCTATTTAAAATTTTATAGTTTAATTCCTGTAGCCTGGTGCAGGTTGATGTTTTCATAGCTAGGTGGATTATCTTTTGCTGCTGGGTTGGGGTAAAATTCCTCTCCATATCTTTTGCCCATTCTTTCATTGATGGTAGTTCCTGAGCTTCTGGGGGTGATATTATCAATCTATACATTTTAGACAGTAATCTTGCTGCCGGGGGTTCTGATCCTCACAATATCTTTCAAATTGTGTTAACTCCCTTTTGAATCTACTCGTTGGACCTAGGGAGTTCAAAAAATGGCATAGTTGTATCGCCTGCCAATAATTAACCCCAAATTGTCCTTCTATGGACACCAATAAGGTCACTGTCGGCCATCCTTCTAGTTCTACAAAGTGTGCTGCCTGTGTAAAGCCCCTCTCCCTGAGGTTTTTATATGCTCCTTTCTCCAATCCCGGATGAAAGTTTGGGTTTCCCAGTATTGGGTATAGAGGAGAATATCTTGATGTATGTTTACCCAGCTGGCATATCTTATGGCCTATAGATAAAGTCGCACCTATAGTTGGATGTTTTTTTAATTGGGCCGGTAGTGTTTGATAGCACCAAATTGCTCTTTTTAGCGGGACTTGACTTATTTCCTGTTCGAGGTCTACCCATAGTTTAGTTTCTTTACTCCTACCCCATTCTATGACCCTTCCCAAATGTACTGCCTGATAATATTTATTTACATCCGGTACCGCCAGTCCTCCATCGCCCTTAGGTAGGAACATCCTGTTCCTACTAATCCTTGGTCTTTTATTTGACCAGATAAATTTAAAGAGCAGCTTGTTTACTCGGTTTAGAAAAGCCAGAGAGATTTTAATTGGTATTGCTTGGAATAGGTACAGTAGTTTGGGGAAGCTGCTGACTTTTAAACTGGATGTACACCCTGTACAACCACTTTTACCTACAGGTAAGACTAGATTAGGGCTTACGTGTAGGTGCTAGAAATATCTCCTAAACCTCCACGGTTTAGGAGATATTTACAATAGAGACTTGTGCCAATATCTACAGCACATACACCGTAGACAATGGTGCAGACGCACTTTAGAAACGGCAATCGTGACGTTTATAAAGGAGGTCATGCCATGACTGGTGGCGCGAAAGTGACGTCATCGCGGCTCCGGCCAATCACAGCGCCGGAGCCGCAATACCCAGAAGTAACTCCGGGCGACATGTCGCCGGCCAGTGCTGTATTGGGCACCGCAGCGGGGGCTTCGATCCCAGGTGAGTATTACATAATGAGCTAGTATGCTACGCATACTAGCTCATAATGCCCTTGTCTTGCAGGTGTTAGCTTTTTATTTTTTTCTAAGTTAATAAAAGGACATTTACTTGCTCAACGATCCAGGGCTGTCCTCACCAGGGCTGGTTCTTCACCTATCTTCAGGTCCCCGTCACTGCTATGTTTAGTGTTGGAAGCCGGCTGTGACTCCGTGCAGCTTCACAGCCAGTTTACCGCCGTACTGCAATTTGTGAATGGTTCCGCAGCCTCCTGGGAAAAGGAAGAAGGCTTCAGGAAAAGGGGAGGGGGCCAAACTTACTCATACGAGCTGTCCTCTGGCCTTTTCATGTGTTACCAGGGGCGGACTGACCATTGAGTCACTCGGGCACTGCCCGAGGGCCCCATGCCACAAGGGCCCCCATCTGGGTTGCCAGGCTCAGTAAAATCAGGGACAGTATGTAAATATCTATGTTTTTTTTTACATCTGTACCTGATATGTCCGAAAGCGACATGCTTTTGATGTGAAAATCACGAGATTTTAGCTGCCCCGCCTCTGCACTGCCTCCTGGCGTGGGGGCCATCTGTAAGGCCAGGGGCCCCATTATCTTCTATTGCCCGGGGGCCCCATGAGTTGTCAGTCCACCCCTGTGTGTTACCGAGGCTCTCCGGCGCCCCCCACCTCTGGCCGCATGAGGTATTGCATGCTATTGATGTCAATGCAGAACTAATTATTTTCGTTTCCACTGACTTCAATGGGGAAACTCGCTTTGATATGCGAGTACTTTGAATTACAAGCATTCTCCTGGAACAGATTATGCTCATAATCCAAGGTTCCACTGTACTGTGATTCTGTACGTGCCAAATATGCTGCAGAAATCTCCCTCCGCTGAGTCTGACTGCATCCATTTTAACTGTGGGCAGCTGAAGCTGCTGCCTGTTCACTTCCTGGATTTACACAGACACACAGGGGCACACCAACACCTGTGATAACAATTATAGACCCTTCATTTCTTTGTAAGTAGGCAAACTTACAGAATCTGCAGGGGATCAAATAATTATATTCCCCACTGTATGTATTTTACATTGCGTTAACGCAGAGCAGAAGTGTGATTGGGCAATTAATCAGAGCGTCGGCAGGCGAGGAAGCACTGTGTTTGTATTGTCCTCCCCTTCTGCTAATTGAATTTTGGTTACATTATATAAACAATTTAGAGTGCCAATAGTGCTTAGTGGAATTCCGCTTTAAGAATCCGGCCCTGACAGTGACCTGCAATGTAAGAGGAGGTGAAGAATTATCTGCCGGCAGGTATTCTCCATCCTGTTAAAGCCTTCATTTGATCCTATTAGAGAGGGGCTCTCACACGGTTGATATGACAGTTGCTTTTGCCTCAGTATGGATTTTAGAGCACAGTTTGTGCTGGAATGGAAACAAATATTTTATCCGAATCCGCTGGGCTTCCAGGAAAATCCTCCTCAATAGAGAGCATTTATAAAGCGTGCCCAACATAAGACTTTCTAGGAGAAGTGGCATCTCCGCTGCTGGAGCGGAGTTATTTAATCCTTCAATGTGACAACTGACCTTATCAAAATGTTGTGTCAGCAGATTGTTGGGTCTTCTCAATTGTAAAGCCAAATTCCAGGATTGTCTTTGTAGCCACTTTCTTTCCATATTCTTGCACCCCGGGGATGCATGGCATTTCCCAGGGTAAGCTTCCTGGTGGTGACCACGGTGGACCATGCCTGTGTAACGTGTGTTAAAATGTCCACTTATAATGCATTATCCCCCTGTGTGACATTTGACAACATGGGAGCAGGGCCGGATTTGCTCTCCCGAGGCCAGGTTCCGCGCAATGCACCCCCTCCCCTCCCCGCCAAACGAACCACCCCCCCCCCCAAAATCAATGGAGAATGGCAACCGGATGGCAGTGGTGCCACGGTTAGTTCAAATATAATTTTTCTTTACTTTTTTTATTTTGTAGCTTGTTGTTTACTTTTTTTTTGTATCATTTTCTTATTATTTTTTAAAATATTTTTTCTTATTCTTTACTTTTTAATTACTTTTTTTATTTTAATAATTTAATTATTATTTCTTATTTATTTATTTTTATAATTTTTTTTTCATGCCGCCCCTCTGCACCCTGCCGCCCCGAGGCCCAGCCTTAATGGCCTTGTGGGAAATCCGGGCCTGCACGGGAGCAAAACTGGGAAAGTGGGACAAGGCATTGCCACCTTATTACAGGAAGTGCCTGAACAGGGATCACCAAGTATTCATTTATTAAAAGCCGCAGCTTAAAAATAATAAATAAATAAAAAATAATAAAATTACCTTTTAAATTACAATATGTCAAAACTTACAGAAGATCGTAGTGATTGGGTTCACATATACTTAAAGTGACACTAAAGGTTCCTTTTTAAATACAAACATGTTATACTTACCTCGTGCAGCTCGTTTCGCACAGAGTGGCCCCGATCCTGGTCTTCTGGGGTCCCTCGGCAGCTGTCTCATCACCTCCCCGCAAGAGCTAACCCCCTTCATGGGAGCTCTCTCCCATGGGGGTTAGTTATTGTGGGCGTGCTCCCATGATACAGCCGGCAGCCATAGCCGCCGACTGTATCACTCGGCCCTGCCCCCCGGCGCGACGCGTCATTGATTTGATTGACAGCAGCGGGAGCCAATGGCTGCTCTGCTATTAATAAATCAATGAATGATTGAGAGAAAGAAAAACAGGTGGGTCTCATGTGCAGTGATGGAGCCTCCCAGAAGGTCCAGGTGCTGGCAATGCACTAAGCAGATACAAGGATTCCAAAGGATTTGGACAGCCGCACTCCGGAATAACTTGAGAAGTTGTCTTTATTGTAAAAAATGCACAGATCATGTACAGTAACATCCAGCCAGGAAGGGGACAGCCGACGCGTTTCACACTAATACTAGTGTTTAATCTAGGCGCCATGATTAAACACTAGTATTAGTGTGAAACGCGTCGGCTGTCCCCTTCCTGGCTGTATGTTACTGTACATTTTTTACAATAAAGACAACTTCTCAAGTTATTCCGGAGTGTGGCTGTCCAAATCCTTTGGAATCCTCAAATCAATGAATGTCCTGACAAGCCCAGCCGAGAAGCCAGCGCATTCATGGTGCAGGACTTTCGAGGAGTCAGTTAAGTAAACAGGGGCTCGGGGGGGGGGGGGCGCTAATCCTCTGATGTTTTTTCACCTTAATGCATAAGAGCCAGTTCACACTGGGGCGACTCGTCAGGCGACACAGCCGCCTAACAAGTCACGTCCCATTCTATTCAATAGAACCGTTCTAATAGGAGCGACGCAAGTCGCACCAACTTAGAAAGCGGTTCTTGTACGACTTTGGGGGCGCCTCTAAATTCGTCTTCAGGACGCCTTGCCGAGTCGCCCCCGAAGTCGTGCCGCCCCAGTGTGAACCGGCTCTTAAGCTATTTTTTTTTTTTTTTTCATTAAAATAATAAACATGTTATACTTACCTGCTCTGAGCAGTGCTATTGCACAGAGCAGCCCAGATCCTCCTCTTCTTGGGCCCCACACCGGCGCTCCTGGCTCCTCCCTGGTGTTGGGTGCCCCCACAGCAAGCAGCTTGCTATAGGGGCACCTGAGCTGTGCTGCTGCTCTGTGTGTCCATTCACACACGGAGCAGTGGTTTGGATCTGCCCCCTTCATCTCCTGATTGGCTGACTGGCTGTGATTGATGGAAGTGGGAGCTAACAAAAAAAATGTTCCCCCAAAAAAATTGTCCTAAAAAATTGGGTATTATTTTGTGATTGTGTGCATTAAAATGCTTTGCCGCTGCACAAATACCATGTGGCATATATACAGCTCTTTTACAGTTTAGCGCTGCATTGGGGTATGTTAATAGATGCACTAACACGTGTTGTGCCATACATTAACATGTTGTGCATTAAGGCAACCCAACAATTTTGAATGTGTTGGCAAAAACAGACATGCACATTTGTCTGACGTGGTCTAATAGAATGTACATGCTGGGAGTTGTAGTGTGCTGCAATGCAGGAATGTTCTCTTTTTGGGATTGCGGCAGAAACAAAAGGCACTACAATTGCAACACGCAGGTTCAGATACCATTATTTTCAGTAGCACCTAAAACGCAGTGCTGTTTTTCCACGATTGTTGCGCAGCAAATCATATCGCATAAAGCTTGTTGACCAAAAAGGAGCAGGAGCTGCATCTGGACAACAAACTTAATGCAATGTGATTTGCCACGTGATAAATTGTACAACAATCACAGCAAAACAGCGCCACGTTTTTAAATAATGCCACCTGAATCTGCATTTTGGGACTGTAGTGCAAAACCTACCATAAAAATAGCACCTGTAAAGCGCTTGAAGGCTAATCTGCACACTGCTTTCACACTGGGGCACTGCGCTGGCAGGACGTAAAATACACCGGGGCGCTGTGCTGGCGTCTGCGCTATAAACAAAAATAAAGTGACAATTTTGAAAAAAAAAAAATGTACTTTTTGCTACATATTCTTGGTAACAAAAATTGCAATAAGCGTTTATTGATTTGTTTGCACAAAAGTTATAGCATCTACAAAATAGGGGATAGTTTTATGGCATTTTTATGAATATTTTTTTTTACTAGTAATGGCGGCGATCAGCGATTTTTATCGTGACTGCGACATTATGGCGGACACATCGGACACTTTTGACACCATTTTCGGACCATTGACATTGATACAGCGATCAGTGCTATAAAAATGCACTAATTACTGTAAAAATTACACTGGCAGTGAAGAGGTTAACCAGTAGGGGGCGCTGAAGGGGTTACGTGTGTCCTAGGGATGTGTTCTAACTGTAGGGGGGATGGGCTACTTGTGACACAACACTGATCACCGCTCTCGATCACAGGGAGCTGTGATCAGTGTCCTGTCACTAGGAAGAATGGGGAAATGCTTGTTTAGATTAGCATTTCCACGTTCTTCCTCTCCGTGAGACGATCGCGGGTATCCCCGTGGACATCAAGTCCCCAGGACCCGTGTTCGAAACTTGCGGCGGGTGCGTGTATGCGCCCACAATGCCGAATTTTAAACGGGACGTACAGGTACGTCCACCTGCCCAGACGTGCCATTGTGTCGACGTATATCATCGTGCGCTTAAGCGGTTAAAAGCTCCCTGCTGGCACCCAAAAAGCACCACAAAAACGACGGTAAAGCGCCCCTAAAACTAGCAGCGATTTTCCTGCCAAAGCCCAGGTGCTGCCAGTGTGAAAGGGCTCTAATGGCAATGTATTGAGTTATTTTGAGGGGACAGAAAATGTACACTGTTATACAAGCTGTACACTCACTACTTTACATTGTAGCAAAGTGTAATTTTTTCAGTGTAGTCACAAAAAAATATATAATAAAATGTTTACAAAAATGTGAGGGGTGTACTTACTTTTGTGAGCTACTGTAGATATGCCTGTGTGAATGAGGCCTACAGACAGCATGCCTCCTCCAACAGAAAATCTCTACAGTTCTGTCACCTAACATAATGACACGAGGGACAAAGAAAATGGTGTCATGTCTGAACGCAGCCCTGCTTGTAGCCAAAACACCACTTTTGGGTGGAAAGTAAAGAGATGTGCTGACTTTTCTGTGGCACTGATACTGAGTGAAGACAAGCTGTGACCCTCCACTTGTCACCTCTCATGTCACCCCCTCAGGAGATTTGTGTACAATGTCCCCTCCACTGCGCTCCCCTCCTGAGACTACACTGTGAAAACGCTGAGTCAACAGCTGATAAGATGTCTGCAGAGGGTGACATCATTTGCTGGGAGAAGATCTGCTATTTTATTTTAATGAATTTCTGGGGACAAGTCCTTAGCAGTGGCAGTGTCGGGGTCATTGTGGGGTCACGGCACAGCAGCCTTCCGCTATTTATGGCACCGGGGAAGATATCACATAGGGGGGGACTGACTTTCATGTCACACACTGGCCAAGGCTCTTTCTTTCTGCACCAGGGTACATCCTGATGGACTGTCTAGCCATATGGCCTAGGCTAGTCCCTACAAAAATGCATCCCTTGTCCCCCTCAGGGACAATTTAGGAATCCCCCAGAATTTCATTACAAGCGCCGCTGCATTCTTTGTGGTGGATCTGCGTACCAGTTCTGTGAGTCTGACCTACGCGCCCACTTCCTACCGAGCTTTTCAACATATGTAAATTATTAGCATAATTGTGATTGGAACAGCTTTTTTTTTCCCTTCGTAGTTTTTCCTCAGGCTAATGTCATCAAAGGATGGGCGCTCCATTGTGTGTGCACGCCGCCTCTCCTCAGTTTGTGACAAAATACCTAAAGTTTATAGAGAACGTTGGGCCTGTGTTCCATGGCCGTCAGTTTCCACTTTAAAGCAGACCTTCACTCAAAAGCGAAAATTATGCTTTTTTTACAAATACGCGTTCCCACTTTCTTAACCCCTTCTGGACCGCCCCACGCAGATATGTGGCTGGGCAGCCCTTCTGCGCGAAATCAGGTACCTGTACGTCATTTCATGCACCGGGTCTGGGGCTTGCGTGCCCAGCCGGTGACCCGCTCCCACTGTAATTGGACACAGCGGGAGCCAATCAGTGGGTCAGGTGGACCCAATGTTCACCGGCACCCTGCGATCGTTCTCAGGAGAGACTGTTCTGTGAGAGGGGAAGATGGAGATTTTGTGTTTCTGCTAAGCAGGAACACAGATCTCTATCTTCCTCCAGTCAAAGCACCTCCCACAGTTAGAAAGCACTCCCTAGGAGCCCTTTAATTGCCCCTGAGGTTAACCCCTTCCCTGCCAATGTCATTAGTACAGTGACTGTGCATTTCTTTTTTAGCACTGATCACTGTATTGGTGTCACTGGTCCCCAAAAATTGATCGCCGCCATTATTAAGGATTTTTACACATGGGCTTTTGAGAAGTGATCCACAGTAAATCACTTTTCAGCTTAGAGACAGTTTGCAGGCGTTCAATAGGCAAATTAGCCTGCTTTTTTTTTTCTCTAGGTTTTTTTTTTTTTTTTTTTACTTAAAACAGATAAAAATTACAATATCCAACAAACAATAAATTGTACACAGCAGTGTCATAAATCCAACACAATGGGGAGGTTCAGACACAGATATTGCCTTGGATATCAGCAAGAGCAGTACAATAACAGATGCAATAAACACAGTGGGCCAGATTCTCAAA
The DNA here is from genome assembly GCA_029574335.1 of Rana kukunoris. NCBI lineage: Eukaryota > Metazoa > Chordata > Amphibia > Anura > Ranidae > Rana > Rana kukunoris. The sequence goes on along the minus strand of CM056055.1, from coordinate 182,213,921 downwards.
AAATTGTGTATCTGGCGGCATAACGTATCGTATCGCATTTACACTACGCCTACGCAAATTACTGGAGCAAGTGCTGTATTCTCAAAGCACTTGCTCCGTAATTTTCGGCGGCGTATCGTAAATGCGGCGTCGTAAGGCCGCGTAATTCATATAGTGAAGGAGGGGGCGTGCTGTATTTAAATTAAGCGCGCCCCCGCGTCAAGCGAAGTGCGCATGCGCCGGCCGGGAAAAAAGCCCAGTGCGCATGCTCCAGCTCACGTCGGAAAGCGTCGTTGAAACCGATGTCAAAACGACGAGATCGTCACTTACGCAATTCCCTATTCGGGAACGACTTAGTAAAACTACGTAACCGACAGAAAAAGACGACGCTGACCCGACGCCATACTTAACATGGCAACGACGGAAATTCGGAAACTCACCCCTCATATAGCAGGGGTAACCTTACGCGTACGGAAAATACGTAAACGACGATGGGGCGTCTTTTTTTTACAAATAAATATCTGAAAAGTGTGGCGTGCATTTGTATTCAGCCCCCCTGTAATTTAAACTCATTATAAATACAGCTGATCTGTGACGTCCTCAGAGGTTTGTTAGAGAACCTTAGTGAACAAACAGCATCACAAAGGCCTGTGTTAAAAGAAAGCCATAAGAAGTCTTGTTTGCAATTTGTGAGAAGCCATGTGGGGAACACAGCAAATGTGGAAGAAGGTGCTCTGGTCATATGAGATCAAAGTGGAACTTTTTGGCCTAAAACCAAAATGCCATGTGTGACAGGAAACTAACATTGCACATCATCCTGAACACACCATCCCCACCATGAAACATGGTGGTGGCACTGGCAGCATCATGTTGTGGGGATGCTTTTCTTCAGTAGGGACAGGGAAGCTGGTCAGAGTTGATGGGAAGATGGATGAAGCCAAATACAGGGCAATCTTAGGCTGCGTACACACGATCGGTCAAAACCGATGAAAACGGACTGAAGTTCAGGTTCATCGGTCCAAACCGATCGTGTGTAGGCCCCATCGGTCAGTTGTCCTTCGGTCCAAAAACAGAGAACTTGCTTTAAAATTTGACCGATGGACGCCTGACCGATTGGTCAAAACTGATCGTTAGTATGCAAAGGCATCGGTCAAAAGGCCGCGCATGCTCAGAAGCAAGTCGACGCATGCTTGGAAGCATTGAACTTTTTTTCAGCACGTTGTGTGTTTTACGTCACCGCGTTCTGACACGATCGTTTTTTTAACCGATGGTGTGTAGGCACATCAGCCTGTCATTTGGCTTCGCCGGTTAACTGATGAAAACGGTCCTTCGGACCGTTCTCGTCGGATGGACTTATCGTGTGTGTACAAGGCCTTAGAAGAAAACCTGTTACAGTCTGCAAAAGACTTGAGACTGGGGCGGAGGTTCACCTTCCAGCAGGACAATGACCCTAAACATACAGCCAGAGCTACAATGTAATGGTTAGATCAAAGCATAAATATGTGTTAGAATGGCCCAGTCAAAGTCCAGACCTAAATCCAGTTGAGAATGTGAGGCAAGACTTGAAAATTGCTGTTCACAGACGCTCTCCATCCAATCTGACAGAGATTGAGCTTATTTGTAAAATATTTTTATTTTATTTAAGCATCATTAAAATCACTGCTCCGCAGGAGCAGTGATTTTAATGATGCTTAAATAAAAATTAAAAAAAAGGAAAAATCCCTTTAAATATTGTACCTGCTGGCTGTCTATAGTTTGCCTGTGAAAACGTCTTTGAGAACCCGGGTCTTGCCCCAGGGAACATGTATCAATGGAAAAAAAAGTTTTAAAAACGTTAGTTTTTAAACTTTTTTAAACTTTTTTCCATTGTTACATGTTACCTGGGGCAAGACCCGGGTTTTCAAAGACGTTTTACGACAATAACTTGCATATTAGGCTTTAAAATGATCACTTTTGAATTTGAATGTTCGAGTCCCATAGACGTCAATAGGGTTCTAAATGTTCGCACGAACGTTCGGTCCGTTCAAAGGTTCTGATACGAACCGAATGGGAGGTGTTTGGCTCATCTCTACTGAGCAATAAATTGACAACTTAAGAAACATGCAATAGAATTGAAATGGAATGTCAGGCCTATGGCTATGCAATCAGAAAAGCTCTATCTCTAAGCAGGTGGTGTGCTGGACCCAGGGCCGGGACAAGGGGTGGGCAGGAGGGGAGGCTGCCCTGGGTACTGTGGTATCATGTGAGGCGGGGGGGCACCACAAGGAGATTGGGGGGAAGGAGATTTGTGTTGATAAGGGGAATTTTTGGCGGTGGCAGGGGATAAGAATCGTTCTAGGAGGGAAAATTTGGGGCGATGTACTAGGAGTGGTGATTTGGGGGATTAGTGTTGGAAAGGGGGATGGAGAAAAGTATTTGTGCTAGGAGGCGGGATTTGGGGGGTTTGTGCTATAAAAGTAATATGATAGAGGGGTAATATATATTAGGAGTGAGGAGAGAGGATTTGTACTTGGAGGGAAAATTTGAGAGATAGAGGATTTGTGCTAGGAGTTTTTTTTTTGGGGTGGGTGGGGAGGGCACAGATTTGTGCTGGGAGGGGGATTTTTTTTTTAGCAGAGGGGCAGATTTGTACTGGGAGGAGGGGGAATGTATTCTTGGGGGGGAGCTGATTAGTACCACCCTCAATGAGGACGAAGTGTCAGGTAAGGACAGCCAAACCAAAGAAAGGTAGCTTGTGTATTTGTTTCATGATAGCAGAGTATGGGGAAACAAATTCTGGAAGGGCAGGTATTATTTTTCTGGTAAATAAAAAAAACGTTCAGAAATATTATGAAATATAAAAACATATTCTTTAATATGTTTTAGCACAAATGGTCTTTCTCATATATTTTTAATTTGTAAGTGTTGTGTCTTTCTAATTGATCACATCTGAGAAATGTTTTCATAATTTATTAAGAATACTTTTAAAAAGTTGGGAAAAGCAAAGTACAAATAATAAGCGCAATAAACACGAATCAAATAATGTCAGTTTTAACAGGAAATGTATTAATAATGCAAACTTTTTCTTCTATATACTGGTTAAAAAAGTGAACGTTTGTGTACTTGCTGCAATAAAATACTGAAGTATTTGAAGGGTTTTAAAGACCAAGGAGAAAATGTGGGATGAAAAAAATATATAATTTAGTACTTATCTGAATTAAAAGCTTTTTAACATCTGCTTGGACTATAAAGTATAACCACAGGCAAAACTTTTTTTCTTTTTAGTTTTGGACGGAGTGGAGAGGGATTAGAACACCTGTCAAGGTTTTTTCACCCTTTCTATTTGTCCTGTTTACTCACAATAAAAGTGCAAAAAAATAATCAAAATTTTGGGTTGTCATCAGAACTGGTATAGAAGGTAAATCTTCCAATGGGGACACTAGCTGACAGCCAGGAATATCCTCGTACTTTCTGTTTTTGCTATGGTACAAGAAGTGAATGGAAATTACCCCAATGGGACACAGATAGCAAAAAAAGAAAAACTGACAGGAGTCATAATCCTTCCTTAGGCCCCTTTTACACTGGGGCGGGAGCCGCGGTGACTGTATAGCTCCGCTAAAAATAGCGGCGGCGCTATACCGCAGGATTTGGCCGCTAGCAGTGCGGTATTAACCCCCGCTAGCGGCCAATAAAGGGTAAATACCACCCGCAATGCGCCGGTTTCCCATTGTTTTAAATGGGAAGAAGCGGCGAAGGAGCGGTATACACGCCGCTCCTCTCACCGCTCCAAAGATGCTGCTGACAGGAGATTTTTTTCTCTCCTGCCAGCGCATCGCCTCAGTGTGAAAGCCCTCTGGCTTTCACATTGAGTATGCAGTGCAGGAGTTTTTCAGGCGGTATAGCATCGCTATTTTTGACTCTTTGGGGTCTTAGGCTACTTTCACACTGTCAGCACAGGAGCATCGGCAGTAAAGCGTCGCCATTTTTTAGCATCGTTTTTGTGGCGCTATTCACCCACTAGCGCTTTTAACCCCTGCTAGTGGCCGAAAAAGGGTTAAAAGCGCCCGCAAAGCGCCAATGCAGGTTCGCCGGTGCTGTCCATTGATTTCAATGGACAGGGGCGCTTTAGGAGCGGTGTATACAGCGCCTCAAAGATGCGGCTAGCAGGACTTTTTTTTACCGTCCTGCCAGCGCACCGCTCCAGTGTCAAAGCCCCCGGGCTTTCACACTGGAGTGAAAGGAGAGGCTCTTTCAGGGCACTTTGCAGGTACTACTTTTAGCGATATAGCGCCTGCAAAGCACCTCAGTGTGAAAGTAGCCTTACTCGAGCTAAAATGAAAAAATGCCATTACATCCCAAATGTGAGGCAATTGTGGCCAGGGCCACCATCAGGGGGCATCCCTAAAGGCCCGGCTGCCCGGGCTTAAACCAATGAGACTGAGTTGTTGATGCTGTGGTAACTAGCAATTGCTAAAGCAAGACGACGGTCGATTGAGTCTCTGTCTCTGTTGGATTAGGCCATCTCTTTGCTGGATTGAGATGTCTCTTTGGTGTATATGTGGTCCCTTGTTGGATACATAAATTCCCTGCATGCGCCGAATGGATTCGACGCATGCGCGGAAGTATTTTACTCCCTGGTTCGGTGACGTGGCGGTGTCAACGTCACCGCCACGTCACCGCGCTGTCGATTTTGGTGTGATCGTGTGTACACACATCAGACCAAAATCTCCAGGAGACATATCCGATGAAATCGGTCCGTCGGACCGTTTTCATCGGATATATCTCCTCGTGTGTATGCGGCCTAAGTTGTAAGAGTGTTAAACTAAAAGTGGGTGCACATGAAGGACTTAGTGGGATGACCAGTGGACAGATTCTGTATGATAGCCAGTCAGTGGGCCCTGGCCCCTGGGGAAATGTTGGTGGTCAGACCCGGGGTGGTTTGTCCTAAAGCTGTATAAGGGGCTCATAATACATTTTTGATGGCTGTCCTGATTGTGGGGAAACTTTCAGGAAGTGATAAAACTTGCCCTGTCCCCCCCCACCTTCCAAACGTTCTATTGGCCCATCACTATGATGACCCGCCTCTATGGCCAATGGAAGGAAGACGTGCTCCAACTTTAAGCATCAGAACAACTTTACCTTCAGTGAATTTATAGTACCTGCATCAGTAGTGTATTTAGGTTTTGTGCTGCCCTAGGCCTGACTAAACTCATGCACCCCCTAATTTAAATATGACCCACCCCTTCCTGTCAATGCCACATCCCTTTTTGGTTAAGACACAGCCTGAAATTTTAGAGCGGGGACACTAGTTCTTAGGGCCTGGGGGGGGGGGGGATGGATTCTCTTAATTTGCATAGATTTCCTCTCACTTCCTGTTTGGCTATGGGGCAGGAAGTGAAGGGAAATCTCTGCAATGGGTCAACGATGGTAAAAAAAAAAAAATGACTGGGGCTATAACCCTCCCTTACTCTATCCAAAATGAAAAAAAAAAGTGTTGCCTATAATTTCTGATAATTTTATGGAGAGGACCAAGAAGATATAACAATGCCAATGGTGCAACAGAAAATATATAGCACAGTGAGGAAGGTTTGTGGTCCAGACTGATAGGACAGTCAAAATTAAAAGCAGCTTGCGTTACACTAACAGTGCAGCACAAGCCGGCGGGGATTCTTTCTGTGCTGCCCCCCTGCAAAGTGCTGCCCTAGGCTTGGGCCTTGTTGGCCTAGGCCAGGATACAGCGTTAACCTGCACTTTACACCTAACAGCAGCTTTTTTTTTTTTTATGCAACGTATTTTATTTTAAAGGGTTACATTTTTTGAAATCTATGGATTTCTACACCCCACATCAAGCATTCTGACTTCTTTTTTTTTTTTTTTTGTCTGGACGCCAGAAGACACAAATTGCCGCTCCTCCCACCCAGAATGATTGATAGTCCTTTCTAAGTAATCCGTTATTCCTCTTGCTGTCAGCAACAACATCCTCTCCAGGGTCCACAGAGAGCACAGCGGGGAAGAAGGAGGTAATCGCCTAAATGATTCAGGCAAATAAACGCTTTGATTTTTTTTTTTTTCGATTTATTCCTTTACATGCTTTCTAAATTCTTTTTTTGGGTTTTATATGTAAAGCAGGTATAAAAATGTATTACAATTTAAACAAAAATGTTAAACACCATGCAAAAGATACATAACACTGTGATTGTAAACATTGCTTGGAAATACTAAGCAGTGCAAAAAAAAGTCATGCTTTAAGTATAGTTGAAATAGTATTATAACCCTTTAGAGAAAAAAAACAGTTTTCCCTAGCAATTTTTTTTCCATAATTTTGACAAAGCACTTACATTTCCTTTTTAGAAGATCTCTGCGCTGTGCCCCCCCCCCCCCCCATCCTCAAACGTCTGGTTGGATCTGAAGAATCGGGTCTATATGTCATATGATAGCTGGTGTGCTAAACATGCCCATAATCACATTACTGAAGCACCTGAACACCCCATGAAGAAGCACATGATAAACCCCAGCGGGGAATACACACATAAGGGTGGCTACGCTGGGCCTAAAGAGAGTCCTTGCCAGTGTTGCCAACCGTCCGTAAATGTCTGTGGTTTGGGGAATGTGCCAGTAAAAATAGCCGAGATCGGTTGGGCTTGGAACTGCGCATGGAGATTTGAGGCGGGGGGTGATTGGAGGCAGAGGGTGATTGATGGTGGCTGTGGTGGCACCGCAGAGGGGTTGGAGGCAGGTGGCAATGGAGGCAGGGGGTGATTGGAGGCAGGGGGTGTTGGTGGCACCGCAGAGGGGGATGGTGACACCGCAGAGGGTGGGGGATGGAGACAGGGGTTGTTGGTGGCACCGCAGAGGGGGTTGGAGGCAGGGGACAATGGCGGCAGGAGGTGATTGGAGGCAGGGGGCCTGGGGGAGATTGGAGGCAGGGGGAGATTGGAGGGAGATTGGAGACAGGGGGAGATTGAAGGCAGGGGGCCTGGGGGAGATTGTGGCACCGCAGAGTGGGGTGAAGGCAGGGGGTGTTGGTGGTAGAGGGGGATGGAGGCAGGGGGTGATGTGACTAAATAATTTGCCCTTATTATATCAAAAATAGGGAGGGGGATGGAGACAGGGGGAGATTGGAGGCAGGGGGTGTTAGTGGCAGGGGGTGTTGGTGGCACCACAGAGGGGGATGGAGACAGGGGGAGATTGGAGGCAAGGGGTGTTAGTGGCAGGGGGTGTTGGTGGCACCGCAGAGGGGGATGGAGACAGGGGGAGATTGGAGGGAGGGGGTGTTAGTGGCAAGGGGTGTTGGTGGCATGGCAGAGGGGGATGGTGGCACAGCAGAGGGTGGGGGTTGGAGACAGGGGTTGTTGGTGGCACCACAGAGGGGGATGGAGGCAGGGGGTGATTGGAGGCAGGGGGCCCTATGGAGACTGGAGGCAGGGGGTGTTGGTGGCACCGCAGAGGGGGAGGGTGGCATCGCAGAGAGTGGGGATGGAGACAGGGGATGTTGGCGGCACTGCAGAGGGGGATGAAGGCAGGGAACAATGGATTGGAGGCAGGGGGCGTTCGGAGACAGGGGTTGTTGGTGGCACCGCAGAGGGGTATGGAGGCAGGGGGAGATTGGAGGCAGAGGGAGATTGTGGCACCGCACAGGGAGGTGAAGGCAGGGGGTGTTGGTGGCAGAGGAGGATGGAGGCAGAGGAAGATGGATGCAGAGGGTGATGTGACTAAATAACTTGCCCTTATATCGAAAATAACAAAAATATGTTTTTTTTATCTTAGGCCGTTTCATCGGTCCAAACCGATCGTGTGTGGGCCCCATCGGTCAGTTATCCTTCGGTCAAAAAAAAAGAGAACTTGCTTTAAAATTTAACCGATGGACACCTAACTGATAGGTCAAAACCGATCGTTAGTATGCAAAAGCATTGGTTAAAAACCCAAGCATGCTCAGGATCAAGTCGACGCATGCTTGGAAGCATTGAACTTCGTTTTTTCAGCACGTCGTTGTGTTTTACATCACAGCGTTCTGACACGATCGTTTTTTTAACCGATGGTGTGTAGGCAAATCAGACCATCAGTCAGCTTCATTGGTTAACCTTCGGACCGTTCTCATCGGATGGACTGATCATGTGTACGCGGCCTTACTATCTACCATAAATCACGTTGCTATTTGCCTAGCGTACTTGTTTGTAGCCTAAATACTGAAATTTGCACCTAAAAATTTAATTCAGTAACTTTTGTGAAATGACAGTAAAAACGTGGCTGCGCCAGTAAATTTTGTGTGTCGTTAGATTGGCAACACTGGTCCTTGCAAGGAAGCGTAGCCACACAACAGGCAGAAATAAAATACACTACAAAGAAAGAGTGTGCACAAAAAAGAGACAGGAAGCAAGCAAGAACATAAGGTATGCTGTTACACTTGTGTGCATAATATACACTAAGGGCCGGATTCACGTAGAGCGGTGCATCTTTGTGCGGGCGTAGCGTATCTACTTTACGCTACGCCGGTGCAACGTTGAGAGGCAAGCATGCTATTCACAAAGAATATGCGCCGGCGTAGTGTATAGTTGTCGGCGTAAGCCGACGTAAGTCAAAGTAGGTGGAAGTGGGCGTGATTAATTATAATGAAGCGTGACCCCATGCAAATAAAGGGCCGAACGAACAGCGCATGCGCCGTCCCGTGGACGCTTCCCAGTACCCATGCACAGAATCACGTCGGGACAAATGCCTAAGATACGTTGAATCACTGAACGTAACCTACGCACAGCCCTATTCACGTACTACGTAAACGACGTAAAATACGACGGCTGTTCCGACATCCATACCTTTGCATGGGTTGCGCCACCTTTAGGTAGAATAACTTTACACCGGACGTACGCCTTATGTAAACAGCGTATATTACAGCGACGGCGCAAGTAGGTTCGTGAATCGGCGTATCTCGCTCATTTACATATTCGTAAATCAATGGAAGCGCCCCTTGCGGCCAGCGTAAATATGCGTCCACGTTACGCCGGCGTAGGCAAGTTACGTCGGGCGGAGGAAGCCTTTTTTTTCTACGTATCTAGCGTCGGGAATCGAAGGCACACATTTGGACTTACGTTGGCGTATCTGGAGATACGTCGGCGTAAGTCTTTCGTGAATCCGGCCCTATATTTTCAAAAGTATTGGGACACCTGCCTTCACATGCACATGCACTGTAATGTCTTAGGGCGTAGGGTTCAATATTGAGTTGGCCCACCCTTTGCCGCTATAACAGCTTCAACTCTTCTAGGAAGGCTGTCCACAAGGTTTATGAGTTTACGATTTTCATAAAGCATGAAGATGGCTAGAAAATGGTTTGAGGTTCTTCATCAATGTTCCTCGTCATGTCAGCAAGGTGATTTATATGTGTGTGCCTATTGTAAGGGGTTAGCTCGGTAGCGGGTGTGTGTGACCCCCTGGGTGGGTTCACTACACACTGATCTATACAGAGAGGCAGCCGAAAACAAAGATTATGGTTTATTCTTCCATATTGCTGGAAACAAGTGCAAGCATCCAAACAGCATAAACAAAACAAAACATAAAATAAACCCTTGCCACTTGGGGCGTCTACCTTCCCAACACAGGAACCTATCTATGGAGTCTGGCACAGCCTACTGCTGGGCAGACACTGCTGGTCATACAGCAGTAAAACAACAGTCTTTTTGATTTTTTTTATCACACAGAAAAATCAACACCACCTCACCTTCAGAAGTCTTTCCCAGCTCACTGCTCTACTTAACTCAAAAAGCCTCAGGATGCAGCAATCAGTAGTCATCCTCTGGATAACTTATAGAGGCCTTAATTGCCTCATACTAAACAGCTGAAGCTTTCCAACGCCTAAACCTTTCTGACTACCTCTGTAGCCGACACCTGATAGTAATTGGTGAATTGTCTAAACAAGGCAGAAATGTATCTCCCGTCTGTGACAACACCCACAGATTTACCTGACTTCCTGTCACACCATGATATACAAGACAGCATAGACTTTCCATCGTACTTTGGGTCAAATAAAACACAATCGATGCACTACTAAAAGACATTATTTGCAAATGCAACTTTTAAACACATTTAGTAATAAACCTTGTTAAAATATACAGTATAACTTGGCAATGTAAATAACATACACTTAGGGCTAGTTCACACCACAAAAACGCACTCCAGATACACTATATTGTCAAAAGTATTGGGACACCTGCCTTTACATGCACATGAACTTTAATGACATCCCAGTCTTAGTCTGTAGGGTTCAATATTGTTTTTCCCCCCCCCCCTCCCCTTTGCAGCTATAACAGCTTCAACTCTTCCAGGAAGGCTGTCCACAAGGTTTAGGAGTGTGTCTATGGGAATACATGAAAAAGGAAAGTAATTGCACAAAGTACATAAGACCAAACAAATGTTGGATGTTATACAGAGTAGTGCAAGTGACATAAACAATCAATAGTGCCAAAGGTAGAAAGTGCAAACAGAGTCCACAATCTTGCAAAAAGTGTTCCAGAATGCCCGCTAGTCCTGTGAAAGATGTGCACTTCACCACACACACATTCTGGTCTCCCAGAACTCTCACCTCCAAGTGGCTAAACAGAGACCTCAATAGACAGATCCACTGCTGTATATCTTCCTGGTGCTCCTGGTGTTCACAATATGGATGAGGATGATCTAAGTCTCAGAGGTAGGGCATAAAACAGGAAAAAAGGACCTCCAATAGTGCATTACCATTGATAAAAGGGTTTAATAGATAAAAATTACACTTACAGAAAACATAGTAAAAACGAGCATATACAACAGCGTATGTCTCCCTGCACCCTACGCGTTACGACACAGGTGTTTTCATCTGGGGTTTCTATGGGAATGTTTGACCATTTTTCCAGAAGCGCATTTTTATAGGCACTGATGTTCGACGATAATGCCTGGCTCACAATCTCCGCTTTAATTTATCCCAAAGGTATTCTATCAGGATGAGGTCAGGACTTTGTGCAGGTCAGTCACTTCCCCCACCCCAGACTCGCTCATCCATGTCTTTATGGACCTTGTTTTGTGCCCCTTCATGTTGGAACAGGAAGGGGCCATCCCCAAACTGTTACCACAAAGTTGGGAGCATGAAATTGTCCGAAATGTCTTGGTATGCTGATACCTTTAAGGCCGCGTACACACGATCAAATTTATCTGCTGAAACCGGTCCGACAGACCAATTCAGCAGACAAATCCGATCGTGTGTACGGGCGAGCAGGCAGGTTTTCCCAGCAGACAAGTTTTAAAGCATGCTTTAAAACTTGTCTGCTGGAAACCCGTCCGTCCGACATGAATGGATTCGACGCATGCGTGGAAGTATTTTACTTCCTGGAGTGGTGACGTGGCGGCGTCAACGTCACCGCCACGTCACCGCGCTGTCTGTCCACAGGGATTTTGGTTTGATCGTGTGTACACTGATCAAACCAAAATAGCCCAGCAGACATATCCGATGAAAACGGTCTGTCCGACCGCTTTCATCGGATTTGTTTATTCGTGTGTACGCGGCCTAAGAGTTCCCTTCATTGGAACTGAGAGGCCAAGCCCAAGCCCTAAAAAATAACCCCACATCATAATCCCCCCTCCACCAAATAATTTGGACCAGTGCACAAAGCAATGCACGTAATGTCCCGACCACGGTTACATCAAGTTAATATCTGACATTAATATCCCAGGAGGATGCAGGAGCAGGGTGACATCATTCTCGCCTAGACAAAAATGGAAACAGGTGGTGGGGTGGACTAAAGATAAAGAAAAAAAAAGTTTAATATAACCAATAGGAGTTGGCTTTTTTAGATTAAAGCAGAAATTCCCCCATTTGAAAACTTCCTCTTTCCTGCCTCGTCCCCTCTATCACACCATCCTCGCCTAGGTGACATCTCCAGCCCCCTGCTGCCTCCTGGGGTGTCTACGTCAAACACCCCAAGGAGGAGGTTTGTGAGATTTTGTACATGCGCAGAGACCCAGAGCTTATCTGTGCATGTGTGAGGGAGGATCTGGTCTATGTGCAGCCATGACCTGGGTCTAGTACCGTGTCTGCGCATGAGTTGGATCTTATTTCAAGATGGCGGTGCAGAGCAATGGATGGAGGCTGCATGAACTAGTAAGTATGCTTTTTTTTTTTTTTTGCAGGGTGTTATTAAGTGTCAAAGCGTTTGTTACCCCATCACTTCATATTCCTGATATGTGCCTGCTGTACCATGAACTTGTATGAGAAAGTATCCTGTTCTCTTTGTATTGCTTTCTTTGTGTGAAATCCCCGGTGTTCCTGTCAGTCCCTCTGTGGATAGACATTGTATGGTTACACAACCTATGACATTTCTATAATCTTTTTATATGGACTATAAACTGAAGGACCTAAGAATAAATGGTTCTGGAACAAATCATTTGAGTTTCCATTATTTCTTATGGGGAAACTTGCTTTGATATACAAGTGCTTTGGATTACAAGCCAAGGTTTTAAAACGAAGAAGAGGTGTAGGTGCTGCTACTTTACATCTAAATACTCAATTCAACACATGTATATACAAAATATGCGCAATCCTAAAGATGAAATTTCAAAGGGTAAAAATTGATAAAAATGTTAAATTATAAAATCAAAACAGATTCTCCACATGTGTAAAGTCAACATTAATAATGAAAGTTTGTCCATTGGTGTTCTTAGTGTAGAATTATGATAATCTGTGCTGTTCTACGGTGTGTTCTCCTACAACAAAGGGAAATTAAAGCCTCTTACCAGAAAGGATGGATCCCAGGTCATAGGGATCATACACGCTTAGTTGTTAATGAAACCAACTGTGATATTCCACTCTTTCGGCTCCAACGAGAGACCCTCTTTCTGTTGTAATGGTAACTTCACCAAAGTATGGGAATCATTTTCAAATAATTCCAGCTCCACCGATATTTCTACTGCGTGCTCTACAGCATATAATGATATTAAAGGGTTAGAAAAAGGTTAGTTTAACTGTGCAGTTAGTTTTGCACAGAGTGGCCCCGATCCTCGTCTTCTGCGATGTCTCGGCAGCTGTCTCAGCTCCTCCCCGCAAGGGCTAACCCCTTTCTTGGAAGCGCGTTCCCAAGGGGATTAGCTTGCGGGCGCGCTCCCATGTGTTACAGTGGCGGCCATAGCCGCAAAGTGTATCACTCGGCCCCGCCCCTGGCGCGCCACATCATTGATTTGATTGATAGCAGCGGGAGCCAATGGCTGCACTGCTATCAATTATCCAATGGAGAGCCGAGAAGTCAGGGCCGAGAAGCCAGAGCGTTCACGACGCGGGACTTTCGAGGGCTCAGGTAAGTAAACAAGGGGGGAGGGCTTGTAAGCATTGGATGTTTTTTCACCTTCATGCATAGGATGCATAGGATAAAGCAATTTCTTTTTTTTAAAAGTCAGCAGCTACTAACACTGTAGCTGCTGACTTTTAATAAGGACACTTACCTGTCCTAGTCGCCCCCGATGTCGGCCCTCTGACGGCGATCGCTCAGTCCTGGCGCCTCCATCCTCACTAAGGGAAACAGGCAGTGAAGCCTTACGACTTCACTGCCCGTTTCCTACTGCGCATGCGCCACTCGCACGGCGCTTTGTGAATGGGTGGCTGCCTCCTGGGATACACACAGTTCCCAGAAGGCAGCGCGCCCCATTCACCAGAAGACACCGAGACGGAGGACAAGGCAGTTTTTTGGTGAAAAAAAAAACAGGGTGAAACTCCACTTTGAGTAAAGAGAAACTTCATGGTGCAGTATGCTTTCCTATTAAAAACTGACCACACTAAGGAGGAGAGCACAATGTGGTCAGTGCTCCAGGTTGGTCTCCTCCAATGATCAGACTTGTCCTGACACGCCCCCCCCTGCACAGCAATTCCCCCGGGAAGCTCAGTGTGCTGTTGCTTCTCCTCCACCCAGTTCTTATGCAGCTGAGAACAGAGGGAATGTGATCACTAAATAAGGGAAAAAAGGTATTTATAAAAAATGTTTCTATCTATACAAATATGTTTTGTCTTTCTTTTCTATTTTAAACTGGGTTGTTTTACGAGGTGATCATGTACAATTACTTTAAAGCAGGATTCCACCAGACAATTTTTTTTTATTAAAGTCAGCAGCTACTAACAGTGTAGCTGCTGACTTTTAATAAGGACACTTGCCTGTCCTACTCGCCCGCACTGATGGCCCCCCGATGCCGATCCCTCAATTGGTGTAGGCAGGGCCGCCATCAGGGGGGTACAGGCAGTACACCTGTAAGGGGCCCGAATGGCATACCTCTCTTATTCTTTATTATTTACTTTTTTTTTGTTCGTCAAAACACCCAAAGGTCCCCCGACCTCTAAGGGGCCCGAATGGCATCCCCCTTTTTTTATTGTATTTTTTATTTTATTTCTTTATTTTTATTTTTCGTCAGCCCCAAAGCCCTCCCCGACCACTAAGGGGCCCCGGATGGTATCCCCCCTTTTTTTTGCTTGTCAGCACCCAAAGGCCCACATCCTTAATTTGCGGCGGCAGCACAGCACCCCCCCTCAACTTCTCAATTTGCGCCCCCCATCTCAATTTGCGGCGCCCCCCGCTTCTCAACTAGCGACACTCCCCCTGTTTCTCTGCTTCAGGGGGCCCATTCCTGAAGCTGTGTAAGGGGCCCCAAAATTCCTGATGGCGGCCCTGGGTGTAGGTCCCGTAAGCCTTACTACGCATGCGCGAGTCTCGCGCCGACTTGTGAATGGGCGGCTGCTCTCTGGGATTACACACAGTTCCCAGAAAGCAGCGCGCCCCATTCACTAGAAGAGGGTGAAGAAGATAGACCGTGGTTACGGAAGAGGCAGATTAAGGACTTCCGCATAGCAACAGGTATTTCGGGTGAGTATAAAAGAAAAATAAATTAAATTTTTTATTTTTTTTGGCAAAAGAAACATTTTCTGGGTGGAACTCCACTTTAAGGATATTACATTTATTCATCTGTAATAAAAAAAGAAAAAAAAGAAGAGGATATTACATTTCATTTTAGCTAAGTAGGGAGGAGAAATAAAATGGGGCAAAGGGGTATTTTGTAATGAAGGTAAATGCCGCAGAAAGGTGAATAAACATTGTTAGCAACATATTTTTTACTGTACACTCCACTCTAAAGTGCTATGGAATATGATAGTGCCGTATAAATAAAATATAATAATTATAAGCTCGTCTCCAAATGCTCTATCCCTCAGGCTACTCCGATGTATGTGATCTGATCATAATATCTTTGAATTGATACCCACAGAAAAATCCTGTATAATACTGTCTGGGCATCAACTGCACAAGCAGCACTTGAAACCGTAGCCAGTGGCAGCGGCTGCATTATTCCTTATGCCGTATGGCTGGGGGGGGGGGGTAATTCTCTAGAGACAAGACTAGCAGGGGGGGAAAGTCCGTTTATCACTGCACCAAAGTCCCATCTGTCACATACAAAATTTCTCCTTTCTCTAGTGTCTTCCCATAAGATGCAATGCTACCATATGACCTTTGGCTATGTGGCTGGTAGGGGACTGAAGCACTAGTCTATTAGAGGATTCAGGGAGCCCATAGACATGGATATATGGGGCTTAAGTAATCAATGCCAACAAACAATCATTAGCACCACTGAAAGCTCTTCAATATAGAGAACAATTGAAACCAAAAAAACAACAAACAAATAATAAATAATGTCGAAACGCAAATTATGGAGCGAATGATGCCACATTGTGTTGGTTTAAAACAACAGCGATCAATCGTATTTATTTTTTTATCTGGACACTGCGGTATGAGAAAGCGATTGTTTCAAGACTCTCAAACATGGCCTCCATCAGGAATTATGGGGCCCCTTACACACAGCTTCAGGCATGGGCCCCCGGAGCAGAGAACCGGGAGGGGGGGCTGCCGTCTGAAATTGAGAAGCGGGGGGGCCCTTTACATAAAAAAGAAGAAATAAAGAAAAATATATAAAAAAAAGTGGGGTAGCCATCCGGGGCCCTTGGGACCTCTGGGCCCTTTTATTTAAAAATAAAAATATTTTTTTTTATAAAAAGGGTGGTTGCCATCTGGGGCCCTGGGGACCTCTGGGCCCTTTAATAATTTTTTTTTAAGAAATTACAAAAAAGGGGAGGTTTCCATCCGGAACCTCTGGGCCCTTTAATAAAAAGAAACCTCTGGCCCCTTTAATAAAATATAAATATATAAATATATATATAAAAAATAAATACATATTTTTAAAAAAACGGGGGGGGGGGGGGGGGGGTGCTTTCCAGGGCTCTGGGGACCACTGGGCACTTTAATAAAAAATGAATAAAAAAAATATATAAAAATAAAATAAAAAATAAACATTTATAAAATAAAAGGGCCCTGGGGACCTCTGAGCCCTTTAATTAATATATATATATATATATAAAAAGAAATAAAAAGAAAAATAAATAAATTAAATAATATAAAAAAAAAGGAGGGTTGTCATTCGGGCCCTGGGGACCTCTGGGCCCTTTAATAACAATAATAGACCCCTAAAAAAAATTGTCCCTTTTAATAAAAAAATAAAATAAAAATATATTAAAAAATATTTTTTTTTATATCAAAAATAAATAAAAAAAGGGGGGTTGCCATCCGGGGCCCTCCCAGCCCCTGGGGACCCTTTGGACCTCTAAAAAAATGGCCCTTTATAAAAATATATATATATATATATATATATATATATATATATATATATATATATATATATATATATATATATATATATAAAAAAATATATTTTTTTATAAAAAAATAAATAAAAAAAGGGAGGGGTTGCCATCCGGGGCCCTGGGAGCCTCCGGCCCCTGGGGACCTCCGGACCTCTAAAAAAAATAAAAGAAAAAAATTGGCCCTTTAATAAAAAATTAGATAAAAATATATTAAAAAAATATATATTTTTATAAAAAATAAATAAAAAAAAGAGGGGGTTGCCATCTGGGGCCCTGGGGGCCTCCGGGCCCCTGGGGACCTCCGGATCTATAAAAAAAATTGTCCCTTTAATAAAAAATTAAATAAAAATATATTAAAAAAATATATATTTTATAAAAAATAAATAAAAAAAGAGGGGGGGTTGCCATCTGGGGCTCTGAGGGCCTCCGGGCCCTTTATAAACAAAATAAAAAAATATATATATATATTAAAAAATATATTTTTTTATAAAAAATAAATAAAAAAGGGGGGATTGCCATCCGGGGCCCTAGGGGCCTCTGGACCTCTAAAAAAAATAAAAGAAAAAAATTGGCCCTTTAATAAAAAATTCTATAAAAATATATAAAAAAAATATATATTGGGGACCTCCGGACCCCTAAAAAAAAAAAAACCCGGGGGCGCGCAGCGGCTCAATAGCCTGAGGACGTCATATGATGTCCACTCAGGATATTAAAACCACTTTGCCGACGTCTTTTTGCATAAGGCGGGTGGCAAGTGGTTAAAAATAACAAACATGTTATACTTACCCGCTCTGTGAAATGGTTTTGCACAGAGCAGCCCAGATCCTCCTCTTCTCGGGTCCCTCTTTGATGCTCCTGGCCCGTCCCTCCTGTTGAGTGCCCCCACAGCAAGCAGCTTGGGGAGAGTCCCGGATGGCCGAGGCACTCATTCACATCGCTGGATCTAGATGGAGCTCAGGTAAGTATTAAGGGGCTTAGGGAGGCTCCTGCACACTGAAGGTTTTTTATCTTAATGCATTAAAATAAAACACCTTCTGCCTTTACATCCAGTTTAACCGACAATTGCGCGGTTCTGCGATGTTGTACCTAAATAAAATGTATGTATTTTTATTCCCACAAATAGAACTTCCTTTTGGTGATATTTGATTTATTTTTTATTTTTTTGAGCTGTAAACAAAAAAAAAAAGACCCTCAATTTTGAAAAAGAAAACAATGGCCCAGATTCACAGAGCAATTACGCCTGTCTAACTGGTGTTAGACAGGAGTAATTTCAAATTTTGCGCGCCGTATCACTAGTTTGAATCCTCAAACCATGATACGGCGGCTTCGGGCTTCGATCCGAGAGGCTTACGTCTTCGTAAGCCTTCGGATCTACGCTGCGATATTTTTGCAGCCGCTGGGAGGAGTCTGCGTCGTTTTCATGCGTCGGGATATGAAAATGACTTTTTACGGCGATCCACGAAGATACGAGTGGTCTTCGCAATCGCTTACGTCATTTTTTTGCTACGTACTGGTAGACCAGCTATTTGCTGGTCTAACGGTGCGTAGCCCTTGTTAAGTATGGCCGTCGTTCCCGCGTCGAATTAAATATTTTTTTTTTACGTAACTCAATCGGGAATAGGAATGTCCATAAACGACGCTACTCAAACAACGAATGACGTAACGACGTGATTTCGCGCAATGCACGGCGGGAAATTTCTGAACGGAGCATGCGCAGTTCGATCGCCGCGGGAACGCGCCTATTTTAAATGCTTCACGCCCCCTACTCGCGTAGATGGATTGCGACGGGAGAAATACACTACGCCGCCGTAGTTTACAGGACAAAATCTACCGGGATTCCACGTAGAGCCAGGTAAAATACGGCGGCGTAGTGTATTTCTGATACTCTACGCGAATCTAATTGTATGTGAATCTGGGCCAATATTTTTTACTTTCTGCTATAAAACATTTAGACAAAAAAAAAAAAATGTAAAAATCAGATTCCTTCGTTAATTTAGGCCAATATGTATTCTGCTACATATTGCTCGGTAAAAAAATCCCAGTAAGCGTATATTGATTTTGTGCAAAAGTTATAGGCCCAGATTCATAAAGCAATTACGCCTGTCTAACTGGTGTTAGACAGGAGTAATTTCAAATTCGCGCGCCGTATCACTAGTTTGAATCCTCAAACCATGATACGGCGGCTTCGGGCTTCGATCCGAGAGGCTTACGTTTAAGCTTCGGATCTACGCTGCGAATTTTTGCGGCCGCTGGGAGGGTTTGCGTCGTTTTGATGCTAGGATATGCAAATGTGTTTTTAGGCGACCACGAAGATACGAACGGTCTTCGCATCGCTTAGCGTTTTTTTTTACGTACTGTTAGACCAGCTTTTTGCTGGTCTAATGTGCGTGCCCATGTTAAGTATGGCCGTCTTCCCGCGTCGGACATGGCAGTTCGATCGCCGCGGGAACGCGCCTATTTTAAATCCTTCACGCCCCCTACTCGGTAGATGGATTGCGACGGGAGAAATACACTACGCCGCCGTCATTTACTGTACAAAATTACCTGGATTCAGTGAGCCAGGTAAAAAACGGCGGCGTAGTGTATTTCTGATACGCTACGAGAATCTAATTCTCTCTGAATCTGGGCCACAGCGTCTACAAACTATTGGATATATTCATGGAATTTGTATTTATTTTTTACTAGAAAGGGCGGCTATCAGAGACTTATAGCGGGACTGCAATGTTGGACTCTGACAGGTTTTGGGGACCGGTGACACTTATACAGTGATCAGTGCTAAAAATAAGCACTGTCACTGGCTGGTAAGGGTTGAACATCAGGGGCGATCAAAGGGTTAAATTCGTTCCTAACATGTGCTTTCTCCCTGTGTAGAAGGTGTGTTTACTATAGGAGGGCAAAGATCAGGGTTCATGCTTTGTAGGAACACAGGATCAAATCCTTATTCCGCGTACACTAGGTCGTTTTTTGTGATGAAATAAAACGACGTTTTAAAAAACGTCATTTAAATTGATCGTGTGTGGGCAAAACGTCGTTTTTTGTCTTCAAAAAAACGACCAAAAAAAAATTCCAACATGCTTGAATTTTTTGTGTCATTTTTCAAAACGTTGTTTTTTGTTTCACAAAAAGTCACCGTGTGTAGCAAAAACGTCGTTTTAAAACGTTTTTCAACCCGCGCATGCCCAGAAGCTAGTTATGAAGCGAGCTTCAATGGAAAAGAGTGGTGAACGTAACCTCGCTTTTTGTGAAAAAAACGATGGTGTGTATGCAACATCGTCTTTGAAAAGTGACGTTTCAAAAAGTCGTTTTTTACTTCACAGAAAACGTCGTTTTTTTTTCATCACAAAAAATGATCGTGTGTACGCGGCATTACTGACAGAACGGCAATCTGCCTTGTTTACATAGCCGTGTACCGGCAGACATCGAGCCCAGCGTACCCACAGATCAGCGGGAGCGGGTCGCCGGTAGACCCCAGAACCAGAAGTGCAGGATCACGTACTAGGTATGTGATGCTGCTCAGACAAACCGCATTGCCGCCGTATATGTACAGTATACAGTCGGCAAGCAGTTAATGACACAGTAATGATTACAGAGCTGCATTCATTTGTGTCTATTACATGTGACTAGGTCCAATCCAAACTTGGTGATTTAGAATAGTAGCGGGCAGAATCATGGCTTTTGCTACAAAACATGTGGCATGCATTTGGTTGCCATTCACTCTACATGGCACCTCAAACGTCAGAATTGAGTGCCAATCATGGCAAAAAAACACCTTTAAAAATTAGGATGAGAAGCGTCTTTTGAGTGACAAACTCCTATAGGGCAGACCATTCAGGTGAATGAGCTGCCTTATGCGCGACATGTAGAATCGCGTGAAAATCGCCCACGCTAAAAATGCAGACAGGAATGTGAGCTCCCACTACGGGAGGTGTGAATAGGACCTTAAATTCAGCTTTAACCTCTTGCCAACCAGCCACCATCATTATCTTGCATCAGGTCAGCTCTCCTGCGCAAACCGCTGTAGGTGTACGTCAATCTGTGCAAGAAGGATAGCGGGCACGCCGCTGGAGCGTGTCTGCGGATCCCACGGACTCAATGTCCATTGGCGACCTGCGATTGCTGTGAACAGAGGCAGAACAGGGAACTTCCTATGTAAGTGACATGTATCCTAGTGACATGACAGGCATCTACTGATCCAGTGATTGGGAACAGTGATCTCTGTCATGTCCCAGTAAACCCATCCCCCCTACAGTTAGAACACACCCAGGGAACACACTTAACCCCTTGATTGCCCCCTAGTGTTAACCCCTTCCCTGCCAGTGTAATTTTTACATTGATCAGTGCATTTCGCACTGATCAATGTAATAATGTCACTGGTTCCCAAAAAGTGTAATTTTGAGTCAGATTTGTCTGCCGAAAATGTCACAGTCTGGCTAAAAATCGCAGATCGCCGCCATTACCAGTAAAAATAAAATAAGTCCCTAAATCTATCCAGTAGTATGTAGACACGATGGGCCGGATTCACAGAGCGATTACTCCTGTCTATCTCGCGTTAGACTGGAGTACTGTCGAATTACACGCGTTTTTTCACTACTCTGAAACCTCAAACCATGAAATATGGCTGCGGGCTTCAATCCGACTGGTTTACGTGTTTGTACGCCTTCGGATCTACGCTGCAATAAAATTGCAGCTGCTGGGTGGAGTTCCCGTCGTTTTCCGCGTCGGGGTATGCAAATGAGCTTTTGGCGACGATCCACAAAGTTACGAACGTCAATCGCAATCTCTTACGGCATCTTTAGTCATCTTTTTGCCTCGTAAAGTTGTACCAGCTTTTTGCTGGTCTAATATTAGACAGCCCATGTTAAGTATGGCCGTCGTTCCCGCGTCGAATTTCCACGTTTTCCGACGTCTTTTTTTATTTTTGACGTAAAACGTCCGGGAATAGGAATGTCCGTAAACGACGCTACTCAAACAATGAATGACGTATCGACGTTATTTCGCGCAATGCACGGCGGGAATTTTCTGAACGGAGCATGCGCAGTTCGCTCACCGCAGGGACGCGCCTAATTTAAATGCTTCACGCCCCCTAATCGCGTATTTCGATTATGCGGCGAGAAATACACTACGCCGCCGTACCGTAAGGGACAAAATCTACCAGGATTCGTCGTACAGCCTGGTAAAATACGGCAGCGTAGTGTATCTCTGATACTCTGCGCCAATGTAATTGTATCTGAATCTGGCCCGATAACTTTTGCACAAACCAATATACACCTATTGTGATTTTTTTTTCTACCTAAAATATGTAGAAGACTATATATCGGCCTAAACTGATGAATAAATTAGTTTTTTTATATATATATATTTTTGAACATGTATTATAGCAAAAACTTTTGTTTTTGTTTTGTTTATAGGGCAAAAAATTAGAACCGCAGAGGTGATCAAATACCACCACCAAAAGAAAGCTCTATTTGTGGGGAAAAAAATGTTGTTTGGGTACAGTGTCGCACGACTGCACAATTGTCAGTTTAAGCGACGCAGTGCCGTATCGCAAAAAATGGCCTGATCATCAAAGGGTTTGTAAAGGATTTTTTTTTTTTAAATAACAAACATGTCATACTTACCTCCACTGTGCAGTTCGTTTTGCACAGAGTGCCCCCGATCCATGTCTTCCGGGGTCCCTCGACGGCTGTCTCGATCCTCCTTGTAATTAGTAATCACAGTCATGCGAGAGCTCGCATGGTGGTCACTAATTGCGGGCGTACTCCCGTGATACAGCGAGCGGCCATAGCCGCTCGCTGTATCACTCGGCCCCACCCCTTAGCGCACTGCATCTCCAGATGTGATTGACAGCTACGCCAGCCAATGGCTGCGCTGCTCTCAATCCATCCGCGCTAGCCAATCAGCGGCCAGGGTGAGCGGCAAAGAGAATATCGGGACCGCGTGGGACTTTAGAGGGGTCAGGTAAGTATAACGAGGCTCGGGGGGGGGGCGGCAACATCAGATGTTTTTTCACCTTAATGCATTGATTGCATTAGGTTGAAAAAACATTTTCCTTTACAACTCCTTTAAGGAGGCAAATTCTTCTGGGGCTGAAGTGGTTAAAAAAACAATATTGCACAAATATTAAAGCTATATCAATTCTGCATAATAAAAACAAGGATTCTGATTTGTTAATGGGGCATTATTCACTGTTTTTTGTTTTGTTTTGTTTTTTACAAAGGGTTTTATTAACCACTTAAAGACCGCCGCATGTATATGTACGTCCACAGAATGGCACATACAGGCAGATGGGCGTACTAGTACGTCCCTGCCTTCTTGCAGGTCGGGGGTCCGATCGGGACCCCCCCCCCACTACATGCGGCGGTTGTTTTTCCTGTGAGATGAGGGGGTGGCTGTTCTTGGTTTCTGTCCACCCCCTCGCGATCGCTCCCAGCCAATCCGCTCTGCACTTCCTCTGCCTGTGTAATGTAAACACTGGCAGAGGAAGTGATGTCAGCTCTCCTCTCAGCGGTATTTTCGATCCGACGAGAGGAGAGAAGACATCACAAGTAAGTCGCACCAACAGCGCACTGACACCACACACATAGGCACATTAACCCATTCAGATCACCCCCCCCCCAGCCCCCTGTCACAGTGTCACTGATTGCAGTGATCATATATTTACTGATCACTGCATTTAGTGTCAGTGTGACAGTTAGTGTGACAGGCAGTTAGTGTTAGGTCCAGGGTAGCCCCCTACCCCCCCAATAAAGGTTTAACCCCTTGATCACCGCCCTAGTTAACCTTTTCACCCCCTATTGCCAGTGTCACTAAGCGATCGGTTTTCTGATCGTTGTATTAGTGTCACTGTTGCCGCTAGGTAGCAAATTTTTTTTTATATTGCGATTTTTTTTTTTTTACTAAAGACATGTGGCTGAATACATTTTGGCCTAAATGTTTGACTAAAATTTAGTTTATTCGATTTTTCTTATAACAAAAAGTAGAAAATATATATTTTTTTCAAAATTTTCGGTCTTTTTCTATTTATATCGCAAAAAATAAAAATCGCAAAGGCAATCAAATACCATCAAAAGAAAGCTCTATTTATGGGAAGAAAGGGACGCAAAAATTTGTTTGGGAGCCACATCACACGACCGCGCAATTGTCTGTTAAAGCGACGCAGTGCCGAATTGTAAAAACACCTTTGGTCATTTAGCAGGATATTGGTCCGGGGCTTAAGTGGTTAATATGCAATCCAACATATAAGAACAATGGGGCAGATTCACAGAGAAATGGATTATCGTAGCGTATCAGAAATACACTACGCCGCCGTTTTTTACCTTGCTCTACGTGGAATTCAGGTAGATTTTCACGGTAAACGACGGCGGCGTAGTGTATTTCTCCCGCCAATCATATAGACGAGTAGGGGGCGTGAAACATTTAAATTAGGCGCGTTCCCACGCGATCGATTGCGCATGCTCCGTTCGCAAATTTCCCGCCGTGCATTGCGCGAAATCACGTCGTACGTCATTCGTTGTTTATGTAGCGTACTTTAGGGCGATCCACGTCCCAACGAGTTACGTAATAAAAAAAAAATTTAAATAAATTCGAAGCGGGAACGACGGCCATACTTAACATGGGCTCGTAAAGTTAGAGCAGCAAAAAGCTGCTCTAACATTACGTATAAAAAAATAGACGAAAACGATTGCGACGCTCGCTCGTTTGTTCGTGAATCCCCGTAAAAACACATTCATATCCCGACGCATTAAAACGACGCGAACTCCTCCCAGCGGCCGCAAATAATGGCAGCTTAACCGAGGCTTACGAAGACGTAAGCTCTCGGTGAGCCCGAAGCCGGCGTTCTGGTTTGGGATTCAAACTAGGATACGCCGCGGGAAATTTGAAATTACTCCTGTCTAACACCAGTTAGACAGGCGTAATTGTTTTGTGAATCTGCCCCAATGTCTAGAAGGTTACAGCACATAATAAGCCACACTTTCCTGCTTTTAAAGTAGAAAGGTACAGCACTAGATTGTCAATGATTGTCAATGAATATGCCTCCTAATGTTTAGATTCTGTAATAAACAGGACTCTGGTGAGATTCTTGGTTTAGGACTCACATTGTTCTCTCTGCTGCTTTTGTTATTCTGATTTAAAGGAATCATGTATTAAACAACCCGTGCAATTACCCAACCCCTCCCCCGCCCCTCCGCTGGTAAAAACATGGCTCCCTACAGTGGCTTTACATACTTTCCCTGTTACTGTCCACCAAACTGATTCACTGTGCAGTCCCATGACAATCTTTCTGGGTATGGTCATACATTTGTGTATGCTCCATAAGTGGTGGACTTACATGGACTGCTGATCTTAGTGGAAGTACTAATCTTTGATTATGGTTGGTATCTGCACAGGAACATTGCATGGAGTGGTAAGTAAAGAAGATCTTCTATAAAGTATTCCGTATAGGCTTTTTTAACTGCTTGCCTACTAAAACGAATTCTGACATTTATATAATACACGTAAAAAAATAATTTTACTAGAAAACTGTTTAGAACCTCCAAACATTATATATTTTTCAGGCAGAGATCCTGGAGAATAAAATGGTGGGTGTTGCAATTTTTTATGTCACATGATATTTGTGAAAAAATAAACTTTCGAGAATTTTATTGCACACAAACACAATATAATTCTTCCAATAAAAGATGATGCTATGCCGAGTAACTAGATACCAAACATGTCACGCTTTGATACACAAATTACGATATAATATATTATCCATAGGTGACACTTTAAAAGCTTTTACAAGTTACCATTACACAGGAGGTCTAGCGCTATAATTATTGCTCTCACTCTGACGTAAGCAGCATATGTGTGCGGGACCTATGTGCGCATTTGCATGTGAGCATGGCAGGAGGGGGGCACTTAAAAAAAATGTTTTTCCAATTATGGCTACAGCGCGGTCGTCCAGTTCTGGGAGGACGTCAATAGAAACGCAGCCCCCCTCCCCCCGCGTGCCCCTCACTCTGCGCTCTGATCACAGACCAGGGTAAAAGGCCAATCACAGCAGATCTCAATGTAAAAACACTTGCCAGTTATCAGCATTCCTTTCCTCACACTGTCATAGTGTGTGGAGAGGAGAGTCGGTAATCTGTGTGAAAAGGGGACATCTGCACTGATGATCAGTGCAGCCCCAATCAGTGCCGCCTATCAGTGCCTCCTCATCAATATGGCCTATCACTGCCCAGCAAAGCCGCCTATCAGTGCTGCCTATCAGTACCCATCAGTGCTGCCTATTTGTGCCCATCAGTGCAGCCTCATTAGCGCACATCAGTGAAGGAGAGAATAGAAAATGTACCTGTTTGCAAAACTGTATAACATGACACTAAGAAAAAGGTTATTTAAAAAAAAAAATTGGTCTTTTTGGGTTTTTAAAAAAAAAAACCCAGTGGTGATTAAATACCGCCAAAGGAAAGCTCTATTTGTGTGAACAAAACTATAAACATTTTATATGGGTACAGTGACCGCGCAATTGTCATTCAAATTGCAACAGCATTAAAAGCTGAAAATTGGCATGGGCAGAAACTGGGTGAAAGTGCCTAGCAGGCGAGTTGTTAAAAGTCCTGCATGCTGCATCTTTGGTGCGTGTTTAAACACTGCATCAAAAATGAACCTATTTGAAATCAGTGAAAAACGCATCAAAAATTCATCTGCCGCGCATTTTTGGTGCCTATTTTGAGACACATGCCCAAGTTTTACAGGCGCATGATTGGAGTCAGGAGTCCAGAAAACACAGCAAGAACGCAAATGCGTTTTTACCACGTTTTTTTTTTCTTCAATGGAGCAGTGTGAAAGGACCTCCCCTTTTTTATCCATTTTATTCAGGGACACGGCGGGATAACTGCACACAATTTCACGTTAGTTTTTGCTGCTTAGATCCTGAAAGATAAAGCAGCGATGAAGAATTTAATAACAAGACTCAGCAATTCTGGACTGGCAATAATAACAAAATTGTCTGACTTGTCATGTCACAGTCTATTGATCTGTGATTGTTAACAAACATGACGTATGACCACAGCATTTCGGGAAAGCAGACCAGCTATGCAAGTTTTTCGTCTAATAATACAGGCTGATGTTGGGAAAGGGCTCCATTTACTGAAGAATGAGCCGTGAGTCAGTCATTCCTAGGAGCAGCAGTTACAGTCATTTACTGACAGGAGCACAGTAAACTTGCAGGATGCTCCAGATTGGCTTCTTGCCTTACAACTTTTCTGAGTCATAAAAATGGCCGCAGTACTTGGAAATCTTCTAAAAGATTAAAAAATTAGCTGCAGGGACACTTTGGTTAATGCTGGACGTTGAGATTAACGTTATATTAAATGCTGGTGTTTCTCCAGGTGTTCAGCAAACATATTCCCATAGCATTCAAAAATGTTCAATGCATATGTAAATGTACAGTATACTTAAAGAGGAGTTCCACCCAAATTTGGAACTTCCTCTTATCCCACTCCTTACCCCCATACATGCCACATTTGGCATGTAATTTTTTTGGGGGGGGGAGTGGGGGCTTCAGTAGGAGTGGGACTTCCTGTCCCACTTCCTGCTTCCGCCGAGGGGCTGGTTAGGCGATTAAGCTTAATCGCCTACACCAGCCCCTCCCTGTAGGCGATCACATGGGACACTGACAGGTCCCATGCGATCGCCTCTCCACAGAGGCGAGCCGCGCCGCGCGCGCATGCGCAGTGCGGCTCGGCATGCGCAGTGGGTGCCCGGCCGTGAAGCCGAAGGCTGTCACGGCTGGGTGCCCACAGTCAGGATGGAGACGCCGGCCGGGGAGGGGGGGAGAGGAGCGGAGCCCCGGTCGGCGCGTCGCTGGAACGTAGGAGCAGGTAAGTGAGTGTTTATTAAAAGCCAGCAGCTACACTTTTTGTAGCTGCTGAATTGTAATAAACACATTTTTGGGCTGGAACACCCCTTTAAAGTGGAGTTCCACCAAAAAGTGGAACTTCCGCTTTAAGCACTCCTCGCGCCCTTACATGCCACATTTGGCATGTATTTTCTTTTTTGTACCTTGTTTTGAGAGGGACTTCCTGTCCCACTTCCTGCTTCTAACTTTTGGCTGCCTAGGCGACTCCTCCTCTTCCTCTAGATGGCCCCTCCCTCTCTGCAATCTTCTGGGACACACCAAGATTGCCTGGCCACTAACAGAGATTAGGAAGACTCACTCATGCACAGTGAGTGCCCGGCCATGAAGCCGCAAGCTGTCACGGCCGGGTACCCACAGTTGCTATGACAGTGTTGCAGAGAGGAGGGAAAAGAGGCGTTAGGCTCCGTGCGGCCGCATCGCTGGACCGTGGGACAGGTAAGTGTCTGTATATTAAAAGCCAGCAGCTACACTTTTTGTAGCTGCTGACTTTTAATAAACTAAAAAACGAATGGACCTCCGATTTAATAAACATTCTGTTTGTGTTAGCAGGACTTTTGGGTAGTAGGAAGTTCTTTATCTTATATTTAAGGCTACTTTCACACTGGGCGGGGGCGGTTAGGCTGCATTCACACCTGAGCGTAGCTGCGATTTTGCACCGTTTTTTAACCTCGTTTTTCTTGCGATATTTGCTGTTTTTTACCGCGATTTTGGACAGGTCTAGGATCACCAATGTTAAAAACAAAAAAACGCCCAAATACGCAACAAAAGCGACAGAGCGACAAAAAAGGGTCCAGAACTTGTTTGAGCTTCAGGCGTTCGGCGTCAAGCGTTTTGGAGTGGAGATGTGAACCCTCTCCATTGAGAATCATTTTTTTCCCCTCTAGCGTTTTGGAGCTTCATGCTTCAGGCGACAAAACGCTCAGGTGTGAATGCAGCATAAAGTGCAGCTAGTTTTAGCTGTGTTTTAACACTGTTATAGCGGCGCTTTTCGGCCACTAGCAGTGCCCTTTTAACCCCCTGCTAGCAGCTGAGGAAAGGGTTAAAAGTTCCTGAAAAGCATTGTTGCCAACGCACTTTTGGCAGCGCTGCCCATTGATTTCAATGGGCAGCGGCAGTTTAGGAGTACTGTATACAGTAAGGTGACCAGATTGTTTAAATGAAATCCAGGGACATATTTTTTCTTTACTAGTAATGGCAACAATCAGCTAATCTCTGCCCACCGCCGCTCACCTCACAGCCTCTCAAGTCTAAGGCTGCATTCACACCTGAGCGGCAAGTAACGCCGCATACGCGGCTTTACTTGCCGCGCTTCGATTTTTTTTTTTTTTTTTTACAAATCTTCCCATTCATGTCTATGGGCGAACGCCAATGTCGCTTGAAAAAAAGGGTCCGGGACTTTTTTTCAGGCGACAGGCGTTCGGCGTCTCAGAGATGTGAACCATCTCTATAGACATGAATGGGAAATTTCCCCTCCAGCGGCACGAGCGTCGCGCGACAGGCGTTTTGCCGCTCAGGTGTGAATGGGCCCTAAGGCTTCATTTCCAGACACTTTTTTTTTGCCTTTTTTACAGCTTAACTAGATGCCGACCGCCCACCGTCATATTACTGCGGGGCACTGCTGGGCGAGAGCCCGTAGCTATACGTCCGCTCTTTAGCGGCCTCTGGGGGGCGCGCGCGTCCCCGCTTGCCCCCAAGTCCCGCGCGCGCGCCCGGCGGGTACGATTGCCGCCGGGCACGCGCGCTCGTTCGTTACAGAGCGGGGAACGGGAGCTATGTGTGTAAACACACAGCTCTTGGTCCTGTCAGCGGGGGAAACGCTGATTTTCTGTTCATACAATGTATGAACAGAAGATCAGTGATTTCCCCCAGTGAGGCCACCCCCCCCCCCCCCATACAGTCAGAACACACCCAGGAACACACTTAACCCCTTCCCCGCCCCCTAGTGTTAACCCCTTCACTGCCAATGGCATTTTTAAAGTAATACAATGCATTTTTATAGCACTGATCGCTATAAAAATGCTAATGGCCCCAAAAATGTGTCAAAAGTATCCGAAGTGCCCGCCATAATGTCGCAGTACTGAAAAAAAATGCTGATCGCCGCCATTACTAGTAAAAAAAAAAATATTAATAAAAATGACGTAAAACGACCCCCTATTTTGTAAAAACTATAACTTTTGCGCAAACCAATCAATAAACGCTTATTGCGATTTTTTTAATGAAAAATATGTAGAAGAATACGTATAGGCCTAAACTGAGGAAAAAAAAAATTGTTTTATATATTTTTGGGGATATTTATTATAGCAAAAAGTAAAAAATATTGCATTTGGGAGCGACGTCGCACGACCGCGCAATTGTCAGTTAAAGCGACGCAGTGCCGAATCACAAAAAGTGTTCTGGTCATTGGACAGCAATATGGCGAAAGTGGTTAAAAACGCCTGTCCATGTTTGTTTTAGAAAAAAAAAAAAGTTTTTTTTATTTTATTTTTTTGAGCTGGAGCTCAAAAACGCCGCGGTACCGTTTTTGAGCATTTTTTAATGTCTGGCGTTTTTACAGCTCTATTGCTGGAGCTTCAGAATGCAATGGTCCTGCGTTTTTTTTTTTTTTGCATCTACAGCTCAAAAACGTCATGGTGGGCATGAGGCCATAGACTAACATGGAGAGCCGCTTTTAAGCTGCAAAAAACGCTCAGAAAGTGGCTGTAAAAACGCCAGTGGAAATGAGCCCTCACTCTTCCGCCCCCGGCTACTACTGGATGGGGAGCGGAGGAAAATCACTCCTCCACGGAAGGCAAGGAGATAGGCAGGCGGCTGGCCAGAATTTGAGCCAAGGCAGAAGAACATGTGAGTGAAGCTGAATGGGCATGCACCCGAAACGGAAGAAATTTTTATTTTAATTCTGCACTGACTGTCTTTGAAATTGCCCCTGCCCCCTATTAAATCCAATCTGGGGACAAAACCAGGGACAGACTTGGTCCGGGGACAGTGTCCTCAATCAGGGGACTGTCCCCTGAAACTGGGGATGTCTGGTCACCCTAGTAGGGTGACCAGATTTTTTAAATTAAATCCGGGGACATATTTTTTCTTTACTAGTAATGGCGGCAATCAGCGACTCTCTGCCCGTCGCCCCCAGCCTCTCAAGTCTTACTCTTCGGGCCCCGGCTACTACTGGGGGGAGCGGAGGAAGATCACTCCACCAGGGAAGGCAAGGAGATAGGCAGGTGGCTGGCCAGGGTTTGAGCCAAGGCAGAAGAACATGTGAGCGAAGCTAAATGGCCATGCGCCCGAAACTGAAGAAATATTCCCTCCGCTCCAACCAGCACATGATCATCAGAAAGGGGCACAGATAATGGGAAAAATACAACCCCCCTATGCTAGTAGGCACGGCGGAGCGGGGGGGTGTAATTCTAATTTTTAAATTTTAATTCTGCACTGATTGTCTTTGAAATTGCCCCTGCCCCCTATTAAATCCAATCTGGGGACAAAACCAGGGACAGACTTGGTCCGGGGACAGTGTCCTCAATCAGGGGACTGTCCCCTGAAACTGGGGATGTATGGTCACCCTATTATAAAGCCTATTTTTTTTTTTACCTTAATGCATTTCTTGCATTAAGGTAAGTTAAGTATCAGCATCCTCCCTCACCCCCCCTTCTACCTACCTAAGCCCTCATTTGATCCAGCGCTGTGCACATCTGCAGCTCTTTGCTCCCCTCACTTCCTGGTCTCACTGGCTTTGCTGGGGCACCAGAAGCCATTGGCTCCCAGTGCTATCAATCAAAGCCAGTGACGAGGGAGCGGGGACGAGTCCCGCTGTTTGTGTCAATGGATGCAGCAGCGGGGATTGGTAGTGAGTACGCACGAGTGCCTCCAGTGCACTGGACAGAGAGGAGGGGCTAGAAGCGCCGGAGTGAGACCCGAAAAGAGGAGGACCTGGGCTGCTCTCCTGACAGGGCTGATAATCAGCGCATTGATTATCAGTGCAGACCCATCAAGGATGCCCATTTCAGAATACCACTTCAGACAACTAAGTTAGCCCACCAGGGGTGCCAATCAGTGCTCATTAGGATGGCACCCTGTGCCCATCATCTATGCCTGCCAGTGCCTCCCGATCAGTGCTGCCTATCAGTGCCACCCATCAGAGCTGCCCATCAGTGCTGCCCATCAGTGCCACCTATGATGGCTATCAGTGCCCCCTATGAGTGCCCATCAGTGCTGCCTATCAGTACCCATCAGTACTGCCTATTAGTGCCCAGCAGTGCCAATTATCAGTGCCACCTATAAGTACCCATCAGTTCCACCTATGAGTGCCCATTAGTGCTGCCCATGAGTGCCCATCGGTGCTGCATATCAGTGCCACCTATCAGTGCCCATCAGTGCTGCTTATCAGTGCCACTGTATCGTCATACTCCGCTCCCCATCACAGACTGCTCCGGAAGTGCTGGGCGGCCAACTGCGCATGCGCGATGCGTTCCAATGCATTTACGGCAGTGCATACCAGCGAAACCTCGTTCGGCATCCAGGCTCTTTTCTTAACATCCCCGTGGATTGGAGGATGTTAAAAAAAGAGCCAGGAGGCCGAGCGAGCGGAGCGAGCCGTCCGAGCGAAGCGAGGACGTGAGGCCGACTGGCCACTTACCTCTAATCCCACGTCGCTCTGAATGACGGCTTCGCTGGTGTGGAGTGTCGTAAATGCTTTGGAATGCATCGCGTATGCGCAGTTGGCCACCGCAGCACTTCTGGAGCAGTCTGTGATGAGGGAGCCGAATATGACACGTCACCACCTATCAGTGTCCATCAGTGCTGCATATAAGTGCCTCATCATTGGTGACCATCAGTGCCGCCTCATCAGTGCCAATCAGTACTGCCTCATCAATGCCTGTCAGTGCAGCCTCATTAGTGCTGATCAGTGAAGGAGAAAATGTACTTATTTATGACGTTTTGTAACAGAAACAAAGAAAAAACAAATGGCACCAAAGGAAAGCTCTATTTGTGGGAAAAAATTATAAAAATGTTGTTTGGGTACAGTGTTGCATGACCGCGCAATTGCCATTCAAAATGCGATAGTGCTGAAAGCTGAAAATTGTCCTGGGCAGGAAGGAGGGAAAGTGCCCGGTAATGAATTGGTTAAATAACCTACCCTGGAGTAAACTCTGTTACATTTCTGCAAGGTGTGGCAACGAGTCATACAGACATTATTAAAAGGTCAAAACTGCAACAACAGATAGTGTGAACTTGCGTGTCTCCTGCGTGTGTGCACAGTTACCCTACCCCGGTGATGATCACTCTCAGTCCGCTGGTGCTTAGATTATTGTCCTGCAAGCTGGTGCTATCATCACAATTTCTCTTCATACTCTGGTACCCTTGTAACGGAGAAAGATATTAATGAATTCAAAGTTTATTTGCTGTCACTGGAACAAAAATTGAAGGGAAATCTTCCATATACGGACAACTGTGGCAGTAACAGGCGGCTTCCTCTCACTTCCTGTTGTGTCTCTGGGACAGGAAGTGTAAATAAAAATCACCCCAACAGATAAAATAATAATAAGAATAATTTTTAACAGGGAATGCTGGAGAAACGTATGCTGAATTGTGAGTGGCATGTCAGACCTCTGCAGAGAGACCACTGATTCCACAAAAAAACATGAGAGCCTATCTCTACAGCATTTATGTGGCTTCTTTCTAAGAAATCAATCTATAATGCTTTGCACACTTTTGTTTTAATGCACCTGGAAGTGTTTCCAAACCCAAGATCGTCTGAAAGTGGACAGATTAGGAATTAATTGGACAGACCTGGGTAGGGAGTTCTGGAGGATGGGAGAGGCTCGGTAGAAGTCCTGGAGGTGACCATGGGAGGAGGTGACGAGGGAACTAGAGAGCAGGAGTTCTTGGGAGGAACAGAGAGAACAATTTTGTTGGTATTTTGAGACTAAGTTAGTGATGTAGCTGAGGGCAGAGCTGTGGATGGCTTTGTATGTTATTGTTAGTATTTTGAATTGAATTAGTTGGGTGAGTGAAAAGCCAGTGGAGGGATTGGCAGAGAGGGGTAGCAGACACAGAGTGGTTTGTAAGGTGGATGGGCCTGGCAGCAGCATTCATGACGAACTGAAGGGGGGATACATTACCTAAGGGTAAGCCAATGAGGAAGGAGTTGCAGTAGTCCAGGTGGGAGATGACCAGGGAGTGCATTCAAAGATTTGTGGTGTCATTGGTTAGGAAGGGGCATATCTAGGGTGACCACATTTCTAAACTACCATTCAGGGACACCCTCTCTTCCCAAAAACCAGCTTGTGCTGTAACGATTCACAGCACAGTGATTGGACACAAGAGGCGGGATTTATGATTTCTCCAATCACAAGCAGGGGGCGGGGATTGTGCTCCTCCAGGCATTCCCGCCCAG
Organism: Rana kukunoris; assembly: GCA_029574335.1. NCBI lineage: Eukaryota > Metazoa > Chordata > Amphibia > Anura > Ranidae > Rana > Rana kukunoris. The sequence continues at coordinate 182,179,991 of CM056055.1, read as the reverse complement.
GACAAGTACTGTCAGTGAGTAAAGCAGTGACTTGGCTTCCTTTTTTGGGGGCATCAGATTGGCCAGGGGGGTGGCTGTGTCAGTTTCAATCCGGGACACTGTATTGTCCTGGAATTAATGTGCCCGGGACAAACCTGCAAAATCCGGGGCTGTACCGGGCAATCCGGGACACCTGCTCACCCTAGACGTATCATGGAGATGTTGCGGAAGTTGAGAAGCCAAGCTTTGAACAGTGAATCGATGAGGGGCTGAAAGGAGAGTTTAGAGTCCAGGATTACACCTAGAACCTTGGCGTGAGGGGACGGGTTGATAGTTAAGCTGTTGATTTTGGCATTGAGAAATCTTACATACTATACATGTTATGGAACTGTTATGATGTGGCTTCGTACACACGATCGGATTTTCCGATGGGAATTATGTGATAGCAGGCTTTTGTCGGAAAATCTGACCGTTTGTGTGCTCCATTGGCCAATTGTTTTCAGATTTTCCGACAAGAAATGTTGGATAGCATGCTTTAAAATTTCCTAACAACAAATTAGGGCTGTTACTGATCAAAATTTTTGTGTTCGATTAATCGTTTTTTATTTTAATCGATTAATCGACTAATTTCGATTAATTATAACGCACATACAGATCCAACTACTTTTAGCTGATCTCCTTGCTGGCTGATTCCCAGTGCAGCTCCCAACCACTGGAAAAATAGATAGGATACAAAAAACACACAAGGCAGGGCTCGATGGGAATAGCATTAAAACTTTTATAGTCTTCAAGTAGGTAACTAAATAAATATTGCACTGTAGATAAAAATCAATGTAGCTACATAAACTGTAAAAATGGTGCGAGTAATACCAAACGGTACCAAAAGCAGTCATAAAAACATGTAGCTAAGTATGTTACTGGTATAAAAATATGTACAACGATACCACTGCTGAATCCAGATGAGGAGAGGGTAACATCAGTCCGTCGGCATGTAGATGTCCCGTGAAGGGAACAATCACAACTCCCAGTGGATGGCTGTAGAATCCCAGGTTGATAGAGGGAAGTGTAACAGCCCTTGCGTGTGGCAGATAGTAAGGTCCCGCCGGCATGCAGATATGAAGACACAGCAAAGGAGCCCTTCAGATGGACACTGCAAGCCCCGCCAGTGTCCGTGACGTTACTGGATCTTCGACGAAACTCCCTGAAGGCCCAGAAGCCGGCGCAGAGGCGAGTACCAATCAAAAGATATTTAATCGATCAAAAATATTTTGATCGATCAAAAAAATTAAAGATTAATCGATTAATTAAAAGTTAATTTGCACAGCCCTACAACAAATGTGTGCTGTCGGATTATCCAATCGTGTGTACACAAGTCCTTTGGAAAAAAATCCAAAGTACTGTCAGAAACCATGAATCAGACCAAGACAAAAGTACAGTTAAATTACACTTGTTTAATAATAATAATAAAAAGATAAAGTAATCATAGTCAAAACATAGCCAGAGTTCAGGAGCTGGATTGGATAGTCAGCCAAGCCAAACGTCAAAGAGCCAGAGAAGAACGTGTAAAACAGCAAGCGGGATCAGGAGCCAGAAGGGATGTCAGCCAAGCAAGTCTTCAACAGGAACGAAGGAGATAGTCTCTGTGGAGTTGACCAAGGCGAAGGCAGAAAGCAACTGAACTGGAAGTCTTAAGTAGGCAGGACTGACGAGCAGGATCATCAACAGTTTAGTCACTGTGGAGAGATAGGAGCTGGCAACTAGCCGACAGCTGAGCGGCCAGCTCAGAGAAGGAAGGGCTGAGCCCAGCCCTGACGAGTACAAACACGCATGCTCAGAAGCAATGGTAACCATAACACAACATTAGCAGAAATTGCCCAAAGGGTGGTGCTAAAGAGCTGGAAAAACACATAGCTTTGTGTTTGTTGGCCAACAATTATTTGCCGTTTGTATGCAAAACATGTTCATGGCCAACGCCCTTCGGACAAAGTCCTACACTTTGTCCGATGAAAATCCGATTGTGTGTATGAGGCTAAACAGCCAGAGCCTCCATCTGATAAAATACCCAAACAGCGTCTGCATCTGGCTTTAGGTATTGTTCGGCCATTGATCTTCTGCCCGGTGCCTTCATTTGAATGACGTCGGGTGTGAGGTAGGGTGACCACATTTCCAAACTACCATTCAGGGACACCCTCCCTTCCCAAAAATCATCTTGTGCTGTAACGAATCACAGCACAGTGATTGGACACAAGAGGCGGGATTTATAATTTCTCCAATCACACACAGGGGGCAGGATTGTGCTCCTCCAGGCATTCCCAGGCCAGGACAAGTACTGTCAGTGATTAAAGCAGTGATTTGGCGTCCTTTTTTGGGGGCATCAGATTGGCCTCGGGGGGTGGTAGTGTCAGTTTCATTCCGGGACACTGTATTTTCCTGGAATGAATGTGCCAGGGACAGACCTGCAAAATGCGGGACTGTCCCGGGCAATCCGGGACACGTGGTCACCCTAGTGTGAGGGTACCAACAGGGCCAGCCCCACAGCGATTCCAAGGTCCATCAGCTTTAGGGCCAGCCGCCAGCTGTCAGAATACCAGAGCTGTATCCTGGCCTAGCCCAACAAGGCCCAGGCCTAGGGCACCACTTTGCAGGGGGGCAGCACGAAAAGAGTCTGCGCCGGCTACACTGTTAGGAAAATTAGTCTAGCGCCCCCATAAAGCGGCCACGCTGCTTCTGGTATGCGGGCGACCGGCATTCCGCAACTAAGGGGGGGGGGGGTTCCAATTTTGACTGTTTTATCATCTTGGACCACAAACCTTCCTCACTGTGCTATATGTTTCTGCTGTACCATCTACTTAAAGTAGAACTATAGGCAACACTTTTTTTTTTCATTTTGGGTAGAGTAAGGGAGGGTTATAGCCCCTGTCAGTTTATTTTTTACCATTCCTGTCCCATTGCGAAGATTTCCCTTCACTTCCTGCTCTATGGGCAACCAGGAAGTAAGAGGAAATCTAAGTAAATTAAGGGAATACATTACCCCCCCCCCCCCAGGCCCTCAGAACTAGTGTCCTCACTCGAAAATTTCAGGGCGGGTCTTAAACAACACAGGGTGTGGCCGTGACAGGAAGGGGTGGGTCATATTTAAATTAGGGGGCGCACAAGTTTAGTCAGGCCTAGGGCAGCACAAAACCTAAATACACCTCAGAATACCAGACAGCCGACCACTGCATCTGTTTGGAGGCAGCCACTGTTCTGCTAACAATTTTCCGCCTGGCCCCTTCGATCAATCAAATGAAATCAGGCAGGGCCGTGCAGACAGGGCCACCCACTAAGACATTTTTGTCTGGTTCACCAGGAATTGGATGAAATTTGCTCATTGTAAAGGCCGGTTATCTCTACACCATAGGTCTTTCTTTAAAGTCGCTATGCTTTTGTCTTCTGTTCAGGATAGACTCTGTGTTCTCTCACTAAAAAATGCCACATTGCAGCAGTTAGAAGATGTAGGGAGGCATGAGATCTCATCAAAAGCTAATTATGCCTATGGAATGTAAAACATTTAATTTACGCAACATCTTCTAGTGCGGGTTGGAAAAGTAAGGGGAAGCGGCAATTGATTGCTGTGTGCAGCGCCAGTCTTCCTCTTTGACCGGTGAGGCCGGGCAGGGAAGGGTGAATATCCCTCACACAGCAGGCCTCCTGACTATTCTGCGCCTCCTTGGGTTCTGCTAAATGGGGGAGGGGAGCTTCAGGAGAAAGAATATTTAGCAGTCTTTTCACTAGTTTATCAAGCAAAGGCTGAAAAAACAGAGGCAATGAGAAGCTCCAGCAATGGAAGCTCCCAGCAATGTTCCCTGTAAATAATTAAACACGGGACTTCCTTGGTGATCCTCGATTTCTCCCCAACCACTTCAACCTCTCCATATGTACATGCGGAGGGCGATATTTACAGAATCTTTATTACCTCTGATACTGGCAATGTCTTTCCCAGCACCTGTGACTACCATCATAAAGTACACGTTTATGTCTGAATCATCCTAATATTCAAAGCGGACCCATCAGCAGATAAAAATGTCCATTCTGTTATAGAACCCAGAATTTAATCCAATCATGTAATCATTAACAACTATGCTTTAACCACTTCCTACCGGAAAGATTTGCCCCCTCAATGACCAGTCCATTTTTTGTGATATGGCACTGCGTCACTTTAACTGACAATTGCGCGGTTGTGCGACACTGTACCCAAACAAAATTGATTTCCTTTTTTTTTTCCACAAATCAAGCTTTCTTTTGGTGGCATTTGATCAGCTCTGCGGTTTTTATTTTTTGTGCTATAAACAAAATAAGAGTAAAGCCCTGTACACACAGGCAGGAATCCCATCAGGAAAAAACTGCGGTTTTCCTGACGGATTCCTGTCAAGCTTGCCATGCATACAGACGGCCATTCAAAAGAACCACCGTTCTTTTGAATGGCAAGAACGCGGTGACGTCATCGACTACGACGAGTCACATTCGATGCCGTCACCGCCATCTTGCTACAGCCTACACTACCCTTGTATGCTACCGCGCATGCATCTCATCGAGCATGCACGGGTTTCAGTGTTGCCAACCTACCAGATTGAAATTTACTGGCACGACCCCCAAAATTTACTGGTGCAGCCAAGTTTTTACTGGCATTTCACAAAAGTTACTAAATGAAATTTTTAGGTGCAAATTTCAGTATATAGGCTACAAACAAGTACGCTAGGAAAATAGCATTGTGATTTAAGGTAGATATTAAGGTAAACAAAAAATATTTTTGCTATTTTCAATATAATAAGGGAAAAGTATTTAGTCACATCACCCCCTGCCTCCATCCCCCTCTGCCACCAACACCCCCTGCCTTTACCCCCCTCTGTGGTGCCACAACCCCCTCTGCCTCCAATCTCCCCCAGGCCCCCTGCCTCGATCCCCCTCTGCCACCAACACCCCCTGCCTTTACCCCCCTCTGGGTGCCACAATCCCCCTCTGCCGCCAATCCCCCCAGGCCCCCTGCCTCCACGTCCCCTGCCTGCATCCCCTCTGCGGTGCCAACGTACCCCTGTCTCCATCCCCCACCCTCTGCGGTGCCACCACCCCCCTCTGCCTCCAATCACCCCCTTGCCTCCATCGTCCCCTGCCTCCACCCCCCTCTGCGGTGCCACCCAACAACCCCTGTCTCCATCCCCCACCCTCTGCGGTGCCACCATCCCCCTCTGCCTCCAATCACCCCCTGCCTCCAATCACCCCCTGCCTCCATCGTCCCCTGCCTGCACCCCCTCAGTGGTGCCACCAAAAACCCGGGTCTCCATCCTCCACCCTCTGCGGTGCAACCATTCCCCTCTGCGGTGCCACCAACACCCCATGCCTCCAATCTCCCCCTGCCTCCATCCCCCTCTACAGTGCCACCGCAGCCACCATCACCTCCTGCCTCCAATCTCCATGCGCAGTTCCAAGCTGAACCAATTTCAGCTATTTTTACTGGCACATTCCTGCCACCACGAACATTTACGAACGGGGGGAAAAAAATGGCCATTTTTACGAACTGTCCGTAAAAATATGGACGGTTGGCAACACTGGAGGGTTTACCTGGGGACAGGTAAGCGCCAGTTTTCTGGCAGGAAACACTCGGGAATCCCGACGAGAAAATAGAGAGCGGTTCTCTATTACCTCGCGAATCGGTTGGTACGGTTCGGTTCGGTAGATTTTGGGTGTTTTCATTATGAAAGTGTGCATAAAACCGAACCGTAGCGGACCACTCTGGGTCTTTCAGATTGGGGCTTAGAAAATGGAACGGTTCAGTTAGGACGGCCCAATACATTCCACTGATTGGTGGACCTGGATTTTTCTAAACCCTGAATGGCTGGTTGCAGTGGAAACATACACACGACCGAGGTCCCGACGGGCGGGTCGCCGATTTCGCCCCGCCCGTCGGGACGGCCGGCTCTCTTTTTGCTCGAGAGAACCTCGACGGGCGGAACGAGAGAACCACGACGGGCGGAACGATGTGTTCTGCCCGTCGAGGTTCTCTGCCGTGTGTACGCGGCTTCACAAGAATAGACCGGACCATTCTAAGCGCTCCAAACTGTACCGACCCAAACCGTTCCGTTCACTGGAAACTAGGCATATTTTTCTCGTCTGGATTTCCGGCAGTTTTCTCGATGAGAAAGCATACACACGCACGATTTTCACGGCAAAAGGCTCTCCCAGCAACTTTCTTGCCGTGAAAACCGGTCGTGTGTACGAGGCTTGACAATTTTAAAAAACAACAATAATATTTTTTACTTTAACAGTCGATGTTTGGATAGATGTTTTTTCTTCTATCAAGTTATCTCTATGGGATTTTTGCATTGCATACTGCATTTTTGTATGAACTAACTCGTAAATAAATGTGAATAAAGTCCAACTAAAGCCCAATGGTAAGACTTTATTCACATTTATTTATTTAATTGGATACTCATCATATTTTTTCTTTGAGTATATTACTTTATGGCACATTATTGAATAAGCGCACCATTCCCATCTTTTTCTTTAATATTTTTAACTTTTTGCTGTAATGAATATCCCCCCCAAAAAATTTAAAAAAACAAATTTCTTCTTCAGTTTATGGCCAATATATATTATACATATTTTTGGTAAAAAAAATCACAATCAGCGTATATTGATTGGTTTGCACAAAAGTTATAGCGTTTACAAAATAGGGAAAGGATTTATGGCATTTTTATTATTATTATTATTTATTTTAGCAGGACTGCGACATTGCAGCGGATGCTATAAAAACACCCTGATTACTGTGTAAATGTCACTGGCAGGAAAGGAGTTAACCACTAGGGGGCGATCAAGGGGTTAAATGTGTTCCCTGGGAGGTATTTCTAACCGTGGGGGGGGTGGCACTGCAGATCTCTCTCTCCTCCCCTGTCAGAATGGGGATCTATCTGTTTACATTGACAGATCCCTGTTCTGGCTCTCTTTCCCGCGATGGCGGGCCGGCGGCGGACACATCGGGTCCCCTGCGTGCAGTGGCTCCTAAAGGAGCTAATGTAAAGCTACGGCGATTTGTGGGAAAGAGCCGACCTGCCGCAATATAATGACTGCAGCTAGTCGTCAAGTGGTTACAGTGGTCTGATTTTCTTGTAGCCCCTTATATCCAGGGTGCTTCTGAAGTTAGCATTTGGCTCCAATTCCTGCCCCTTTCTATTGGTCATTGAAGCCCCTTTACATAGAGTGGCTAGTAGAAGTTAGAGAAGGTGAGGCTAGAAACTGACTTAAAGGGGAACTTCATTCTCTCAATCAACATTAATTATTTGTAAAACTTATGCTGCTAGCATTAGTAAATATATAGGAAAGTATATAATATACTTGTCTTAAACTTTTTTTTTTCTTTACATTTCTTCACATCCCAGGAGTCTTTAGGAGGGAAGGAAGGGTTTGCTGAGCTAAGCACACCCTCCTGTCTGCATGCCTGAGTTAGGGGCAGAAGAATTCCAGGAACTAAATGCTATATGAATCATCTGCCATTACTCAAGATGGCCACAGACAAAAATGCTAGGGGGTGTTTTTCAAAGCGATTTGTCGACAAAATAAAGCATGAAGACATGGATGGATGGCTAAGCTTGCTTTGAATAATAAAAATTAATTCAATTGTGTTTTTGGTACAGTGTAGTTCTGCTTTAACCAGTTCATATCATGTCCAGTGTCCACTCAGGATGGGAAAGCCACCGCCCAGCGATCAATCTGCTATTGGCCAGGTGGTGATTTTCCCATCCTGAGAGGACTTCATATGACGTCCTGTCAGAAAGCGCCGGCCAATCACAGCAAGTCAAATGACAGTTGTACACAATGGATGGCTTCCTTTCATGCCATCTATTGTATACAATAGTGTTGCTAGCTGTTATTGGTAAATTTAATTACATGGTACAGAGAGGGCCAATCACAGCCCATTTGTACCGTGTGATTAGCTTTGACCAATCACAGCTAATCACAACAAAACAGACCTGAATGATTTAGTTTTATTCCATAAAATGCTTGCTTATAGCAATGTAATTCATTGCTATAAGCAAGCAAGCAAAAAAAAAAAAATGTGTAAAAAAAAAAGAAAATCCCGATCACTTTCCCAGAGTAGTACAATGTTACTATGGTAACATTATATTGCTCTCTGGTCACAGTGTGTTAAAACAAAATTGTAAAAAAAAAAAAAAAAAAATGTAAAAAAATACACACACATGTATGTATATATCACTTTTTTTCGTACCAGTCAGTGTCTCTGATCACCCCCAGACCAGATGTATGATGACGCAATATATGATGACTGCACTAATGACTGTAGGTTAAAAAAAAAAAAAAAGTGAAACGTTTTGTTTTTAATTTCTTCATTTTCCAAAACATTATGACAAAAAAAAAACTTGCCATGCCTCTTACTAAATACCTTGGACTGTCCACTTTCCAAAAAGGGGTCATTCTGTGGTATTTTTACAGTCCTGCCATTTTAGGGCCTTGTCAGTACAGGAGTGATCAATTTTCAGATATATACCATAGTTTGTGGACCCTATAACTTTACTGAGACTAATATACAAAGAAATGTAGCAGAATTCAATTTTGGGCTACATTTATTAAGAACAATGTGCAACATTTTATAACAGAAACTAAGAAAAACATATTAAAAATGGTCGGGGCTGAAGTGGTAAAGGTATGTGCCCCAAGCACATGCTTATTTGGCTTAATGGTTAATCAAATACTGATTTAACCAAAGATGTTCGCAAGGGGTGTGCCAGGGCACACCCTAGTCCTGGGGTTAGCAACCTGTCAACGGTGGGCAGGTGACTTGTAAACCACAATCCTTCCTTGCTGACCCTCAGAACCTGGACAGGAGAGGTGGTGGGGGTGGAATTTAGTGGAACCGATCTGTATTTTCCTCCTGCAGCAGCTGAAAGTAGGCTTCTCCTGCTCTCCCTTTTGTCAACATTCAGCTGCCACAGGAGGAAAATATAGGGGATCGGTACCAATATATGCCACCTCCGCCACCCCTCCTTTCCCTGTTCCTCTTCCTTCTGTTGCATGGGTCCCCCCTTCCTCCCATTGTTTCTTGATGGAGAGCGGGGAAGAGACAGGTAAATATGTCAAATGCATGTGTGTTAGAGCTTTAGGGTGCACAGCCTAATGCAGTGATGGTGAACCTTGGCACCCCAGATGTTTTGGAACTACATTTCCCTTGATGCTCATGCACTCTGCAGTGTAGTTGACCATCATGGGAAATGTAGTTCTAAAACATCTGGGGTGCCAAGGTTCGCCATCACTGGCCTAATGCAATAGGCTGTGCACACCTATGGATCAAACCCAACAAAAACCTCCGCCTATGCTGGCACCATTGGTTCTTCAATCGAATTCATTGAGCCAGCAATCTGCAGGACACTGGGCTTGCACATAGATCTTAAAAGAGGGGCAAACTATTGTCACATCTGGAAGGAGGACAGCCTCTCCTTTACGGACTATGGAGAAGGCCATGCATGCCCACTAGCAGACCCCTGCCCTTGCCCTTCTCAGGAGAAAAACCTGTTGGTTAGGATGGATTTTCTTGGGCATTCTGTCTTGTTTCGGCAAACTAAGCTGACCTCAGGAGTTTGTGTCAGGGAAACAAAAAACGTGCAGGGCCTGTCAGTATGAGCATACATGTTTATGCCCCAATCTTTCTCAAGAATACCAATAGCCAGCTCTTCTGACTGCGGTCTAATGTGAAGGAGATACAAGGAGATGGCAAACTGTGGAGGGATTTATAGAGAGGGCTTGTTCCTTGTGTATTATGGACAGCCAGAGTAGAAAGAAGACTAATTAATGGAATAGGAGGAGAATTATATTAGCCAAGCTGCAGTATTCATAAAATATGAGAGCACGGCTATTAACAACAAGACCACAGAGGAGGGTGTTACAGTAGTGAAGCTGGGATACGGTTAGATCATGCAACAGTATTTAAAGGACAACTGGTATGGTTTATGGTTGATTTCAATTTTTGAACGTAGATTTCATTATTGGATGTTTTATACTTTTTTTTTTTATTGTTTGTATCTTTATTTTGAAATCATCTCATAAGAGATTCTATGGTGCCTCGCTGGGCTTCCTTCTAAAAAAAAAGCCCAACACTTGCTTTGCATTTGTTGACTTCTGCAGATCAAAGGCCCGTACACGCGATCGGATTTTCCAATGGGAATTGTATGATGGCAGACAACAATTGTTGGATAGCATGCGATAACATTTTCCAACAACAAATGTGTGATGTCGGGAAAAAAAATCCAAAGTACAAACACGCACGCTCGGAAGCAATACTAACCAACATTAGCAGAAGTTGCCCAAAGGGTGGTGCTAAAGAGCTGAAAAACCACGTGGTTTCGTGCTTGTTGGACAAATTATTTGCCGTTTGTATGCAAGACAAGTTCACGGCCAATGCCCTTCGGACAAAAGTCCTACGCTTTGTCCGCAGAAAATCTGATCGTGTGGCTTAAAGGTTTTTTTTTTCATAATAAGCATCCTTTACCTTCAGTCATTCCTCTTTTCACTTCCTCATTGTTCGTTTTTGCTCAGAAGTTGCTCTATTTCTTCTCTGTTCTGTTCACTTCCTGCTTCTCTGATTTTACTGACCACCGTGAAGGGAGGCTTTACTGCGGTGGTCAGTGACGTGCTCGCCCCCTCCTGGGAACTACATCTGTGCGGCAGGACGCTCTCTACGTGTTAGGCCGCGTACACACGATCGGTCAAAACCGATGAAAACGGACTGAAGGACCGTTTCATTGGTCCAAACCGATCGTGTGTGGGCCCCATCAGTCAGTTATCCTTCGGTCAAAAAAAAGAGAACTTGCTTTAAAATTTGACTGATAAACGCCTGAACGATGAGTCAAAACTGACCATTAGTATGCAAAAGCATTGGTTAAAAGGCCGCGCATGCTCAGAATCAAGTCGACGCATGCTTGGAAGCATTGAACTTCATTTTTTTTCAGCACGTCGTTGTGTTAAAACACGTAAACGTCACCGCGTTCTAACACGATCGTTTTTTTAACCGATGGTGTGTAGGCACATCAGACCATCAGTCAGCTTCATCGGTTAACTGATAAAAAACGGTCCTTTGGACCATTCTCATCGGGTGGACTGATCGTGTGTACACAGGCCTTAGAGACTTTCAAGGAGGTGTGAATTACTGGGCGTGCCGCAATTCATACTGGGAAATTTAGTTTTTACATGAACGAGTGCCGCAAACCAGGAAGTGAATGAGAGAACAGAAACTAGAACGCCCGGGTGATATAGATGAAGGAATTTAAGGCCGCGTACACACGATCGGATATGTCCACTGAAACTGGTCCGCCGACCAGTTTCAGCGGACATATCCGATCGTGTGTACGAGCTAGCGGACAGGTTTTTCCAGCGGACAAATTTCAAAGCATGCTTTGAAATTTGTCCGCTGGAAACCTGTCCGTCGGACATGTCCCGCATGCGTCGAATGGATTCGACGCATGTGTGGAAGTATTTTACTTCCTGGAGTGGTGACGTGGCGGCGTCAACGTCACCGCCACGTCACCGCGTCCTCAGTCCGACGGGATTTTCGTCCGATGGTGTGTACACGCCATCGGACCAAAATCCGAGGAGACATGTCTGCTGGAAACGGTCCGTCGGACATGTTTCAGCGGACATGTCTCCCCGCGGCCTAATAGGTATTTACTATTTTTTTAACAGAATCATTACACTATTCTGTCTGTCTACCTTGCAAATTTTTTTTCCCTTACAACTCCTTTAACACTTCAAACTGGTCTTTTATGTGGCAGCAGGAAAGCGAGGGGAACCCTCCGTTGTCTTATTTAGCCATGTGGGTTTTAATCCAATATGCTGCTATTTATACTTACAGCACAGTACTAAAGCATCTTTCTAAAGTGCTAGTTTTGCACTTGCAACCTGCTGACTAAACTGGTAAACAAGATAAATTCATAAGCAATATTTCACATTTACTTAACTAGACAGTACATACTGTAAGTAGAATGGGTAGCACGTACGGCATGCGTGCAAAGTGCAGGCAGCGTGCAAAGTGCGATGCCATTTTTCCTTAATGCAGGTAAGCATCCACCTAGTTAGCTGAAATCCATTCCAACAGCCCGAGATAAAATGTACCTATACAAGGCTTATAAGTAATAGGCTAAGCTTTTTATCAAGGGCCTTTTACATCTTTTGTGGTGTATTGATGTACATGCATTAACACGTTATGTCAGGTATTAATGTGTGTTGCATTAAATCCCATTGTAATCAATTAGTCAATAATAAACATGCCCACAAATTGGGCTTCAATCAGGGGAGTAGCAAAGTAACATTAATACCGCAACTATAGAAGGGGTTTTCTCAAAAATCCTGAAAAAACACAAAATCTATGAATTAAGTTGAGGTTCAGTGAGTAAAATAAGTATTTGATCCCCAAGAAAAACATGACTTGGTGGAGAACCCCTTGTTGCCAAGCACAGAGTTAAGACGTTTCTTGTAGTTGGTTACCAGGTTTGCACACATCTCAGGAGGGATTTTGGTCCACTCTTCTTTACAGATCTTCTCTAAATCCTAAGGCTGGGTTTCTTCCGCAGCATGGAACGGCTCACAGCAGGGGTCCGGTGTGTCCCTGTTCCCCATTTTGGGTCATATTTCAGCTGAGTTCAGACCTGAAACGGACCAGAAGACGTGAAGGACTCCTGGGCAATTCGTACTGGAGCCGCTCTGGAGATTTGTGAACCGGCTCCATAGAGAGATGGTCACAGTCTCCTGGCAAGGGAATTGGATGTGGAGAAGCACCACATACAATTCGCAATAGTGTGAACCCATCCTTAAGGTTTCTTGGCTGTCTCTTGGCCACTCCATGACCTTAATTATTATTATTATGCAGGATTTATATAGCACCAACACTTTACAACATCGGGGAAGACAGTACAATTACAATACAGGAGGAATCAGAGGGCCCTGCTCGTTAGAGCTTAATGTGCTTCTTCTTGAGCCACTCCTTTGTTGCCTTGTATGTTTTTGGTCATTGTCATGCTGGAAGATCCATCCATGGCCCATCTTTAGTGTTCTGTCTGTAGGAAAAAGGTTCTCATCCAAGATTTTTAACAATACATGGCCCGTCTATTGGCCCTAGTGTGGCAAAGTCAGTCTGTACTGCAGAGAAACAGCCCCATGTTTTGTTTGGGGATCAAATACTTATATTACTCTTTGATCCGCAACTTAATTTATAGCATTTGTTTTTTTTTTATGGATTTTTGGTTGATATTCTGTCTCCGTCATACAAAAAATAAAACACACCTATGGTAAAAAATTATAGCCCCTTCATTTCTTTGCAAGTGGGCTCACTTACAAAATCTCCAGCGGATGAAATAATTAAGTTCCCCACTGTAGCCCTGGTCTCACAGTTGCCCCCTGGGAAGGCTAGGTCACCAGTACCTTCCAGGGAGATCTCGCTTGATCTTGTGCTTGCGTTGCTTGAGATCTGGTGAGATCTGCTGATCTTCCATAACAAACGGCGGCAGATTCCGTGCGGTGCACACTTGAGACCAGGCGAAGACATCATCGGTGGAAGAATGAGCTGGCCGCCGGTGACATTTCTTTAACAAAGGGCAGTGCGGGTTTCACATTCAGTGGGAGGGGGGGGGAGGACAAACTACAGAGGCTGCAGGAGAGATAAAAGAGAATTGCAAGTAACTATTACTACGTTTATTGATTTTAGAATGTAACGTTGCATTGACGATGTCACTTTTATTAAGGGGGAGGGGGGGGGTCCACTTTAATGTATGACCAGTATTTATTTTTTAATGATCACGAGAGTTCTTCTTTAATAAAAAAAGAATGGTTTATGGCATGAATTTAGTAGAACGCCATGCGGCGAGGGTTCAGCCCTGGCTGTATACACAGGGAAGTGTCCCCTGGCTGTCAGTATATACAGAGCTCCTCGCACACTGTCACCGTGACGCCAGCTGTTACTTTGTCACACACTTGTCTCACTAGTGACTCCAGAGCAGGGGAAGGGCGCCTTGAAACTGCTGGCGGCGGCCAGTGATTGGTGGAGGAGGGAGTGTGACGCTGCGAGCTCCCCCATCACCAGGAAGGAGATTGAGAGCAGGATCCCAGGAGGACACATCTCCCCCTCCCCCCTCCTCCTCCTCCTGTAACATTAGATGGCTTGTATTCTCCCCCTACCCCCTGTGTGTGCTCCACGTGTGGCTGGACTAACAGTCCCTGCCCTATTCTCTGCTCACACAGCCTCTGAAAACACAAACCTTTTTTTTTTTAAGGTGCTTGCCTAAGAGCTGCACATGTTACACCTTATCTGGCCTGCAAAGGACCATGTGCATGGTGGAGGGGGGAGGGGAGAGGCATAGTGGGGGTGATGCATGCTAAGTAGCCCATTTAGAAAGATTTGAAGACAGATCTCTGGCTGAGATTTATTTCCCCTTAAAGTGACCGTACATCAGCAGGCGCGCTCAGCCCAGGGCAGCGTGTAAAGGACAGCAACCCGTGGCTCGATTCACAAAGCCGTGATGCAGGTGTCGTCTGCCGCAAAGGATCGCCATTATTATCAACGTGATTATGTTCAGCTTTTTGTTGCTGGAAATATTTACTGTCATGGCAAATAAAAATGATATCATACCCTCCAACTTTCCAAGATGAGAAAAACTTTTTTTTAGGGCTGTGCAAATTAACTTTTAATTAGTCGATTAATCTTTAATTTTTTTTGGATCTATCAAAATATTTTTGATCGATTAAAATTATTTTGATTGGTACTCGCCTCTCCGCCGGCTTCTGGCCTTTCAGGGAGTTCCGTCGGAGATCCAGTAACGTCACGGACACCGGCGGGGCTTGCCGTGTCCATCTGAAGGGCTCCTTTGCTCCGCCTTCATATCTGCATGACGGCGGGACCTTACTATCTGCCACATAGTAGCTGTTACACTTCCCTCTATCACTTCCTTTTATTAACCTGGGATTTTACATCCATCCACTGGGAGTTGTGATAGTTCCCTTCATGGGACAGCTACATGCCGACGGACTGATGGTAACCTCTCCTCATCTGGATTCAGCAGTGGTATCGTTGTACACATTTTTATACCAGTATCATACTTGGCTACATGTTTTTATGACTGCTTTTGGTACCATTTGGTATTACTCGCACCATATTTACAGTTTATGTAGCTACATCGATTTTATCTCCAGTGCAATGTTTATTTTGTTACCTACTTGAAGATTATAAAAGTTTTAATGCTATTCCCATCGAGCGTTGCCTTTGTGTGTTTTTTGTATCCTGCTGTTGGCAGCTGCACTGGGAATCAGCCTGCAAGGAGATCAGCTAAAAGTAGTTGGATCTGTATGTGCGTTATAATTAATCGAAATTAGTCGATTAATCAATTAAAATAAAAAACGATTAATCAAACACAAAAATTTTGATCAGTAACAACCCTACTTTTTTTCCCCATTTTGGTTATAACTGATTTTCTCCTCTTGTTTTGCCTCATGTGTCTCTTTTCAGGGAGAATTCCCTTCACTTCCTGTCCCATAGCCACAACAGGACGTGAAGGTAATTCTTTCCGATTGGAGACAAATAAGGCAATTAAATAAATAGAATACAGTAAAACCTTGGATTGCAAGCATAATTCATTCTGGAAACATGCTTGTAATCCAAAGCACTTGTATATCAAAGCGAATTTCCCCATAGGAAATAATGGAAACTCAGGTGATTAGTTTCACAACCATTTATTCATCGGTTAACAACTAAGGGCCAGATCCACATACCTGCCCCGCCAGCGCGGCGTGTCTCATTTACTCTACGCCACTGTAAGTTACAGCGGCGTATCCTTATCCACAAAGAAATGCCGCTGTTAGGCCCCTTTCACATTGAGGCGTTTTTCATGCGGTACAGCGCTAAAAATAGCGCTGCTATACCGCATGAAAAATCATGCCCTGTAGTGTTCAATGTGAAAGCCCGAAGGCTTTCACACTGAAGCGGTGCGCTAGCAGGAACGCTCCAAAAGTCCTGCTAGCCGCATCTTTACCGCGGTATAGGAGCGGTGTGTTCACCGCTCCTATAGCGCGCCTTCCCATTGGAAACAATGGGAAACCGCGGCAATAGCGCGGTAATACCGCCCGCAACGCGGGCGGTATTAACCCTTTTTCGGCCGCTAGCGGGGGTTAAAACCTCACCGCTAGCGCCCGAATATCGCGGTAAACACGACGGTATAGCGGCGCTACAAATAGCGCGGCTATACCGTCACCGCGGCTCCACGCCTCAATGTGAAAGGGGCCTAACTTACGGCGGCGTAGCGTAAATGGGCCGGCGTACGCGGGTGTAATTCAAATTTACTAGCGGGGGGCGTGTTTTATTATAATTATGAATGACCCGACGCAAACGACGCTTTTTTTTAACTGCGCATGCGCCGGCCGTGGACGTATCCCAGTGCGCATGCGCGAAATCACGTCGCAAAACGTCAATGAAAACGACGTGAACGTAACTTACGCAAATCCCTATTCGCGAACGGTTTACGTGAACGACGGAAAAATCGACGCTGGCCCGACGTCCATACTTAACATTACGTACGCCTCTATACAGCAGGGGTAACTTTACGCCGGATCTACGCTTACGCAAACGGCGTAAAAGGAATGCGCCGCCCGCTCGTACGTTCGTGAATTGCCGTAAATCGCTCATTTGCATATTCAACGCGGTAAAAAGACGGAAGCGCCCCTAGCGTCCAGCGTAAGTATGCAACTAAGATACGACAATGTAATAACGTTACGCCAGTCGTATCTTAGCGTAATTCCGGAGTATCTTGTTTTGTGGATACAAAACAAAGATTCGCCGGCGGGAATGTGAAATTACAGCGGCGTATCTGGAGATACGATACGCCACCATAATTCTTTGTGGATCTGGCCCAAAGTGTGTATGTTCCCACTAACCTGGGATCCATCGTTTCTGGTAAGAGGCCCCCTTTGTTGTAGGAGAACACACCATAGAACAGCACAGATTATCATCATTCTCTACACTAAGAACACTAATATAGAAACTTTGATTATTAATGTGGACTTTACAAATGTAGAGAATTTATTTTAGATTTTATCATTTTAATTTGTTATCAATTTTTACCTTTGAAGTTTCATGTGTGTGTGTGTGCGTTGAATTGAGTATTTAGATTTAAAGTAGCAAGTAGCAGCACCTACACCTTTTATTTTTTTTATTTTTTTAACATTTTGTGTTAGGGTAAGTGCAAGCTACAGCAAAACCTTGGATTGCGAGCATAATTTGTTTCAGAAACATGCACAACAGGAAGTGGAGGTAATTCTCCCTGATAGGAGACATATAAGGCAATTAAAGGGGTTGTAAAGGTACAATTTTTCCCCCTAAATAGCTTCCTTTACCTTAGTGCAGTCCTCCTTCACTTACCTCATCCTTCCATTTTGCTTTTAAATGTCCTTATTTCTTCTGAGAAATCCTCACTTCCTGTTCTTCTGTCTGTAACTACACACAGTAATGCAAGGCTTTCTCCCTGGTGTGGAGTGTCGTGCTTGCCCCTCCCTTGGACTACAAGAGAGTCAGGACGCTCTCTACGTTGCAGATAGAGAAAGGAGCTGTGTGTTAGTGGGTATCCCGACTCTCCTGTAGTCCAAGGGAGGGGGCAAGCACGACACTCCACACCAGAGACAAAGCCTCCCATTAGACAGAGCCCTTCGATCAGCACGCTTAGCCATTTGCTGAAAGACCGACATACACACAGGCAGAATATCGGACGTTTTTTTTGAACCGCCAAATGCCTCCCGACATTCTGCCTGTGTGTACAGGGCTAAGACAAGACATTTTCTGACACTTTAGCTCCAGAAGTTTTTACCCCCTTCATGACCAGGTCATTTTTTGCTATTCAGCACTGTGCTACTTTAATTTGTAATTGTGCGGTCATGCAATGCTGTACCCAAGCAACATTTATATAATTTATTAAATATTTTAAAAATAATGTCCCCTCGATGTAGATCCATCGCCAATCACGCCACCCGCTGCACCCAGAAAAAAAAAGAGCTCCGCACTCGAAGGCTAACCACCAACTGCCCGCTCCTCCGTCTGACAGGTCTTAAAAAGGTAAGGGGCAGGGCCACCCGTGACGTCACCATTTTTTGATTTTTAATAAAGGAATTGTCAAAAACTGTGTTTGTGGTTTTTTTTTATATGTGAGACTTTTTTTGGTGAATGAGTAGAGCTACAATGTAACCCATACTCATTTACATGAGGGGGGGCAGGATCTGGGGACCCTCCTTCTTAAAGGGGGCTTCCAGATTCTGATAAGCCCCCACCCTCAGACCCCCAAAACCACAGCCCAGAGTTGTGGGTAAGAGGCCCTTGTCCCCATCAACACAGGGACAAGGTGCTTAAGGGTAGGGTGGCTGGACCCTGCCTGCCCCAAAGCATGCCCCCATTTGGAGGGCATGCGGCCTGGTATGGTTCAGGAGGGGGCCGGGGGATGCTCACTCATTCGACTCCATTTTCTGACCTGCCAGGATGCATGCTTGGATAAGGATCTGGTATAGATTTGGGTGGGCCACGGCATTTTTTGATTTTGGCATGGGGTTCCTCTCCAAATCCTTACCAGAGCCAAAGGGCCTGGTATGGATTAGGGGGACCCCACACCTTTTTTTTCACAATTTATTTACATTCAGCTGTCAGCGGGGAATCCTGCTGACAGCGGATGATGACTCATCGGCTGTTAAGGACGCGACGGCTGGCTTCCAGGCCCACTCCTTAGCAACGAGCTGTATACAGTGTTTTTAAAGGGAAAAAAAAACACAAAACGCATTAAAAACGCAACACTTCTGTTTCTGGTGCGACTCCATTGAAGTCTATTACATGCAAAACGCAATCTGCTGTGGGCAAAAAAAGTCCCCGACCCTTTCCAAAAACGCACTAGCTGAAAAAAGCATAGATATGAACGTGTACCATAGGAAACCATGGAAAATTGACTGTAGTGTGTTTCTTCAAATTGCAAAACACACCAAAAAGCACATAGGTGTGAACGTTGGGTTATCGTTTTCAAGGATCTCTGCAGCATGATGCATCCTGTACAGACACTATCATAATATTACTACTAAAGGGTTACTTTTAAAGTGTTGCTGCCAATAATTACAGCATGTACATTGTGGTCAGTGCAGTGATGTTCTGATGCCGTGTGAAAAGCATTGAGCTGCTTGTGTTTTTTTTTTTTTTTTTTTTCGGGCAGTTGGCCATACATTTTAGCTTGGCAATGCTCCCCCCCCCCATCCATGCCTCCTGCTGGTAGAGCATTAAAGTCAGAGCCAACACTGGGATTATATACACATAAATATGTTGTGTGTATGAGCCTCACGCTGGCTATACAACATGGCTCCAATTTTTCTCTGATTCTTGTTTATAGGCCAAAATTCAAGGTGCAGGTGGCATGGAAAGTACCACCCCACTTGCCAAACTAAGGTATGAAAATCAAAGTAGTCCGCAGAAAATCCTCAATCAAAACTGTGACTGCAGCCAATCAGATACAGATTTGTGTATAGTGACAACTGCGGGAAGAGCTTTGAGTGCGTCCAGCCGACATTACCATAGGTCATTACTGGTTGTGTGAATCAGCTACAGCCTGCTGATTGGTGGAAACATTTCCAACACGTCCCTTCAACAGAACTCTATTATCCACTTGCCTACTGGCCACCTTTATCCCCCCTTCCTGCCTTAGCCAATTTTCAGCTATCAGCACTGTCACAGTTTGAATGACAATTGCGCGGTCATGCAATGCTGTACCCAGATTACATTTTTATTTAAAAAAAAATCACACAAATAGAGCTTTCTTTTGGTGGTATTTTTTAAGTGTATTTTTGTGCGTGAACTCGAGAGAGGAGCCGGACTGCAGGAGTTGGGAGTAGGCAGACCCTCCCCCCAGAGGCAATCTGCCATCCTTCTCCATGCCCCCGGGTGGCAATGGCGGGTGTGAGGGAGGACCTCCCACTCACCCGCCCTACCTGCTCCGCTTGGGAGCCCAACGGGGCCCAACGGGACCCCGGCGGGACAGAGGGACTCCCCCTATGAGGAAGTGAGGGGGTCTAGCCCGCTCAGCCAGCCCCGTAGGTCCTTCGCCTCTCTTTTTTAGGAGACCGCATGGCCAAAGTGCGTGCGTGTTAAACCAATTTTGTGTGCGTGCAAGTGTGGTGGTTTCTGTGGGGGGTGGGGGGGGGGGGTGGGCGTACTAAGCACAGGCTTACCTTGCATAGCACACCCATCGGGAGCCGGGCTGAGACCACCAAACTTTTGGTGGTATTTAATAATCATTGTTTTTTATCATTTGCTAAACAAACGAAAAAAGACAAGAAATAAAAAACAAAAAAAAACAAACAAACATTTTTTATAGTTTGTTATAAAATTTTGCAAACAGGTAATTTTTCTCCTTCACTGATGTGCACTGATGAGACTGTACTAATGAGGCTGCACTGATAGGCGACATTGATGAGGAGGCACTGATAGGCAGCACTGATGGGCACTGGTAGGCACTGTAAATTGTGGTAAGGGTCATCAGCGCAATAGAAATATGTTTTAAATATATAAGTGATCTGCTGCAATACTGTGTAAACCTTCAGCCGAAGGTTGAGATGCATATATAAAAGATGTGTTACTGCGCTGATCCAAAAGTCCAAAAGTGCAATATCATAAAGTGCTATAAGCTAATTTAGTGCACAAACAACCATAGATATCGTGCTCTATCAAGTACAACAACATAAGTGATGTACTATATGGATAAACATGCGTGAAACTATCACGCTTTACCAAAGAAATATAAAAAAAAATTACATAAAATGTGCAATGATAGAATACTGAAAAAAAATATATATGTAGACGGCAGTGTTGTAAGTAACGACGTTAAAATAAACGCCGTTACCTAACGATGCCCCTTTTGAGGGTAACGAGTAATCTACCAGATTACTCTTCCCCTCTCGGCAACGCCGTTCCCATTACATGGGCGGCGTTACCGCAATTACATACCTCCTGTGTCAGCAGTGCACTGCAGCAGCCGTCGGCCATCCATTTTTAAAAAAGCGCGCCTCCCCCTCTGACTGTTCCGTCCGTGATAGGTGGAACACTAATTTTCCCAGCAGAGCCTCTGTTTAGTGTTCAGCCTATCACTGATGCCTTCTCATCCTCGGCCTCGGACGAGAGGACATCCGTGATTGGCTGAACACTGAACAGAGGCTCTGCTGGGAAAATTACTGTCTTGCCTATCACGGAACAGCCTGAGGAGGAGGAGGCGCGGATTTTGAATAATGGAGGATGGCCGCCGACGTCTGACAGATATGGAGAACAGGAGAAGGTAGGGAGATCGTCGTTGAGGCATTTTACAGGCACAGTGAGGCATGTATGATGGCACAGTGACTCACTGTGCCATCATACATGCCTCACTGTGCCTGTAACATGCCTCACTGTGCCTGTAACATGCCTCACTGTGCCTGTAACATGCCTCGCATGCCTCGCTGTGCCTGTAACATGCCTCACTGTGCCTGTAACATACCTCACTGTGCCTGTAAGATGCCTCACATGCCTCAATGTGCCTGTAACATGCCTCACAGTGCCTGTAACATGCCTCACTGTGCCTGTAACATGCCTCACTGTGCCTGTAACATGCCTCACTGTGCCTGTAACATGCCTCACTGTGCCTGTAACATGCCTCACTGTGCCTGTAACATGCCTCGCATGCCTCGCTGTGCCTGTAACATGCCTCACTGTGCCTGTAACATACCTCACTGTGCCTGTAAGATGCCTCACATGCCTCAATGTGCCTGTAACATGCCTCACAGTGCCTGTAACATGCCTCACTGTGCCTGTAACATGCCTCACTGTGCCTGTAACATGCCTCACATGCCTCACTGTGCCTGTAACATGCCTCACATGCCTCACTGTGCCTGTAACATGCCTCACTGTGCCTATAACATGCCTCACTGTGCCTGTAACATGCCTCACTGTGCCTGTAACGTGCCTCACTGTGCCTGTAACATGCCTCACTGTGCCTGTAACATGCCTCACTGTGCCTGTAACATGCCTCACATGCCTCACTGTGCCTGTAACATGCCTCACTGTCAAAGTTACAGATGGCACAGTGAGGCATGTTACAGATGGCACAGTGAGGGGTCGTCTTATACAGGTGTCCTTTTATGAAGCAGTGAAATCTATTCACTGCTTCGTTCTCCGGCATTCACGGAGGAGATTTTTCTCCTCTGTGTGCCGGTTTATGAAGCGGAGAAGATCGCTTCACCCTTGGAGGAGTGAAGTGATCTTCCAACGCTTCAAACAGTGGAGAACGGCTTCTGATACTGGAATCTCGTGAGACTTCACGAGATTACAGTACCAGAAATTCACAGAAATACGGAGATGTCAGTTTATTGAGCAGTGATAAATTATCACTGCTCAGTACACTGACAGACGGCGTGGTTATTGCATTTAAAATAACGAGTCCCCCTACATAATATATATATGTATACACACACACACTATATATATACATGTATATGCACACACATTATATATATGAACATGTACACATTATATATATGTATGTATATATATGTATACACATAAATATTACAGGGGGACATGGTTACAGTGTTGGGGGGTCAGAACGAGGTAGAAGGAAGTTAAAAATCTTCCTCCTTCCTCCTCAGAACCCCCGGGATTCTCTCTTCACTCCCTGCTTCACCACCTCTGAGATTGTGAATCGGGGCATGTGAATTCTGACACAGATCGCCAGTGAAGCTCTCAGATCACAGCTTCATAAACTGGCCGTTTCTGTGTCAGTCTATGAGACTTCACTGTGTGTAGAGATAATTGGCGGGAGAACAAATTCAAACACTTCTCTCCCCGATTATCTCTGTTTCATAAGCTGTTTATGGGCTGTGATCAGTGGTGATCCCTGGGATCACCGCTGTTCACTGCTTCATAAACGGACACCACAGTGAGTATATCCCAAAACCAACATTTTAGCTGGAAAACTAGGGGGTCGTCATACGCCGGCAAAAAAAAAGTCAGTTACTTTGCTGAGTAACTAATTACTTTGCCAATGTAGTAACTGAGTCACTAACTCAATTACTTTATCGGACAAGTAATTTGTAACTGTAACTAATTACTTTTTTAAAGGACGGTGAGCAACACTGGTAGGCGGCAATTAATTATCAACACAGGGCATCGAAGGACTTGGTGCTTTTGTAATGGGGATTTTGTCGCCAATAATGCTCTATTGTGCATGTATATACCAAAAAAAAAAAATTAAATCAAAGTCCCATAGATAATAGATGTGCAAATAACACTTTGAAAGTTCAAATATTGGAACAGTAAACCAACTTTGCAATTGAATGATGGATTCCAATGGGAAAAAGGAGGAGTTTGATGCTGGTGGTGCTTCTTATACATGTTATGTTATTAAAGGTGCAGCTGTCTCTTCTACCCAATTAACATGTGCCACCAACCGATTGAACACTCACCAGACCCCGAATAGTAAAAGGCCCCAAAACAGTTTCTTTTCTGACAGCCACTGGGTATATCCTCCTTCTCCCTCTTGCAAGATGTTCCTTATTGCCTCAAAAACAAGGGGCTCAACATAGTGTAGTACGTACAAATGTATTTATTAAAATAACAATAGAATACACTTACAAGAAAAGTGCCTCTGACTGGCACTAAGTATCCTTGGCAGTGTAGAGCGTTAAAGCCGCTCACCAGCGTTAGTGTTGTTTCTGGAGAGGTGTGTTCCCTGCTGCTGATCCCCTGTATGACAACAGTTTGCCCCAACACGCGGTGCACTCCCCCTTCGTATGCATTCACACAGCTTCTACGCGTTTCGCAATACTTGCGTCATCAGGAAAGCCATTACCTTCGCCAGACCAACCCCCCCCCCCCCTGCCGGTACTGTCCAAACACACTGTAGCAGGCACTTGTATGGTCTCAGCCGTCTCCAGACTCGAGCTGCGCATGTGCAGTTCCGAGCCAAGCGTCACAGCCATATTTTTTTTACTTGGAACCTTTTGCTCTTACTGGCATTTACTGGCAGGAGAAAAGTGCCAGTTTTTTTACTGTCTGCCAGTAAAAATACTGACGGTTGGCAACACTGTTCCCCAGTAGCCCATCAGGTATGAGATATGCATACTTACAAGCTGGACCAATGTAACAATGCAATATAGACAGAGGCGGCTCTAGGCTTTGTGAGGCCTTAGGCAAAACTTGGGGCCCCACTCACACCCATGATGGTAAAAATAATTCAAGGACAAGAGCCTCAACCGCACAACCCTGCCTGGTGGGTTTGGGGGTCTGCAGGCAGGGGGTTTATCAGAATCGGGAAGCCCCCTTTAACAAGGTGGCCCCCAGATCCTGCTCTTTAATAACTAAGGGGCAGGGGTGATGTCACCTAGTGAACCCGCCCCCTTGTGATGTCATTGACTGAGGGCATGCTGGGTCATTGACGTCACAAGGGGTGGTGTCACCGATATTCACTGGTTGTTAGGGACGCTGGCGGCCCACTCCTGAGTCAGGGCTATTAACGCTGCCAGAGCACAGCAGCGTTAAGGTCCCCTGTCTCTTAAAACTGGGGTAATGCATTGGGTAAGTTAGGAAGCCGCGAGGCCCCTGTGAGTGTGAGACCTTAGGCCACTGCCTAATTTGCCTAAATAAACAGCCGCCTCTAATACAGATCATTCCTGGTGTTTAGCTTTAACAACAATTAAAATAAAAAGTTGGATCGCCGTCCGCCAGGGAATGGGAAATTAAGCACGGGGTGTCCCATTGTTCCTTCAGTGGTGTTGATGGTGGTGGTGGGTGCTGTATTATATCCTCAGATCTCAGAAGAAGCTCTACTTCCAATAACATAGTCCATGAAAATAGACATGTGCATGCCTTTAAATCTAGCGAGAACGTGTGCTACAAGCTTGTAGAGTGAATCTAGATTGCTTATCCATTTAAACCTATGATCTACTCAGGAAGGAATGCACACTATCCAGATATTTATATTATGAATTAAAAAGGTACCTAAATTGGAATCTCACTAAATGAATACAGCTGGTTGAAATAGTTCCAGAGTAGAGGTTCCTTTGTCAGGCAGCCCTAATCTTCATTTGCATTGCTATGGAATACAGGCTACAAAGAGGTATCTGCATAAGTTTGAAGTCGAGACTCATACTGCCATCTGCTGGCTGCAGTGTTCATGACACCGGGGGCTCGGGGCATCCAGACAATCAATAAGGAATAGTAATGCAGACAATTGGTTTGGAACAAATAATGACCTGCCATAGTCTGTGTAATTGGAGTCTTATAAGATTCTCTTTTTTTGGCATCGTCATCGCACACTTGTCCCTCGTATATTTATGCCTAATACATCCAGCAGCATCACGCTTGGACTGCTCCTTGTGAAGTAACAAAAGAAATAAGGAATTTAAATAAGCTCATTTATATTTGTGTAATTGATCCCATAGTTTACAAGGGTATTTGTGAGGATAGAAATATAGAAGATGCCAATGTTGGCCTGATTTGTGGAGCTGTCATTTTCATCCTTTTGAGTCACTGACCCCCAACAAGCATGCAGGCAGTGAAAGTCCCATGCCCAGCTCTCCTAAACACCTTTCCTCCTAGCAGAAAAAAATCACTTGACACATGTAGCACTAGCTACATCTAGGAATGTTTAGGCGCGCCAAGTGCTTGGGCATAATTCATTTCATTGGCCAGAATAATATTATATTTTGGGCATTGAAATGGATTAACAGGCGTGTCTAAGGCTGCATTCACATCTAGGCGTCGGCGGCAGCAGGCGTATTCGGGCGACATGCAATAGGCGTTTTGTCCCCGCGATTCGCGGCGACAAAACGCCTATTACTTTTTTGCTGGAGGGCAGAATTTACACTGTCGGCTATGGCCGAACGCCCGATACGCCTGAAAAAAAGGGTCCGGGACTTGTTTCAGGCTTCACGCTTCAGGCGTATCGGCGTTCGGCGTAGAGATGTGAACCATCTCCATAGCCGACAATGTAAATTCCCCCCTCCAGCGTATGTCAGGCTGCTTCAGCGTCGGGCTTCAGGCGACAAAACGCCTAGATGTGAATGGAGCCTAATTGTGCCTGGGCACATCAAGTTTTTTTTTTCTGCCAAAATGCCGCTGCTGGACACGTTGGCAGTGGGGTATTTTTCTGCCTTCAAACAACTATGGCCCGGATTCACAAAGCACTTACGCCGACGTATCTCCAGATACGCCGCGTAAGTACAAATAAAGCGCCGTCGTATCTGTGTGCCGTACCCAGAAACTTAGATACGCCTAAAAACGGACTTCATCCCATCTACGTAACTTGCCTATGCCGGTGTAGAGTGGGTGCATATTTACGCTGGCTTTCCCATTGATTTTCTATTCATAAATGCAAATGAGGAAGATACGCCGATTCACAAACGTACTTGCGCCCGACGCATGATATACGCGGTTTGCGTAAGTTTTACGTTCGGCGTAAAGTTATTCCCCATAGATGAGGCGTAACCCATGCAAAGACATGGACCAGGGAACACAAGCCTACGTATTTTACTTTGGACGTCTGTGAATATGGGCCGACGTGGGTCTGGCTGGACGTAGGTTACGTTCAC
The DNA here is from genome assembly GCA_029574335.1 of Rana kukunoris. Taxonomy (NCBI): domain Eukaryota; kingdom Metazoa; phylum Chordata; class Amphibia; order Anura; family Ranidae; genus Rana; species Rana kukunoris. The sequence goes on along the minus strand of CM056055.1, from coordinate 182,153,357 downwards.
GGTGTACACAGTGATCCGGCGTATCTTAGGCAGTTTTTCCGACGTGGTTGTACGCATGAGCACGGGGATACGTCCATGTTCCGACGCATGCACAGTTCATTTTAAGTACTTGTATGGCACCCGGGACATCATTTGCAAGGGGTCACGCTTCATTAGCATGGATCACACCCACTTCCAGCCCACTTCCACCTACTTCCACTTACGCTGGCTTACGCCTACGAATATACGCTACGTCGGTGCATAGTTGGGAGCATTTGCTTTGTGAATTCCATGGTTGGCCCTCCGCACTGCGCCGGCGTAGCGTAAAAGAGATACGCTACGGCGGCATATATATGCGCCGACGTATGTGAATCTGGGCCTATGTGTGCCTGGACACAGGGGCTAACATGAAGGGGTATTGACCCTACGTACCTATGCATTTTTTGGTGCGTTTTGTAATCCATTTAACATGGTTTCCTATGGATGTAGTTCACATCTCTGTGTTTTCCGGCGCTGCGTTTTTTGAAAAGGGTCAGAGACTTTTTTTTCAAATTGAGTTGCACCAAAGACGCATATGTTGTTTTTTTGATGCTTTTTGCATTTTTATCCCCCTTTAAACACACTGCATATGGCTGGTTGCTAAGGAGGGGGCCGGGAAGAAGGCTGCTGCGTCTTTAACAACCGATGAGTCATCAGCTGTCAGAGGGGTTCCCCGTTGACAGCTGAATGGAAAAAAAAGAATTGCCGGCAAGAAAAAACATCTGGAAAAAAACAGTGTGTGGTCCCCCCAAATCCATAGCAGACCCTTTTTAAGCAGGTCAGGAAAGGGAGGGGACTGAATCAAACCAGGCTGCATGCTCTGAACATGGGGGGGTGCTTTAGGGCAGGGGGACCTCTGTTCATGTTGGTGGGAACAAGGGCCTCCTCCCTACAACCTGGGTGGTGGTTGTGGGGGTCTGCGGGTGGGGGGGGGGGATTATCAGAATCTGGAAGCCCCCTTTCAAAAGCAGGCTCCCAGATCCCGGCCCTCCCCCATGTGAATGAGTATGGGGTACATTGTACCCCTATTCATTCATGAAAAAAAGTGTCAACAAGAAAAAAACACATGCGGTTTTTAAAAATTCCTTTTTTAAAAAACAATGTCCCCGGTGTAGATCCATCGTCAATCACACCACCTGTCGCACCTCCGGAGCCGAAAAAAAAAAACTCAACGAAGGTTCTTAAATAGGTAAGGGGCGGGGTCACAAGGTGACATCAGCAGGTGATGGCCAGGTATGGTTTGAAAGGGGGGGGCGCTCACTGGTCCCCTCCTTGCATGCAAAAATGAATATAAAACATGGATTTGAAAGCGCAAAACGCGCTTGAAAACAGCAACTGCATAGCCATGGAGCCTGCAAGGAGCTGTGTAATAGAGAGCGCCCTCTGGCCCCACATGCCATATAGGATTTTTTTTTCAAGGTCACTCCAGGGAGGTCACAGTTCTTACTTTCTCCTGTTCACATAATGACATGTGAGCACTGTTAATGTCACAGTATTGTGAATGCAGGCTCAGGGGGCGGGTCCATGACAGCCTAGGCTCAGAGGAAGTGGGTTAAACAATGCTGACCTTTGGTGTCATCTTGTGGTGAAAAATAATTACTGCAGGTACAGCTTCTGCACATTTAATGTCATCCCAGTCTTAGTCCGTAGGATTCAATATTGAGTTGGCCCACCCTCTGCAGCTATAACAGCTTCAACTCTTCTGGGAAGGCTGTCCACAAGGTTTAGGAGTGTGTCTATGGGAATGTTTTACCATTCTTCCAAAAGCGCATTTGTTAAGTCAGGCACTGATGTGGACGATAAGGCCTGGCTCGCATTCTCTGCTCTAATTCATCCCAAAGGTGTTCTATCAGGTTGAGGTCAGGACTCTGTGCAGGCCAGTCAAGTTCCTCCACCCCAAACTCGCTTATCCATGTCTTTATGGACCTTGCTTTGTGCACTAGTCAAAATCATTTAGTGGAGGGGGACATAGGTGTACACAGCCTATTACATTAGGATGTGCACCCCAAAGCTCAAACGTACACTACTGATTACTCACAGTGTTCATTCACAAAGGAAAGGGACTGGTAAATTACACATTTACCGCCCCCTTCCCCCATTCTTCCTCATACTTCCCCTCATCAACAGCTGGCAGGAGAGGAGGAAAGTTGGCAGAACTGTGGGGGGGAATACAGGGGGGAATCTGTGCTTCACAGGGTGATTAGGGTGTGCCTGGGCACACCTGGCACACCCTGTGCGTACGCCTATGGAGGGGGATTATGGTGTGGGGTTGTTTTTGAGGGGTTGGGCTTGGCCCCTTAGTTCCAGTGAAGGGAACGCTTAAGGTGTCGGCATACCAAGACATTTTGGACAATTTCATGTTCCCAACTTTGTGGGAACAGTTTGGGGATGACCCCTTAATGTTCCAATATGACTGTGCACCAGTGCCCAAAGCATGGCCCATAAAGACATGGATGAGCAAGATTTGGGTGGAGGAACTTGACTGGCCTGCACAGAGTCCTGACCTCAACCTAATAGAACACCTTTGGGATAAATTAGAGCGGAGACTGTGAGCCAGGCCTTCTCATCCAACTTGTGTAGATGGGCACATACAGATTGTTTTCAGATGCCCTCTGTCTGCATTTGACATGAGGTTACGACACTATATATACACACACACATATACATACACATACACACACACACACACTATATATAGACATGAGCACTACCAAAAAATGTGTTTGATTTAGTTCCATTCTTTTTTTTATTTTATTTTTTCGGGTCATTCGTTATGATCGAAATTTGAAAATTCGTGAATTTAAAAATATACGAAAATCCAAAATTCGTAAAGTGGAAATTCGAAAATTCGTAAGTTCGAAAATTAGAAATTTGGAAATTCAAAATCCCGAAATTAGGAATAATAACTAATTAAAAATAACTAACGATTAAATTATAGGTATTGTAATTTCCTTTCAAATTTGGCTATTGGTGGACGTAACGAATAGCAATTTATCCGAAGTTATGAATTACCTGAAATAAGAATGTCGCATCTAAACAAATGGAAGGGAACAAATTAATAATTAATAATAAAAAGTTTCCATTATTATTATTGTTATTTATTATTATTACTACTTCATTATGTTCCATTCGTTTATATATGGCATTTGTTATTTTGTAAAATTCAAACTACAGATAAATCCGTATTCGTTTTTTTCTTTTTTTTCCAAATAACTTTTTATTGAAAATGATAGCTTGCAACATACAAAAGCATAGGATATAGCATGAGGGAAGATGTACAAAGTAGGACACCAGTCTGCGTACCGTATTCGTTTTTTTCATTTACTAACAGCCAAATTTGAAAGGAAATTCCAATACCTATAATTTAATAGTTAGTAAAAGTTAAGTTATTATTTGTTAGTTATTATTTCATATGTTTCATATTTTTGTTCTTTTGATTTTTCGTATTTTCAAATTTTTCAATTTACGGATTTTCACATTTCTGGATTTTAAAATTTTTGGACTTCAGAATTTTCGAATTAAACCAATTTAAAAATTCTAAAATTCAATATCCAAAAGTTTACAAATTTAATTTTGTTAATTTAGATATTTCACAATTTCCGAATTTGTCAAAAATACTTGTACTCCCAGCACTGTAACCTGAGAAACAACACATCTCCTGTAGATACAGTACAGAACCAAATTAGAGACTCACTGCAGTAAACGTAAGGAAGGACAGAGCAGAGTATGCCTGAAATATCACCTCAAACTGTGCAGATGTCTGAATAAGCCAACCAGGCAAATTCTGACACTTCTCTCCTACATGTAAAAATCATAATTTTTTTGCTAGAAAATTACACAGAACCCCCAAACATTATATATATATTTTTTTCAGCAGAGACCCTAGAGAATAAAATGGCAATCATTGCAACTTTTTATCTCGCACTATATTTGTGCAGCAATTTTTCAAACACGTTTAAAAAAACCCAAAAAAAACAGTAGTTAACTGAATTTTTTTGCATAATGTGAAAGATGAAGTTACGCTGAGTAAATAGATACCTAACATGTCACGCTTCAAAATTGCACAAGCTCGTGGAATGGTGCCAAACTTCGGTACTTAAAAATCCCCATAGGCGACACTTTAATTTTTGGTTACATGTTTTGAGTTAGAGAGGAGGTCTAGGGCTAGAATTATTGCTCTCGCTCTAACGTTCACGGGGACACCTCACATGTGTGGTTTGAACACCGTTTTCATATGTGGGCGGGACTTACGTATGCGTTCGCTTCTGCGTGCGAGCACACGGGGACAGGGGCACTTTAAAAAAAAAATTGTTAATTTTACTTCCTTTTTTTATTTTGACACTTTAAAAAAATAAAAATAAATGTTGATCCCTTTTATTCCTATTACAAGGAATGTAAACATCCATTGTAATTGGAATAAACATGATCGAACCTTTTTACAGTGAGATATGGGGACCCCACATCTCACCTCTAGGCAGTTTTTTTGAATGCAGAGTCATAACATTGCGCCTGGCCTCTGACGATCATAGAGACTCCGGTGACCATCTGGTCCACCGGAAATCTCTATGGTCAAGACCTGGGGCCGGTGGATCCTCTTCACCCACTCACCGATCCCTCAGGTGAGTCAGTAGAAGCACCAGAGGGCGGTGGGAGGGGGGGGACGTCCCCCCTTACCACCCATAAGGACAATCAAGCAGTGGAACAGCCGCTATGATCGATCCTATAGGGTAGGGAATAGCCGGAGGAAAACAGCAATATCTGAATGATGCCTGTAGCTGCAGGCATCATTCAGATATACCCCCACAAAGCCGAGGACGTCTATAGACGTCGGCAAGTGGTTAAAGGGGTTGTAAAGGTTCATGTTTTTTTATCTTAATGCATCCTATACATTAAAGCGGAGCTCCGCCGTAAAAAAAAAAAATATTAAAAGCCAGCAGCTACAAATACTGCAGTTGCTGACTTTTAATATTAGGAAACGTACCTGTCCTGGAGTCCAGCGACGTCAGCAGAAGAAGACAAGCAATTGCTCATCTCTCGGCTGCCCCCACCGGCATCATGGGTGAGGGAATAAGGAAGTGAAGCGTTGCGGCTTCAATTCCCAGTTCTATACTGTGCATGCGCGAGCAGCGCTACGCGTCTTTCACTGGTCACCGTTGTGTTCTGGGAGCCGTGTGTTTCCCAGAACACAACGGGGGGGGGGGGGGGGTGGGGGTTGGTAGTGACACACTACCCGCAGTCTACCCCCAGACTGTATGCATGGAAGTGGGTGCAAATACCTGACAGGTATACCTGACCTCAGACCTCAGATGAGCGGATTTCCACTTTAGGGTGGAGCTCCGCTTTAAGGTGAAAAAACATCTGACAGTTACAGCCCCCTCAGCCCCCCGTTTTACTTACCTGAGCCCGTTCACCTGCTGCGCTCGCCCCCGACATTCTCTTCTCCACTCAGTCTGGCCGTTGATTGGCTAGAGTGGATGGATTTATAGCAGCGCAACCATTGGCTCGTGCTGCTGTCAATCACATCCAATGATTCGGCGTGCCGGGGGGCCAAGTGATACAGTGAGCAGCTATGGCCGCCGGCTGTATCACGGGAGCGCGCCCGCAAGAACTAACCCCCATTGAAAGAGAGAGCTCCCATGAAGGGGGTTAGTTCTTGTGGGGAGGAGCCAAGACAGCCGCCGAGGGACCCCAGAGCCCAGGTTCGGTTCCACTTTGTGCAAAACGAGCTGCAAATCATAGCTGCCTGTAGATATAGAAAGGTCACTTTTAATAACATTAAACTGACAAATGGCTTGTCCAGCAACTTTACTAACTTTTTAAACAAACAGTTGAGTTTTTAATATTAAAGTCTCAGGGCCAGATTCTCAGCTGAGATACGACGGTGTATCTCAGATACGACGGTGTATCTCAGATACACCGTCGTATCGCAGTTTTTTTCAATGGGTATCTATGCGAGTGATTCTGAGGCCTCGTACACTCGTACACACGAGGGGATATGTCCGCTGAAAACGGTCCGATGGACCGTTTCAGCAGACATCTCCGCTCGTGTGTATGGGCTAGCGGACAGATTTCTCCACCCCACAGATTTCAAAGCATGCTTTGAAATCTATCCGGTGGGAATCTGTCCGCCCGACATGTCTGCTGGTTAGTACACTTACCAGCAGACATGTCGTCCCCCACCGCCGCCGCGCCGCCGCCGAATGGATTCGGCGCATGCGCGGAAGTGTTTAACTTCCTGGTGCGGTGACGTGGCGGTGACGTGGCGGCGTCAACGTCACCGCCGCGTCACCGCCACGTCACCGCGCCGTCCGGCGGCGGGGAATTTGATCCGATGGTGTGTACACGCCATCGGATCAAACTCCCGATCGGACATATCCGATGGAAATGGTCCGCGGACCGTTTTCATCGGATATGTCCGATCGTGTGTACGAGGCCTGAGAATCACTTACGCATAGATACACTAAAGATCTGACAGGTGTAAAGCAATTACACCATCGGATCTTAGATGTAATGACAACGCCGGCCGCTAGGTGGCCTTTACGTTGTTTTCTCATTTGCCTAAATGAGCCTAATACGCCGATTCCCGAACGTTTTTGTGACGTAGTTTACATAGGTTGCGTACGCGCAAGGTTACCCCTGCTATATGAGGGGTATGTTTCCGAAGTGCCGTTGTTGCCATGTTAAGTATGGCGTCAGGTCAGCGTCGCCATTTTCCGTCGGTTACGTTCTTTTGCTAAGTCGTTCGCGAATAGGGAATTGCGTAAGTGACGATCACGTCGTTTTGACGTCGGTTTCAACGGCGCTTTCCGACATGAGCTGGAGGATGCGCACTGGGCTTTATTCCTGGCCGGCGCATGCGCACTTCGTTTGACGCGGGGGCGCGCTTAATTTAAATACAGCACGCCCCCTCCTTCACTATTTGAATTACGCGGCCTTACGACGCAGCATTTACGCTATGCCGCCGAAAATTACGGAGCAAGTGCTTTGAGAATACGGCACTTGCTCCAGTAATTTGCGTAGACGAAGTGTAAATGCGATACGATACGCAACGCCGCCAGATACGCCATTTTTTGAGAATCTGGCCCTCAGTATTTATATTTCATCACTAGAGTGCGCTGGTTGGATAAGTTCTCACTTGGACCAGGTATTATGCATTAACAATACCTGTTTGCAGACACACCTTGCTGGGTGCTCCTGTAAACAAACGCAGGAGTTTTTATAAAGGGTGGACTGACCTCCCAAAACTTTACTTTTTAGAAACCTCTTGGCTTTCAGATCTGCCATGTAAAGGTATGTAGTCTTTGTAGTATTGTAAAAACTCATTGCTGGAACCCTAAATCTAAAATAGTCAGTTCTTGGTGGAGCGTGTTCCTTTTTTAATTTATTGGAATAGTTTATAGTAGAAATAGTTTTCTTCTATGCACATAGAAGTTGGCTGCAATAGGTTGCTACTGAACAAATTACATCTCTATTACCAAAAAGAAGGTATTTTGATGTTAGGCACTGATGGGATTTTGAACAAGGACTTGACAATGCGCAAAGTACAGTAACCAGTAATATTAGTTGGCAGCTGTCCTGCGCCAATACTATGTATTTTTCTGTTGTACTGAACTACATCAGGCTGCTATTGTTGTGTTATGATGTACTGTATGCTAACATCTAGTGGTGGTTTGGGGACAGTACAGCGTGTTCACCTATGTGCATCTCTCTCTCTGTACTTCTCTCCTGTTTAATACTAGTTAGTTCAGGCCCTGCTTGTTTCTTCCATGTTCCTTCAGCGTTTTTTGCAGAGACTGGGCTTAGGAAGTCATTGTCTTCTTACACTTCAAACGACTGGAAAAAACATCCTCTGTACTGCACTTATATGAAGTAGAAAAAAAGAGTCAAGTTCAACATCTGTGTCTTAATGAAGGTTTAAAAGTGATCTCCAGGTTTCATTTAAAGGGGTTGTCTGTACTAATGAGAAGGGAGGAGACCTGTACTGTAAGATAGGTCTGTATTGGAGGGGGGGGGGGTCCTGAACTGGAGGGGGATTCTGTACTGGTGGGAAAGAGGTCTGTATTGGTGGGGAGGGTCTATACTGTTTGGGATTGGGGGGGGGGATATCTGTACTGGAGGGGTCTGTACTAATGGGGAGGAGACCTGTACTGAAAGAGAGGCCTGCTGTATTTGGGGAGGGGTCTGTACTGTTGGGGGGAGGTCTGTACTGGTGGGGAGGGTCTATACTGGTGGGGATATCTGTACTGGAGGTGTCTGTACTAATGGGGAGGAGACCTGTACTGGAAGAGAGGTCTGCTGTATTTGGGGGGGGGGTCTGTACTGGTGGGGAAGAGGTCTGTACAGGTGGGGAAGAGGTCTGTACAGGTGGGGAGGGTCTATACTGGTGGGGATATCTGTACTGGAGGTGTCTTTACTAATGGGGAGGAGACCTGTACTGGAAGAGAGGTCTGCTGTTTTTTGGGGGGGGGGTGGTCTGTACTGGTGGGGAAGAGATCTGTACTGGTGGGGAGGGAGGGGGGTTTGTACTGTAAAGGGTCTGTCTGTACTGAAAGGGAGGGAGGGGTGTCTGTACCAGTATTGAGAAATGGGGTCTGTGCTATTGGGGTGCTCTGTACTGGAAGGTCTGTACTGGGAAGTGGCTGGGAGGGAAGTTTGCACTGTGGGAGGGGTTGCATTCTTTCTTTTTAAGGATGTTCCAAACAGTTGATTTGGCCACACCTAATGTTTTTGCGATATCTCTGATGGGTGTGGTTTGTTTTTTCAGCCTAATGATGGCTTGCTTCACTGATAGTGACACCTCTTTGGATCTCATATTGAGAGTTGACAGCAACAGATTTCAAATGCAAATAGCACACTTGAAAAATTAACTCTGGCCCTTTTATCCGCTTCTTGTAAATGGGATAATGAGGGAATAGCACACGCCTGGCCATGGAACAGCTGAGCAGAAAAATGTCCCATTGCTTTTGGTCCCTTAAAAAGTGAGAGGCACATATACAAACTGTTGTAATTCCTACACCGTTCACCTGATTTGGATGTAAATACCCTCAAATTAAAGCTGAACGTCTGCAGTTAAAGCGCAACTTGTTTGTTTAATTTCAAATCCATTGTGGTGGTTAGGGATGAGCCGAACACCCCTGGGTTCGGTTCGCACCAGAACCTGCGAACAGACCAAAAGTTTGTGTGAACTTTAGAACCCTGTTAAAGTCTATGGGACTCTAACGTTTGAAATCTAAAGTACTAATTTTAAAGGCTAATATACAAGTTATTGTCCTAAAAAGTGTTTAGGGACCCGGGTCCTGCCCCAGGGGAGTGTTTGGGGACCCGGGTCCTGCCCCAGGGGACATGTGTCAATGCAAAAAAAGTTTTAAACAGCAGTTTTTTTTAGGAGCAGTGATTTTAATAATGCTTAAAGTAAAACAAAAAAATTGAAATATTCCTTTAAATTTCGTACCTAGGGGGTGTATAGTATGCCTGTAAAGTATCGCTTGTTTCCTGTGTGTAGAACTGTCTCTGCACAAAATGAAATTTCTGAAGGAAAAAAGTCATTTGAAATCACTCACCTTAGGGTCTGGTATGGATATTAAGGGGAACCCTGCGTCAAATTAAAAAAAATGATGTGGGGTTCCCCCCAAATATCCATTCCAGACCCTTCAGGTCTGGTATGGATTTTAAGGGGAACTCCACCCCAAATTAAAAAAAAATGCCGTGGACCCCCACACTTTTTTTTTATTTTTTATGAATGATTTTTCTCTGTATTGCCGACAATTCATTATAGCCGCGAGTGATTTTAAATTACTTTTTTTCCTTCAGAAATGACACTTTGTGCAGGGACAGTTATAAGCATGGGAAACAAGTGCTATTTTATAGGCATACTATATACCCCCCCAGATACAAAATTTAAAGGAATATTTCACTTTTATTTATGTTTCACTTAAAGGAATTATTAAAATCACTGCTGCCAAAAAAACTGCAGTTTTTAAAACTTTTTTTTGCATTGATACATGTCCCCTGGGGCAGGACCCAGGTCCCCAAACACTTTTTATTACAATAACTTGCATATTAGCCTTTAAAATTAGCACTTTAGATTTCAAATGTTCGAGTCCCATAGACTTTAACAGGGTTCTAAAGTTCACACGAACTTGCCGCGAACACCCCAAATAGTTCGCTGTTCGGCAAACAGGCAATGTTCGAGTCGAACATGAGTTCTACTCGAACTCAAAGCTCATTCCTAGTGGTGGTGTATAGAGCCAAAAAGATTAGAATTGTGTCAATGTCCCAATATTTATGGACCTAACTGTAAATATTCTAATTTGGCAATATGGGCAACAAGCTATTTTTCTATAAACACACTTTTGCATACATAAGCTTAACAGTCAGGCCGCGTACACACGATCGAACATGTCCGCTGAAACTACTCCGCGGACCAGTTTCAGCGGACATGTTCGATCGTGTGTACGGCCTATCGGACCATTTTCCAGCGGACAAAAGTTTCTAAACATGCTTAGAAACCTGTCCGTCGGACATGTTCGATGGTTAGTACACAAAATCAGTGGACAAAAATCCCGCGCATGGTCAGAATCAAGTCGACACATGCTTGGAAGAAGCATTGAACTTTGTTTTTTCATCACGTCGTTGTGTTCTACGTCACCGCGTTCTGGTCCGAGGGGATTTTTGTCTGATGGTGTGTACGCACATCAGACCAACAGGCAACTTCAGCCTGGTCCGATGAAAACGGTCCGTCGGACAGGTTTCCTCGAACATGTCTAAAGTTTTTTTTAGTTATTGGATAGAATATAGAAATTATTAGAAACTCTTCAGTTCTGGTATTAACTTTTTGAAAATGTATGCTACCCCAATAAAAAGAACATCACTGTGTTTGCTTTATTCATCTTTTCCCCCCTGTAGTCATTCTGCTGCATACTGTATGTGCACTAGCACAGTCATTCCCAGTTTTAGATGCCAAGGAGTAAAATCTACAGTATCTCACAAAAGTGAGTACACCCCTCACAATTTTGTAAATATTTTATTCTATCTTTTCATGTGACAACACTTTGCTACAATGTAAAGTACTGAGTGTATATCTTGTATAACAGTGTAAATTTGCTGTCCCCTTAAAATAACACAACACACAGCCATTAATGTCTAAGCCGCTGGCAACAAAAGTGAGTACACCTCTAAGTAAAAATGTCCAAATTGGGCCTAATTGCCATTTTCCATCTTCGGTGTCATGTGACTTGTTAGTGTTACAAGGTCTCAGGTGTGAATGGGGAGAAGTTGTGTTAAATTTGGTGTTATTACTCTCACTCCCTTATACTGGTCACTGGAAGTTCAACATGGCACCCCATGGAAAATAACTCTCTGAGGATCTTAAAAAAGGAACTGTTGCTCTACATAAAGATGGCCTAGGCTATAAGACACTGAAACTGAGCTGCAGCACGATGGCCAAGACCATACAGCAGTTTAACAGGACAGGTTCCACTCAGAACAGGCCTCGCCATGGTTGACCAAAGAAGTTGAGTGCACATGCTCAGCGTCATATCCAGAGGTTGTCTTTGGGAAATAGATGCATGAGTGATGCCAGCATTGCTTCAGAGGTTGAAGGGGTGGGGGTGGCCTGTCAGTGCGCAGAACATATGCCGCACACTGCATCAAATTGGTCTGCATGGCTGTCATCCCAGAAGGAAGCCTCTTCTAAAGATGATGCACAAGAAAGCCTGCAAATAGTTTGCTGGAGACAAGCAGACTAAGGACATGGATTACTGGAACCATGTCCTGTGGTCGGATGAGACCAAGATAAACTTATTTGGTCAGATGGTGTCAAGCGTGTCTGGGGGCAACCAGGTGAGGAGAACAAAGACAAGTGTGTCTTGCCTACAGTCAGGCATGGTGGTGGGAGTGTCATGGTCTGGGGCTGCATGAGTGCTGCTGGCACTGGGGAGCTACAGTCCATTGAGGGAACCATGAATGCCAACATGTACTATGACATACTGAAGCAGAACATGATCACCTCCCTTCGGAGACTGGGCCGCAGGGCAGTATTCCAACATGATAACGACCCCAAACACACCTCCAAGACGACCACTGCTGAGAGTAAAGTTGATGGACTGGCCAGGCATGTTTAAAAAGACCTAAATCCTACGGAGCATCTGTGGGGAATCCTCAAAGGGAAGGTAGAGGAGTGCAAGGTCTCTAACATCCACCAGCTCAGTGATGTCATTGTGGAGGAGGGGAAGAGGCAACCTGTGAAGCTCTGGTGAACTCCATGCCCAAGAAGGTTAGGCAGTGCTGGAAAATAATGGTGGCCACACAACATATTGACACTTTGGGCCCAATCCGATTGTTACACTGTTATACAAGCTGTACACTCACTACTTTACATTGTAGCAAAGTGTCATTTCTTCTGTGTTGTCACATGAAAAGATATAATAAAATATTTACAAAAATGTGAGGGGTGTACTCACTTTTGTGAGATACTGTATGTGCCCATAATAACTTCTCCTTTAGTATTACCACAACACCGAGGCAGGACATGTGCATGCAATAGAATCACTTGATTGCAACATGTCCTCCGTTATCTGGCCTCATTCTGGGTAGAAGAAGGCTGCAAAGATGACCCAGGATCACAAGCCTAATACTGTAGGGGCAAGTAGAGGGTGTGGTGCAGGAGGATAGGGAGCCCCAGAACAAGTTGCTTTATATAAGTTTCTAAATTATACAGTATTTAGAAATACTACAGAAATTTCTAAATCAGGAAATTATTTGTTTTTACATCTCCAAATTTCACTGTAAAAAAAAAACCTGTATTAGTAAGAGTTTCTGTTTTCAACTTGGTGGATTATTGAGACCCTTGGACTGAAAAGATGTCACAAAGCACCACATTCCATGAGCCACAAAAGATAATAGATAAACTACATTTAACCACTTCAGCCTCGGACCATTTGGCTGCCAAATGACCGGGCCACTTTTTGTGATTCGGCACTGCGTCGCTTTAACAGACAATTGCGCTGTCGTGCAACGTGGCTTCCAAACAAAATTGACGACCATTTTTCCTCCACAAATAGAGCTTTCTTTTGGTGGTATTTGATCACCTCTGCGTTTTTTATTTTTTGCGCTATAAACAAAAATAGAGCCACAATTTTGAAAAAAAGCAATATTTTGTACATTTTGCTATAAGAAATATCCCTATTTTTTTTTTTTTTTAAAAAAGGTAATTTTTTTCTCAGTTTAGTCCAATATATATTCTTCTACATATTTTTGGTAAAAAAATTAAATAAAATCGCAATAAGCGTATATTCATTGGTTTGCGCGAAAGTTATGTCTACAATATAGGGGGGGGGGTAGTTTTATGGCATTTTTATTATTATTATTTTTTTACTTGTTATGGCGGCGATCTGCGATTTTTTTCATGACTGCGACATTATGGCAGACACATCGGACCCTTTTGACACTATATTGGGACCATTCACAATTATACAGCGATCAGTGCTATAAAAATGCACTGATTACTGTATAAATGACACTGGCTGGGAAGGGGTTAACCACTAGGGGGCGGGGAAGGGGTTAAGTGTGTTGTAGGGAGTGATTCTAACTGGGGGGTGTGGCTTACTGTGACAAGTCACAATAAAAGATAATAAATATTAAACTTGCGCAATTCGTTTAGTTCCAAACTCGTTTTTTTAGACAAATTAGTTAATTCCGTAAATTCCGAATTTCCGAATTTACAAAATTCTGAATTTACGAATTTTCGTAATTTCGAAATTAGAATTTTTGGAAATTTGGAAGTTCGATAATAGGACATTTTGGAAATTGGAATTTCAAAATTTATGAAATTAGGAAATTCTAAATTTGAAAATTCTGGGCCAGATTCACGTACATTGGCGCATATTGGGAAGGACGTGGGCGTGTTACATTGAAATGAGCCGTGACCCCATGCAAATGAAGGGCCGGCCGGATCGCGTATGCGCACATGAAGCAGACGATGGTCAGCACCTCTGTGCGCATGCTCACAACTCGGGAACGGCGCAATCAGTGAAATTGGAAGTGGACCCGGGCAACTTAGTGAGCTACGCAGACAGCATAAATAGACAGAGACAAACGCCCTTCCTTTGCAAAAGTACATCCCTTTGTATCCCTCCCTATACAGCAAGGTGCTTTTGTTCTGTTGTTTATTAGCGTTTGTTTGTTTGTTTGTGACGTGCCTTTGAGATATTTGGGGACTGTTTTGCAGAGTGATTTTTATCTTTTCTGTGTTTTCTTCGTTGTTTTTTTTTTTTTTATTATATTTTTGCTGGGCATTTTTTATTTTTGCTGGTCAATTTTTTTTTTTTTTTGGTTATGTTTGTGAATGATTTTGGAATGTGGGGGTGACATTCCTGCCGGAAAAGGGGCGTCACCCTCATTTGTGGTGGAGAAGTGATCCCCAGGTCCGTGTGAATGGTGTATGAATGTACAGTGACATAATTGGAGCCGTGGCGTTGCTGCTCACAAGTCCTGCATGGTGGGCTTGTGCCAATCCAATGTGATGAGGATGTGGTGTGTGTGATCTAGGGACCACAGTGGTGTGCATGCATGCATTCTCATTGTGCCATGATTAATGTGTGTGTTTAATGTGCAAAGATGCCTAATGTGAGCTGGCTCCTGGCTGCTCTTCCCTCAGAAGACGGGGTAGCCTCGGTTAGGGGGGGGGTTGTCTGGTTCAGGGGTCAGGTCATCACTTATGTCAATCTCCAGGCCCTTTCTCACTGCGAAGTTGTGCAGCATGCAACATGCACCAATGATCTGGCATACAAAGTTTAGGGAATACAACAGGGTACCATGGGGGGGTTCCGTATAGGAGTCATGAGATGGGGTCCCAGTGCATATGCAGAGTCACCCTGAAGGCATAAGACAGGAGGATGTTAGTAGTGCATGTGCCCCTTGTGATTTCAGCATCATGGTGGGGACAGTCATGCCTGCCACCCATGTCACTCACCAACCAGCCAGCTGTCCCCATACATGTTCTGTTCGAAATATGTGGGGATGGGACTCTGATTGTATATGTAGCTGTCATGGGTGTCATGGGTGGTGTCATGTGTTGGGCTGGTGATGCCCTCCTGCAGGGTTTTGGTTAATTCCAAGATGGCATGAGGGGTGAATCTGAAGATGCGAGACACCTCAGAATCACTCATGCCAAAGATGTCTATGCGTGTGTGATATATCAAGTGAAGAGTGAGGGGCTTGTATCAGATTAGATTATTATATCCATCAAGGTTTTAAAGGGCTATTGAAAGATAGTGAGACCGTGTTTGTAATTTGTATGTATGTTATGTATTGATGTATATATGTATGTACATTTTTTGTAAAAATGTTTATAAAAGCAAATAAAACGTTTTTGGAAAAAAAAAAAATCCTCTCCCATGCCCTCCTCCGTGCCCTCCTCCGTGCCCTCCTCATTCTTTGCTCATCTAAAGTCAATAGTATAGCTATGAGCATGGATGCCACTGGCATGTTGGCATACAGTTTGTTGGGCAGCAAGTGTGACTGCTCAGCTCCTCACTAACAGTGTTGCTTTAGCTGACATGTAGACGGATTGTCTAATTTTATTCCACCTTTTATATGGTCTAATTTTAGACAGGACCTGCAGCTGTTGCGCACAGCGCGTAGCCTGCGCTGCACCAACTTACTTTTGTGGATCCCCGTAACTCCCTCATTTGCATATTTGAATAGAAAATCAATGGTGTGTCTAGCGCAGTTTTGTGCGGACGGATACGCCGGTCTATCGAAATTACACCGCTCCAAAAAAGTAGATTTCTTGCGTATCTCGTTTTGGGGATGCGGCGCATCGAAACGCATGCGCAAATTTAGACTTACACTTAATGGCTCTGTGAATCTGGCCCTCTAAATTTTCTGAAATTTGAAAATTCTAAATTTTCTGAAATTTGAAAATTCTAAATTTTCTGAAATTTGAAAATTCTAAATTTTCTGAGATTTGAACATTCTAAATTTTCTGAAATTTGAAAATTCTAAATTTTCTGAAATTTGAAAATTCTAAATTTTCTGAAATTTGAAAATTCTAAATTTTCTGAAATTTGATTCTAAATTTTCTGAAATTTGAAAATTCTAAAATTCTAAAATTCGAAGTTCGGGGAATTCGAAAATTCTAAATTTGGAAATTCAAAGTTCGGAAATTCGAAAATTTGAAAATTCTGAATTCGGAAATTCGAAACTTTGAAATGCCAAAATTTGAAAATCCGGAAATTCAAAAATTCTGAATTAGAAAATTCTAAATTTTGAAATTCGAAGATTTTAAAATCCGGAAATTTTGAAATTCTAAAATCCGAAAATTCCGATTTTGAAAATTCGCTAATTCAGAATTTGAACATTCGGAAATTCTAAAATCAGAAAAAAAGTATTTTTGAATTTCCGAATTTCTGAATTTTCTAATTTTTACATTTCTGAATTTCCGATTTTTCAAATTTCCGAATTTTCTAATTTCCGTAAAAAGCAAAAAAACTAATTTTCCGGAAGTGCACATGTCTAATAAATATACATAGATCAGGCTGTTTTAGTGATAAGTCAGTTTAATTTGATAAGTGAATAAATACAATATAAAGGAAGGTGCAACTTAAATGTTAAACCTATGCACCATATTCTCAATTTACCAAAAACACAACTTTATTTTCATATGTAAATAAAATATCAGAAGTCCATAAATAAATAAAAAAATCTTTATATCTAGCCAAAATGTTTTCACCACATGTGTTAGAAGTGCTCACTCACCAACCATAACTAGCAATAAAAATCAAACGAGCCTAGTAGATACAATCCAATGAATGGGATGGATGGAGTGGATGGGATGGATGGAGTGGATGGGATGGATTTAATACTTCTTAAACCCCAATGCGATTTCTCTCTTAATATTAACATACACCAAAACCCCAAAGATATAATATCCTCATAGTGCAGCATCTTTTACTTAACATGGGAATCTTAAAACAAAATGTATTGCACTCACACATTCCCGAGAGGCACCTCCACAAGCAGCTCTCACAAAATACCCTTGCAAATACCGCATGCAGTTCCCGAGCCGGTGTGCTTTTCAAAGACCCGGAAGTGACGTGGGGGCACATCCGTACTGAGGGAATACTGCTAGTGGAGGTGCCTCTCAGGCATTAGCAAGTCACTTCTGACAAGTTTTCCTGACACCAAGAGAAAAATGGTGACAGGGGAGGGCACAGTCTGTGATTGACAGCCTCAGCTCTGTTACCGTGTGCTGTGTGAAGGGGTGTGTCGCTTCCCTCCAATGAGCTCTCAGAGTTTTCCTCACTGATGTAATTTCAGCTCTCCGCCCCCTGCTTTTCCGAGCTGAGAGATTCTGTGTAAATTCTGCACTTTGAACAGTTGTCGAGAAGAGAAGACCGCTGATAAACAGGTACAACTTAGTGTATGTAGGAGGATTTGTTTCATCTCTGTGTATTACTTCACTGTAAGGGTTTACAACCGCTTTAAGCAATTAGCTCAAAATTAATGAGTGTCGGAGCTATACACGCTTTTTGCCATAGAACCTTCCTGTACTATCTTCCAGGACAAAGTCTTTCTCGGACCAAGTCTTGAATGTTGACCTATGCTAGTATCTGATTTCCATCTGGATATAGGGTGAACTTTACCGGCTGGACTTTGTTCATCTTGCCTCAATATACCTGCAGTGATCTGCTTTATTTAGGAAGACAGAAAGACTTCTGGCTGTTCCTGCAGATGCAAACAAGGTTGAACCAATTGTCTACATCATGGGTCTTCAAACTACGGCTGTCCAGTTGTTCAGGAACTACAATTCCCATCATGCCTCATTATGTCTGTGAATGTCAGTGTGTTACAATGCCTCATAGGATGTGTAGTTCTACAACAGCTGGAGGGCTGTAGTGTGAGGATCCCTGGTCTACATAATGGTATCCTCATGGATTGTATAAAACATTCTCGACTGCTACAGGACTAGTGGCGTCCATCCCCCTGAGCATGTTTTTATGCATTCTACTAGGAGTATAGCTACTTCTTGGGCCTCTCTTGCTGAATTTTCAACAAAAAGTACATGTAATGCCTTGTACACATGATCGGAATTTCCGATGAAAAAAGTCAGACGGAATTTTTTCATCGGATGTGTGTGGGCCCCATCAGACTTTTTTCTGTCGGAGTTTAGAAATAGAACATGTTTTATTCTTCGTGTGGAACTCCGACGAAGAAAAAATCACGCATGCTCAGAATCAAGTCGACGCATGCTCGGAAGCATTGAACTACATTATCCTTGGCTCGTCGTAGTTTTTTACGTCACCACGTTTTGAACAGTCAGAATCCTCTTCGCCGCTCAGCCTGGCCCTTGATTGGCTAGAGCGGATGGATTGAAAGCAGCGCAGGGATTGGCTGGCGCTGCTGTTAATCACATCCAATGACGCGGCACGCTGAGGGGTGGGGCTGAGTAATACAGCGAGCGGCTATGGCCGCTTGTTGTATCACGGGAGCGCACCCGCAAGGACTCCACACTATGCGAGAGAGCTCGCATGAACGTGTGAAGTTCTTGCGGGGAGGACCACAGACAGCCGCCGAGGGACCCCAGAAGACGTGGATCGGGGCACTCTGTGCAAAAAGAGCTGCACAGTGGAGGTAAGTATAACATGTTTGTTATTTAAAAAAAAAAAAATACGTTACAAACTCTTTAAGTTAACCAGATATGACGATTACTGTAGAATCATTTTTAGAGATATGCCGCATACACACGACCGTTTTTCGGGTTCTAAAGAACCCCGCCAGCTTTTGCGATTCGGCACTGCGTCGCTTTAACAGACAATTGCGCAGTCGTGCGACGTGGCTCCCAGACAAAATTGGCGTCCTTTTTTTCCCACAAATAGAGCTTTCTTTTGGTGGTATTTGATCACCTCTGCGGTTTTTATTTTTTGCGCTATAAACAAAAATAGAGCGACAATTTTGAAAAAAATTCAATATTTTTCACTTTTTGCTATAATAAATATCCCCCAAAAATATATAAAAACACATTTTTTTCTTCAGTTTAGGCCGATAAGTATTCTTCTACCTATTTTTGGTAAAAAAAATCGCAATAAGCGTTTATCGATTGGTTTGCGCAAAAATGTATATTGTTTACAAAATATGGGGATAGTTTTATTGCATTTTTATAAAATTTTTTTTTTTTACTACTAATGGCGGCAATCAGCAATTTTTTTCGTGACTGCGACATTATGGCGGACACTTTGGACAATTTTGACAAATTTTTGGGACCATTGTCATTTTCACAGCTTGAAATGCATTTAAAATGCATTGTTTACTGTGGAAATGACAATTGCAGTTTGGGAGTTAACCACAAGGGGGCGCTGAAGGGGTTATGTGTGACGTAATATGTGTTGCTAACTGTCGATTGTGTATCCCTATTAAAGGAAACACACGATCAATGACGGCGCCACCGTGAAGAATGGGGAAGCTGTGTTTACACACAGCTCTCCCCGTTCTTCAGCTCCGGGGACCGATCGCAGGACTCCAGCGGCGATCGGGTCCGTGGGTCCCACGGTCACGGAGCTTCGGACCGGGTCACGTGCGCGCACCTGCGGCGTGCGTGACCCCATGGCTGGGCTCAAAGGTCAACGTACATGTACGTGGATGTGCCCAGCCATGCCATTCTGCTGACGTATATCGGTGTGAAGGGGTCCTTAAAGGGGAGTTCCACCCACAATTTCACTTCATAAATATAAATACCCCTGTAATACACAAGCTTAATGTATTCTAGTAAAGTTAGTCTGTAAAGGTCTGTTTTGTTAGGTTGTTACAGCATCTAGTTTATAATCTAGAAATAGACCGTGGCCATCTTAAGTGTGGGCATCATGAAGCCAGACTGTATGACTTCCTGGATTTCAGCTTTGCATATCTCGCACATGCTCAGTGCTGCACAAGCAATGTAATAGGTTTCAGTCAGGTTTGCAAGGACTACTGGGAAACATGATGCCTATCCCAGAAACCCTTGCAAATAGCCTTGTGACTTAATAGCCTAGGCTAATAAGGAGGAGGAAGTAATGAAGGACTACAAAATAAAGGTATTTACAAGCAACAAAATAAATAAAAATTGTCCATTCTCAACACTATGAGATTAGCGCATGCAGCACAGACAAACATAAAAAAAATGGGTGGAACTCCACTTTAATTGGTTAAAAACGATTGTGTGTGGGCTCCAGAGCGTTTTTCACGATCTAAAAAATGGGCATTAAAAATTTCAAACATGCTCTTTTTTTTCACAAAGTTTTTAACGTTGTCGTTTTTAAGGTTGTAAAAAATGGTCGTGTGTGGGCTTTAAGGACGTGAAAAAAAACGCGCATGCTCAGAAGCAAGTTATGAGATGGGAGCGCTCGTTCTGGTAAAACTACCATTCGTAATGGAGATAGCACATTCATCACGCTGTAACAGACAGAAAAGCGCAAATCGTCTTTTACTAACACGGAATCAGCAAAAGCAGCCCCAAGGGTGGCGCCATTCGAACGGAACTTCCCCTTTATAGTGACGTCGTACGTGTTGTACGTCACCGCGCTTTGCTAGAGCATTTTTTTTTTTCACGATCGTGTGTAGGCAAGACCGTTTTAATGATCGGGTTGAAAAAAACTTTGTATTTTCTAGACCATTAAAACCTCATTTTTTTAGAACCCGAAAAACGGTCGTTTGTACGCGGCACTAGAAATAATGGATCTCTAATTCCTCCAGCTCTGGTGGGGTCAGTGACTACAGCATACAAGCATGCATTGAGTAATCAGAACGAATGTGACCCATAGTGTGTTGTTTGATCCTTCATAAAGAGGAACACAGACTAGACACATGAACGTGCCCCAGCGCTGTAACACTTCACATCACACAGATCACTTCTATGTCAGCACAGAACTCCTCTCCTCTCTGCCATCCCTACAGCTGACAGCCAAAGCAAGCTACAAGCAGCTGAGCTGACCTACCCATAATTCCACAGCCAGTGAAAGGAGAAGCTCTAATGGAGACAGAATTTAAAGGGGCAATACTGTGAGTACAAAGACTGGTGAGAAATCCATTCTCTCTCTTTAACCACTTCCATACCGGGCACTTACGCACCTTCCCACCCAAGCCAATTTTCAGCTTTCTGCGCTGTCGCAATTTGAATGACAATTGCGCGGTCATGCTACACTGTACCCATATTACATTTTTATCATTTTGTTCCCACAAATAGAGCTTTCTTTTGGTGGTATTTGATCACCTCTGCGATTTAAATTTTTTGCGCAACAACTAAAAAAAAGATCAAAATTTTTGAAAAAAATAAGTTTTTATTTTTTCTTCTGTTGATTTTTTTTGTAAATAAGTACGATTTCTTCTTCAATTATGGGCACTGATAAGGTGGCACTGATGGGCACCGATAGGCGGCACTGATGGGCACTGATAGGCGGCACTGGTATGCTGCACTGATGGGCACTCATAGGTGGCACTGATGAGCACTCATAGGCAGCACTGATGGGCACTCACAGGCGCACTGGGCACTCTTTGGCGGCACTGATGGGCACCGATAAGGTGGCACCGATGGGCACCGATAGGCGGCACTGATGGGCACTGATAGGCGGCGCTGGTATGCTGCACTGATGGGCACTCATAGGTGGCACTGATGGGCACTCATAGGCAGCACTGATGGGCACTCACAGGCGCACTGGGCACTCTTTGGCGGCACTGATGGGCACTCATGGGCGGCACTGATGGACACTCATGGGTGGCACAGATGGGCACTCATGGGTGGGCACTGGGCATAGATGGGCACTAAAAGGTGGCACTGATGGACACTGGGTGGCACTGATGGACACTGGGTGGCACTGATGGACACTGGGTGACAGTGAGGAGTGGCACTGATGGCATTGCTGGGCATCATTACAGTCAGTGCCCATGTTGCCAGTCAGTGCCCATTTGTGGGCACTGATTGGCATTGATTGTATTCCAATTTTTTTAAATCTATTTGTGCTCTATTGAGCACCGGGGAGCACTCCCTGGTGGTCCAGTGTGGGGATCCGAGGGGGGGCTGCGCTGGTAAACAATCAACGCGAACCCCCCCTGTCAGGAGAGCCGCCGATCGGCTCTCCTCTACTTGCGTCTGTCAGACGCAATGAGGAAGAGCCGGTCAATGGCTCTTCCTGTTTACATCGTGATCAGCCGTGATTGGGCTCGGCTGATCACGTGGTAAAGAGTCTCCGCCGGAGGCTATTTACTGAGATCGGAGATGCAGGGTGTCAGACTGACACCCTGCATCACCGATCGCCGCGCTGCGCGTCCCCCCACGGGCGCGCGCCGGTGTGACATCCTGCAGGACGTCAATAGACGTCCAGTCAGGATTTCACAACCACTTCTCGGATGTCAATTGATCATTGACCGGGCGGGAAGTGGTTAAGGTTGGAGTCACACCTAGGCATTTTTAGTGCTTTTAGCATTTTGCAGATTTGCACTTCAGAACGTGTTCCATAGGAAACCATGTTAAATGGACTGTAGTGCAAATTTGCAAAATGCATAAGTGTGAATCCAGCCTTAGCCCAGGTTCACACTGGGCTGCGGAAATGAAGCCGTGTGAGTTCAGCTGAACTCGCACAATTTCACTCCCGCTTGTCAGTCCCGCTTTCGGCCGCGATTACAGAGACACCTGTGCAGGTTTATGCACAGATGTCAATGTAAATTGCAAAAAGTCAAGCAGAAACTACTTTTTGAAATCGGTGCAGCGCTGCAAATGCCGCTGTTTTGAAATGCGATTTGACATGCCAAGTCGCATGTCAAAACACACCAGTGTGAACCAGGGCCGTCTTAATAGCATCATGGGCCCCTGGACAAAGTAATGCTCTGGGGCCCCTACAATGATGACAGTGCAGGTAAACAGACATCAAGTAGGTAGGAGGTAGACTGCCTCCCTTGTGTATCTCTCACTCTCAGTGCCATCATGGGGCCCCCAAATTCTGGGCAGTGTGGGCTCAAGGATCAGCTGCTTTGGGGAAAGTGCATGCCCCCCTCCCATGCAGCTGGGGCCCCTGGGCAGTGCCCAGGTGTGCCCTTTCATTAAGACAGCCCTGGTGTGAACCAGGGCTTAGGACTGATTCACACCTATGCAGGTTGCAGTTTGCATATTTCAGGTGCGTTTTTCCGATACACGTCTTTAAACCATTGAAATCTATGGAACCAAAAACCCCACAAAAAAACTGTAGTGTGTTTTTGCCAAACTGAAAACGCAATAACAAAATGCATGGGTGAGAACCAGGCCTAATATAAAAAACGAAATATATATAGGCGAATGTTACTTTATTCAAAAGCACTGCAAAAGTATTAATGTGAGTTACGCAGACATTGTAAATCTTTAGGGGGCCAACAGAGGCTGCATGACTTTTTATTTGAAGATTAGAATATACATTGTCATTGTAAAGCCTCGTACACACGATCGGACAAATCCGTGGATTTTTGTCCAAAGGGTGTTGGGCGTGAACTTTTTTTTTCCAGCCAACATACACAAAACGACGTGTTTTTCGGCTCTTTAGCACCACCTTTTGGGCAACTTCTGCTAATGTTGTCTGATGGTTAGCATTGGTTCGGAGCATGCGTGTTTGTACTTTAGATTTTAGTCCGACGGAACATTTGTTGTCGGACAATTTGAGAGCGTGACCATCCAACATTTGTTGTCGGAAATTCCGACAATTGTCCGGTGGAGCATACAGACGGTCGGATTATCTGACAAAACGCGTCTGTCACACAATTGTTGTCGGAATATCTGATCATGTGTGTACAGGCCTTAACACTGAATAGTAGAAGAATTGTAGAGTACAGGAACAATTGAAGTGTTTAGCAATCAACAACAGTGTATGTATTATAGCAATCTCATTTCTGGATCATGTTACCTGCGTGACGGGTTTAACCAGCGCCATTATTTTTCTAAAAGCTGAACAAGTATTATCTTGCCTTGGTGTTTGTGTCATAGAAACTCGGTCTGTAAATGGCTCAGCCAATGCAAAATGTACAGACCAACCATTGTATAGAGTGGGGGTCTCCAAGCTACGACCCACCAGTCAAATCTGGCCTGCTGCAAGATTTTATCTGGCCCTCTGATGTAAGGGGACGCTCAAGTAAAGGGGGACTTTGATGGGGACTCTCATGTAAGGGGGATTCTGATGAGGGCTCTCATGTAAAAAGGGACCTTGATAGGGACTCTCATGCAAGGGGGTTCTGATGAGGGATCTCATGTAAGGGGGATTCTGATGGGGACTCTCTTGTAAGAGGGGATTTTGATGAGGGCTCTAATGTAAAGGGGGACCTTGATGGGAACTCTTATGTAAGGGGGGACTCTGATGAGGGCTCCTATGTAGGGGGAGACCTTGATGGGGACTCTCATGTAATTGGGGATTCTGATAGGGACTTGCATGTAAGGGAAGATTCTGATGGGGACTCTCATGTAAGGGGGGGACTCTCATGTATGACAAGATTCTGATGGGGAATCTTGTGTAAGAGGAATTTTACTGGGGACTCTCAATTAGGTGGGACTCTAATGGGGACTATGATGTAAGTGGGGATTTTGATAGGGACTATCATGTAAGTGGGGATTTTGATAGGGACTATCATGTAAGTGGGGATTTTGATAGGGACTATCATGTAAGGGAAGATTCTGATGGGGACTCTCATGTAAGGGAAGATTCTGATGGGGACTCTCATGTAAGGGAAGATTCTGATGGGGACTCTCATGTAAGGGGGGACTCTCATGTATGACAAGATTCTGATGGGGAATCTTGTGTAAGAGGAATTTTACTGGGGACTATCAATTAAGTGGGACTCTAATGGGGACTATGATGTAAGTGGGGATTTTGATAGGGACTCTCATGTAAGGGAAGATTGTGATAGGGACTCTCATGTAAGGGAAGATTGTGATAGGGACTCTCATGTAAGGGAAGATTCTGATGGGGACTCTCAAATAAGTAAGGAGCTTAATGGGCACTCCCAATTAAAGGGGACTCTGATGGGAACTATCATGTAAGTGGGGATGCTGATGGGGACTCTCTTATAAGGGGGTATTTTGATGAGGGATCTCATGTAAGGGGGGGGGGGGGGGCTCTGATGAGGGCTCCCATGTAGGGAAAGACCTTGATGGGGACTCTCATGTAACTGGGGACTCCGATGGGGCCTCTGATAAAAGGGGGGATTCTGGTGGGGACTGTCATGTAAGGGAAGATTCTGATGGGGAATCTCATGTAAGGGAGGACCTCTGATTGGGACTCCTATAGACAGGGGGACTCTGATTGGGGACTCTCATGTAAGGGAAGATTCTGAAGGGGACTCTCATGTAAGGGGGGATTTTAATGGGGACTCTCAATTAAGGAGGACTCTATCATATAAGTGGGGACTCTGATAAGGACTCTCATGTGATAGAAGATTCTGATGGGGACTCTCAATTGGGACAGACTCTGATGGGGACTATCATGTAAGTGGGGATGCTAATAAATTGGGACTATCATGTAAGGGGGGATTCTGTTATAAATATCTAAGAAGAACTCTGATTGGGCTCAAGTTTATTTGGATTTTCTTTGTTTTTGTTTATTTACTGATGTTTTTCCTGTTGTTCTAAATCATATCATGATGTTTAAAAAAAAAGAAAAGAAAAGTAAAATGTATTCATTAATTTATTTAAATTTGATAAGTTAATTTATCAAACAGATTTTATGTTTTGCGCTCCGTAATACGTTGGCGAATATACAATGTGGCCCTTGTGTTGGGAAGTTTGCAGACTCCTGGTATAGAGGAGGGTGACGTTGCCCCTTTAAGGTTGGAATAAGGAAGTCCTGGCAGAGCAGAGGGAGAAGGAGGGACAATGAAACTATGCTTTGCTCTGGGGACACCCGGCAGGTGGAGGGACACCGACTGACGTGACAGTAAAGTTCTCTTTTTACGCTATAAATATCAAACTTTACTATGTTAGATCTCTCAGCTGTCCTCTGTATATAGAACTCCTGCATGCTGTTTATATAAGATCCTTTGGTTGTATTACATAACCACTGACAGCTGTGATCCTGTGTCCTGCCTATGATGAGTCTAATGCTGCATTGCACTAATGGTGGCCATTTCAATCGTTTCTGATTGATCTCTCCCCATAGGAATTATTGATCTGTAGTCGACTACCCATTTGATCAACATGACACGAGGAAAGTGAATATCGATAGTTGAAAAGTACAATCGTAAGTTATCCGTCACTTCTCTCTTTTTTGCCATGCGCTCTCATAATCGGATTGATTAATATATGAAATGCAGCCAACGCGATCGATAATTTTCCTTCTTGGTTAATTAGTTTGATTGAATCCGATCTAAACTGAGCCTAAATCGATCAGTAGGGAAAACGTCTATTCAATTGTTTGCTGTTTTGTTCGCTTTGATCTATTCACACATCAATACAATAATAACATAGAAGCGTGTGTGGCCACCATAAGATTGTACATGGGCAGGGGCGGACTGACCATTGAGGAACTCGGGCACTGCCTGAGGGCCCCATGCCACTAGGGGGCCCCATCAGGGTTGCCAGGCTCATTAAAACCAGGGACAGTTTGTAAAAATCTGTGTTTTTTTTACATCTATCCCTGATATGTCCAAAACCGACATGCTTTTGATGTGAAAATCCCGAGATTTTAGCTGCCCCGCCTCTGTACTGCCACCTGGCTTGGTGGCCATCTGTAAGCCTGGGGGCCCCATAATCTTCTATCGCCCGGGGGCCCCATGAGTTGTCAGTCTGCCACTGTACATGGGCGCTATCTAAACTCACCAAGTCCCATACATTTGTAGGTAGAGAGCTGAGTTTCCAACAATGTTGATGACTTTAACCCCTTCCATACAGGGCATTTTCACCCCCTTCCTG
This sequence comes from Rana kukunoris, assembly GCA_029574335.1. Taxonomy (NCBI): domain Eukaryota; kingdom Metazoa; phylum Chordata; class Amphibia; order Anura; family Ranidae; genus Rana; species Rana kukunoris. The sequence continues at coordinate 182,126,449 of CM056055.1, read as the reverse complement.
CCCAGACCAATTTTTAGTTTTCAGCGCTGTTGCACTTTGAATGACAATTGCGCGGTCATGCAACACTGTACCCAAATTAAATCGTTATGTTTTTTTCCCCACACAAATAGAGCTTTCTTTTGGTGGTATTTGATCATCTCTGCGGTTTTTATTTCTTGCGCTTTAAACAAAAGAAGAGCGACAATTAAAACAATTTTTATATTTTGAACTTTTTTATTTAATAAATATCAAATTTTTATTTATTTTTTACTTTTTTTTTCCTCAGTTTAGACCGATACGTATTCTTCTACGTATTTTTGGTAAAAAAATGAATCGTATATTGATTGGTTCCTCTGTACTGGGAACACACATCAGTCTCCTCACCGCTAACAGGAGGTGGATCTGTGTGTTTACACACACAGATCCACACTCCTGCCGTGATCACACTCCTGCCGTGATCAGCGGTAATCGCAGGTGCCCGACGGCAATCACGGCCGTCGGGCACGCACGCCCTAGAACGCTGGGAAAACAAAGGACGTTGTGTGACGTTGGGTGGAATTGAAATTGCGCAAGTTCAGCTGAACTCTCACGATTTCAAACCCGCATTTCAAGTCCAACTTCGGGAGCGATTTCAGAGACATCTGGGTTCATGCATCTGAAGTTGCCGACGGTGCCGTTGCTGGAAATAGGCGGCGACTTGACATGTATAATGGGCCCAATGTGAACAGGGGCTTAGACACCATACACACTATTAGATTTTCTGCAGATTTTTGTCTTCAGATTTACCAAAACCACGTAGTGCAAGGGCCTGCCTGATTGCATACGAATTAAAACTCTTAGGCCCCTTTCACACGTGGCGGATCAGTAATGATCCGCCTCCGTATGCTCAGCGGGGATCGCTCCGTTGATCCCCGCTGAGCTGGAGGATGACAGGGCGGTCCCGACACACTGTGCAGGGGCCGCCCTGTCTTTTCTCCGCTCTCCCCTATGGGGGGATCGGATGAACAAGGACCGTATGTCCGTGTTCATCCGATCTGATCCGCAGACGGAAGGAAAAATAGGGTCTTCTTCCGTCTGCAGAATCAGATCATTGCGAGGCGGACTAAATCGTGTTCATCCGCTGACATCCGCGATCTCATAGGGACCAATGTATGTCCCTTTTTCATCCGAAAACGGATGGATGAAAAAGCGGACATACGGTTCGCACGTGTGAAAGGGGCCTTAAGGTTTGACCTTACATGGTTTTGATAAATCTGAAGACAAAAATCTGCAGAAAATCTAATAGTGTGTATGGGGTCTAAGTCTTAGATTACAATTGCAGGCGGGGGAGGAAAAAATTGGTGGCTGAGCTGCATTTTAGACCCCCCCTTATCCACTTGCCTGCTGGGCACTTTTACTCCCTTCCTGCCCAGGCAAATTTTCAGCTTTCAGCGCTGTCACACTTTGACAATTACACGGTCATGCAACATTGTACCCAAACAACATTTTTATCTTTTTTTTTTTTTCACACAAATAGAGCTTTCTTATGCTGGTATTTTATAACCATTGGGTTTTTTATTTTTTTCTAAATTAAAAAAGACCGAAAATGTAAGTAATTGTTCTTCTTTACTGATGGGTACTGGTAGGTGTGAGGAAAAGCTGATACCCGGCTTCTGTTTACAGCGTGATCAGCTGTGATTGGACACAGCTGATCACATGGTAAAGAGCAGTTGATTGGCTCTTTACCTCCCCATTGTCACAGTGGGCCAGGGATCTCCTCCCCGCATTTACTATTACAATTTTAAAAAAGTGACAGTGTGGGGCGCTCAACTAGAACTACAACTACTACCATCCATTGCTGCTGACGGCTTGTAGTTATCTATGAACTACCAGGGTGCTGATGAGCCGTCTTGGTAGTTCAATTAATTTTCTGTCATTCAATAATTGCCTTCCTGTATTTTATTGGGGGATTTTGAACTTGGATAGGATAAGGAATATGATGGGAATCAATAAGACGATCAGTTGGAACCTCTATTTACACTTCTGATATTTGACTCCTCTAGCACAACGCGTATTTGTAGACTGATCCTCTCTCTCCTGTACAATACTTGGTTCCTGGTACAGCTAACACTCTGACTCTGTCAAACCTTAGAAATGTCCATTTGCAGGCAGGGACCCTGCCTGCAAATAGTTAAAGAAAGGTCCTTTAATGCTAGCTGTCCTATTTGTGGACTACTCCCAGTCAGTCCTCTTCAGGCCCTGACAGCCCTCCTGGCTGTAGCTGCCCAACTCCACTGCTCATGACACCAGTCTCTCCCGATGGCTCTACATCCATCTCAGACTGCACTACAGCATGCCTCCCCAGCTCTCCCAACTGTGCCTGTCATTCACCAGCCCTCCTAGCTGCACTTTGGTGGATCCCTGGTAGACTTGCCCAGCAACACTAGCTCCCGCTGTCCTTCTTGGTTCTTCTCTGTGCCTCCTGTCCAGATCCTTATTTGTTACTCAGAAAGGCTCTGACTTGCACCCAAACCCCACAGGCCCAAGGTCAAACCCCCCCCCCCAGACTGGGGAGTGCCTCAAAGGCCCCGACAACCTAGTGCTTCATCTACAGCTTCTTCCACCCGATAACTCCTCCCCAGCTGGGCTGACCCTGGGTATTTAATCCAGGTTGGGGATTGGTCAGGGCTCCCTGAGATGCCTTCAGACAGCTCCACCTCTCTTCCTCTCCTCCCTTCTAGAATCCTCTAGAAACCAGAGGGAGGTAACTGAAAGATGATGCTATCTGTGAGTCACCAGCCTACACTGAGCCACTCCGAGCCCACACATATCAAAACAATTTAATTTAATTTACCTGCACTCACATAAATCCTACTTCTAGAACCTTCCTAAAGTAGAGAGTGCTACAGTATTATCAATTAGTGCAGTGTTTTACAATAAGGCTGCACTTCAGCTTTTTTTTTTTTTATCATTTGTACAGGCAGTTTTGTGAGTATCTGGGTGTAAGGTATTTCTATTTCTCCTAATTATTTTGGGGTTTCATAGGAATTAGAGGAGTTCGGGTGTAGAGTTAGTAGAAAGAAGGAGAATGCTGGTCTAGCCCTATGGAACTTGGGACCCTCCTGGAAGCAATGTAGTCTTCAATATAAGTGGCATTCCCCTGCTGGGGAAACGCCTGGGGTCCAGGTTCTCTTAGGTTCCATTCACACTTTTACAATTTTGAAGTGTAACTTTGGTGGAACATTGATGCAACTTTGGATTTGACCAGTGATAATAATTTTGATAATGATTATGATAAGAGTATTTTCCAGTTATTTTTAGCCAATGAAAAGCTAATTACTAGGGAGTAGAAACGTTTTGAGGCACTTCCTTTGAAGACTATTGTGGTCAAATAATCTTAAAACTTTTAGCTCAAAAGAAGCTCATGTACTTTTTAGAGCTACAAGTTTCAAGTGAACAGGCAAAACCTGAAATACATGGGGTGTGGATGTTGAGTGTTGTGGAACTTCAAGCTACAAAACACTCAGGTGTGAATAAAGCCTTACTGAACAAAATTCAATTCCTCCCACTGACACCAATGATGAGGCACTATTCCTCCCACTGACACCAATAATGAGGCACTATTCCTCCCATTGACACCAATGATGAGGCACTATTCCTCCCATTGACACCAATGATGGCATCTCCTTTTTCCATTAGGTAAATCCTGATATATTGCTATGAGCAACTGCCCCATATATGCTTAAACTTTAGAAATCGGCCCCATTTTTGGGGAATGCCATTCCCTTGACCACTAAATTCCCAAACGGGCAGATAGTGACTGTTGATTAGGCTGTTTGTGGGATATGAACTTGTTTTCTAAAGCCCCCCGCCTCAAGAAAATGTTCAGAACATGTGGCAAATAATAATGGCATTAGCATACTATATATTTACCAACGATCTTTAAACATTGGACACTTTCACTCGATCATTAGCAGATGTACTAAACCTGGCTTCTCTCACAGGTCCCAGCCGGCCGTGCCATGGCAAGCAACGATGGAGAAAGGCGAAACCCAACAGAGGTGCGCATGAGCCAGATGGTGCTACCATGTCACGCCAACCACCGTGGGCAACTCAGTACTGGGCAACTGCTCAAATGGATAGATACTGCGGCCTGCCTGTCAGGTGAGGCTTGTTTTAAAGTAGACTTTTGCTTACATAGGGCCTTCTCCTCTGAACTGAAAATAACTAGGCAAAATCTTTTTTTTGGGGGGGGTTTTAAAAAGGGCTTAAAACACCTATAAGGTTTTTTTTGCTGTCCATGTCCCTGTTAAACCTGGGATTTTAAAACCTGTAAAATCCTTTTATAGAAGTACATCACGGGACACAGAGCATCTTCATTTTCATTGCTGTAGTTAGGCATGGCTCCAATTGTTGTAGTAAGCGATGAACCAAGAAGGAGCACAATCTATGTGTCCCATGATGTACTCTCAGAAGACGATTTTACACGTAAACTTAAAGTGGATGTAAACCCATTGTGATGCCCCAATGTAGAGTATAAGATTTCCTATCATATGTACCCAGTCTTGCCACACAGAGTTAATCCAGCGCTGAGTAATCCTCTTTTAATGTTCAGTGAGAATTAACAGAAATCCAGATAAAAACCTGACAAATTATAAAGTCCGTTTCTCTCTTCTTGCTTTGAGTGACAGGTTATTTACATATCTAGCTTGGACATGTTTATCATAACATGAGGTGATCCAAAGTTCATTGTATATTACCAGGATGTGTTATGTGGGGGAGGGGTGGATTTCTCACTTTTTATACTGTGAATCACCTTATGTTATGATAAACATAACATAACATAACATATGATAAACATGTCCAAGCTAGATATGTAAATAACCTGTCACTCAAAGCAAGGAGAGAGAAACTGACTTTTTATTTAGGCAGGTTTTTATCTGAAATTCTGTTCATTTTCACTGAACATTAAAAGAGTATTTCTCAGATCTGGATTAACTCTGTGTGGCAAGACTGGGCACAGATGATAGGAAATCTTATACTCTACATTGTGACAAAAAAATAATTGTTTTAGGGGTTAACATCCACTTTAAAGTTTTTTTCGTACATCCTAGGACCCAGAGAATCTTCTTATGCATTACGATAGGGGTGTCCCAAACGACTGAACAGGAGAACGAGCGCAGCACAGCAATATCAAAGCCACCAACCTAAATAAGTAAGAACCTAATGCAGCAACCTGTAAAACGCATCGACCAAAGGTAGCCTCTTCAGCGGCATTCACATTTACTTGGTACAACTTGGTAAATATGTGCACTGAAGACCAGGTAGCAGCTTTACAAAGCCTGATGATGGGTAGCCCAGGAGGCACCAACACTCCTAGTATAATGGGCTTTCTGTTTCAATATGTTAAGAGTTTTCCAGAAAATACACAAATTGTAGGCAAACTATGATTATCAAGGAGTAGGAAAGGCCCACAATGCAGGTGGAGTATAGTACTACATCAATGACAGAACAAAAGAGATCTGAATATTATGTTAAGAAATCTTCTACTACAGTCACTAATCACAATTGAAAATACAAACTCAATGTAGCAACAAAGTACTCTATGAATACATACAACAATAGAGCTACAAAAAAAGGGAATAGAACCTCGACATATCCACAACCCACCGGCCAGCCAACATGGGTCCTGAGTATGCAGAATTCTCTACGTTGCAATCAAAGTAGCTAGGTAGCATCAAGGAAGAAATGGAGAGGGGGAGGGGGAGGCGGAGAGTAGAAAAAGATCAAGAAAAGAAAGGAAAAACAAGTCTGCACTCTTTAATCGGCTGAAAGTTGGAGTTATTTAATACTTGGATCCCAAATGCGGTTAAACCTACCTAGCAGACCTATCTTTCATTATACTGACCAGCCTTTCATTAAGCATGATCCACGCCGGCTTGCGTTTCATAACCGCTAAGTCTATTTCTGGTTTCTTCCAGGCTTTTGCTGTGGCGATTTTTATTTATTTTTTTGCAGCAAGAAACATAAAATAGATTGGGGTCTGGCTGTGTTTGGGTGCATCAGTGGCAGGCTCCTGTTCCAAAGTTAGCATATAGGGCACTTTTGCAGTCGGATAGTAGAATGGGCTTTTAAAGGAAAAAGTGGAACCTTACCTTCAAGCCATAATCTTGCGAAATGTACTTAATGATCTATCAAGAAATGGTAGATTTTTATGCTGCATGACCCTTCCTGGTGCCCCCTGGAATTTGAGCCTTAGGACAAAAGAATTGGTAGTAAAATGTCCTGAATGAGATGGAACGAAGAAACCACCTTAGGCAAAAAGGATTGCTGAGGCCGTAAAACGACTAAAGTAACAGATAAGTATCCTTGCAGGAAAGAGCAGTCCATTTCAAAACTTTGCAAGCTGATATAACAGCAACCAGAAAAATAACCTTCTAAGTCAGGAGAACTAAAGCAACATTAAATGGGTGTAGCACCCTTGACCTAAACAGGGCTGCTAGTAAATTTAGTTATGCTAGGTGGTAACTAGCCTGGCTAATTTGTAGTCTTGATCAAATGTTTTTTCTCCTAAACTTGAGTTTAATTGTAAATGTAATGTCTCTCTTCTGTAAATAGGTGGCACTGTTGCCTTTGACATTAGTATTATGGATTACAGTGAATTCAGGTTATGAATAGATATGTTGTCTTAGCCAATCATTCTTTGGCCGCTGAGAATTCTGGGATACGCCTATTTATTTGGAAGGAGTTAGGTGATTGGGGGCTTCTTTTGGAGCCTGGGTGGGTGTGTGTGGAGCAGCAGCCGAGGTGTAAGCTTGAAGCTTTGGGCCTAGCCACCTGTAAAGAGGCTCAGCCTGAGGGGAGCCTGATCGCTGCCAGGAGGCAAGGGAGAAGAAGTTGCCAGAGGGCCAACCACTCTTGTTGCCTGTGGCAGGTGCAAAGGGATGGGGTTCTGAAGGAGTACCAGAACAGATGCTTCACTATCCGGGGATATTGAAGTAAGTAGGAAAGCTTCAGGAGAGAACTTATCCAAGAATCCAGCGGGTAGCTGTGAGTCTGAGGAACCCAGCGGGAAGCATGGGTGAAGATTGAAGAATATAATGGGTAGCTGTGAGTTGAGCTTGAGGAATCCCGCAGGTAGCTAAGAGTCCAAGAAGTCCAGAGGGATACTGCAAGCTGAGTTTGAAGATTACAGCGGCTAACTGCTATGCTTTTTTTTGAATGTCATTATATGTATTTGGTCTGTCTAGCTCTTAGGCCGCGTACACACGATTGAACATGTCCGCTGAAACAGGTCCTCACACAAGTTTCAGCGGACATGTTCGATCGCGTGTACGGCCTATCGGACCGTTTTCCAGCGGACAAAAGTTTCAAAACATGCTTAGAAACCTGTCCGCTTTAAAACCTGTCCGTCGGACATGTTCAAAGGTTAGTACACAAAATCATCGGACCAAAATCCCACGCATGGTCAGAATCAAGTCGACGCATGCTTGGAAGCATTGAACTTAGTTTTTTCATCACGTCGTTGTGTTCTACGTCACCGCGTTCTGGTCCGAGGGGATTTTGGTCTGATGGTGTGTACACACATCACACCAACAGACCACTTCAGCCTGGTCCGATGAAAACAGTCCATCGGACATGTTTCATCGGACAAGTCTGATCGTGTGTACGCGGCCTTAGGCGCAGTTCATGAACTGTATTTGGCGCTTTACAAATAATAAAAATCAAATCAAAACTGTGAGTAAAGCTTGAGAAGTTCAGCAGGTAGCTGGGAGCTAAGCTTGAAGATCTACAGTGGGATACTGTGAGTGAAATTGTTGTTATAGGAGACTACAAGATACAAGATACAGATTGCTGCATTCACCTTAAGGGGTTGTAAACCCTCAAGGTTTTTCACTTTACTGCATTCTATGCATTAAGGTGAAAAACATTCTGTAGTGCAGAACACCCCCAGACCCCCCTTTTACTTGCCTGAACCTGATCATTCCAGTGACAGGGACGAGCACAGCAGTTCCAGCTGCTGTCTTGGGCCCTCATTGGATAGATTGATAGCAGCAGGAGCCATTGGGTTCTGCTGCTGTCAACCAAATCCAGTGACAGGTGGGCAGGGCCGAGTCTGTCTGTCTGTGTCAATAGACACGGCAGCAGGACTCAGGAGCACCCCTGCACGGGTGCCCCCATTAAATGTGGCTCTCCGTGGGGGCACTCGAGAAGAGGAGGAGCCAAAAGTGCCACGCGGGACCCTAGAAGAGGAAAATAACCGTTGCAACCCCTTAAAAACTGCTTTTTTTCTGTATTGCTGTCTGCCTTGTTCTATTTTTGTCTGTGGAGTTTGCCTATTTGCTATTGCATTTGCCCAAGGTTGTCCACGTGCCCTACCCCTCCCTCCCCTGTTCCTGTTAAGAGAAATAAAACTTTGTTTATTTTTAAAAGTGACTGGCGCCCATCTTTCCACCTTGCACAACACCCACCATACCTACTAGCCTGCACCCTGAGGAGGAATGTCAGTTCTCCCTGACTCTGGGGGTCACCACTAGGCCTCTGGAGGTCGGGGAGACCACTTCATGGGTTTAAATGGAGATTTCTGCAAAACAGTACCAGGTTGATGTCCCACGGTATTATTGGAGTCAACTGGTAGAACAGTGTGCATATACAGTAATGCCTTGTAAAAAGGCCCACACCAAAGAGTTTGAGGCAATCTGTCTCTGAAAAAGAGCTGCTAAAACTGAAATTTGACCTTTTGATCATACTCAAGTATAGTTTCTGGTCAACTCCCAACTGAAGGAAAGCAAAAATAAGGCAACCAAATACTTGCAAGGGCAAAACCCCTGATCCTTAAACCAGGAAAAGTAAAGTCCTGTTGTAAATCTTTATAAAAGTTGTCTTTGTAGCCTTAAGCAGGGTAGGAATGACTGAATTCGAGACACTATTGTCCCTTGGGATCTTGAAAGATGGCAGATCATACCTTGAAACAGTAGATCAGGAGGGTCTAGAAGAGTTCATCATCCGATGACATGCTCACCATGTTGGAGTACTAAATCCTCTTGGACCAGGCCAGGGTGATCAAAATCATAGAAATTTCTTCCATTCGAATCCTGCATAGTAGGTAAAAGCTGAAATGGTGGGAATACCTAGATTAGAAAGAACTGGCCCCATGATCTAACATGACATCCACCTTGACTGCTCAAGGATCCATGGTCCTGGATACAAACCTGCCAAGCTTCACATTAAAACTGGATGCCAGAAGATCTAAATCTGAAACCTTTGGCTCGATACTGCATCCACCTAGGTGAGTATAAATGTATAAAGTCCATACTTTTTTAAATAAAGATCTTAAAGCTTTTCCTAGAAACCTGTAAACCCAACTAAATTGTCTGTATCCAACTTGGCTTACATTACTTCTCAGACCCTAAGTCTGACCGTTGTAATAATATAGTGCCTATAGAGAAGCATTGTTTTGCGTACTGCACTACCAGATTTCACCATAAGGTGGCACTTCAATCAAATCTGTAATTGATGCTGTTTTGATACATACATTGTTGAAATTGAGAGAAACTATCCTAGCACAACTGCTCTCGTCTTTCAGCTGAACGACATGCTGGCTGTCCCTGTGTCACTGCCTCTATGGATGACATCTACTTTGAGCACACCATCAGGTAATGACATTTCTTTGTTTCATTAATCAAACTAAATTAAATGGCTAACTCTTCTGCATACCTCTTGACCCAGCTCTGGCTGTAAATCTTGGAGACAAAAAAGAGAGAAAAAATTAACACCTGTGCGACAATATTGCACAGAAAGTCATTTCCTCCTCTTCTTACTGGCCCTGCCAGTATCCTCCTTTGTGTAGCTACTGTAGCTCTCATTGGGTCCTCTGCTGAGCTGTGTGCGTCCATAGACGCACACAATGACTGACAACTGCAAGGGTCCATGGCTTTGCTACCCTTAGTTTATCCTGTGAAATTAGGAAGCAATTCTGGAGCTGGAAACACTGTTGGAGAAGTGACATGGGGCCAGGTAAGTGTTTAAGGATTGGGGGGTTTAGAATGGGTAGTGGATTTAATTTTTTTAACTGACTGCAGAGAATGCATTAATGCGTTTTTTTTTTTTTTTTTTAATAACAAACATATCATACTTGCCTCCACTGTGAAGTTAGGTTTGCACAGAGTGGCCCCGAACGTCCTCTTTTGGGATCCCACGGCAGCTGTCTCCGCTCCTCCCTGCAAAAGAGCTAACCCCCTCTGGGAAGCTCTCTCCTGGGGGGGTTACCTTGTGGGTGTGCTCCTGTGTTATACACTAGCCGTGCATAGCCGCCGAGTGTATGACTCAGCCCCGCCCCCTGGCGGTTGCATCATTGGATTTGATTGACAGCAGAGGGAGTCAATGGCTGTGCTGCTATCAATCTATCCAATGAGGAGCCGATCAGCCGAGGAGAGAATGACAAGGGATCCATAGGTGTTCCTATTGCATTAGGGTGTGCACCCCAAAGCTCAAATACACACTACCGATCACTCACTGTGTTCATTCAGAAAGGAAAGGGGCTGATAAATACATATTTACAAGTCCCTTCCCTCACTCATCCTAAAACATCCCCACAGCAACAGCCACTAGGGGAGGAGAGGAGGGAAGCCAGGAGTGCATGCCGAGGGAAGGAGGTGGGAGCCAGGGTAGTAGGGGGAATCTGTGCTGCACAGGGTGATTAGGGTGTGCCTGGGCACCACCGGCACACCCTGTGCGCATGCCTATGGCGGGCTCACACCCTGAGAAATTCTGGGCTAAGGTAAGTGGGGGGGGGGCAGAGAGTGCAAGGTGTTTTTTCACCTTGATGTATAGGATGCATTAAGGTGAAAAAACACCAAGGTTTACAACCCCTTTAAGGCCCGGTTTATACCTATGCAGGTTGCAGTTGATGCATATTCCAGGCGCATTTTGTGTTTTTTCAATACATTTTATTGATCCATTGAAGTCTATGGAACCAAAAACACAACCTTCTGGTCCTTGGTCCTTTCCATAAAATGCACAGATGTTAAGGTGACCCATAGGAAACCATATTAATTGGACTGTACTGTGTTTCTGAAAAACTACAAAAAAAAATGCATAGGTGTGAACCAGGCCTAAATCTGTTATCTGTTCATTGGTGGTACAGTAGTTAGGTGACCCCAGACTGAGTGACCACCTAGAGCTCTGCAATGACCATGAATATTTATGTGCCTACCTGCTTCCCCATACCTGTGCACCAGTGAGAGTGGGCACCTGGGTAACTGATGGGGGCCTGCATGGGAAGCAAAACAAGTGAGTGAGATGGATGACATTGTTGACAGTTCACTAATCTCACAGCAATAGGCTCATTTCACAAAACTAATACAGCAGGTTTTACAGTCACATGGCTGAATATGGAGTTTCTTAGGCTGGTGTTAACCATTGTGATTTGATCCTAAAGTAACTAACCAATCTGAGCTGGTGGTAGTGGCACCAGGAAAATATCAGCTGTAAAGCTTGCCATATTCCAGTAGAATTTTGTTTTACAGAAATTCTGAAAAATCGTTTAATAGCTCATACCATCTTGCCATCATTGAGGCAACATTTAGTTTGAAAGGCGTTAAAACTTCATCCAGACCTTTTACTTGAATGGAATCCCACATGCATTAAACAGGTTGATTTTGTGTCTAGCACTTGTACATACAATATGTACAATTTTCCAAATGAAAACCACATTCATAGTTAGAATTTAATTAGTTAGCCTTAAAAAAAAACAAAAAAACATCCTATTCCTTTTTTAATTGTTATCATAATTACTGTAAAAAAAACTAGGGCTGTTACTGATTACAATTTTCGTGTTCGATTAATCGATTTTTCTTTAATCGACTAATTTTGATTAATTATAATACACATCCATTTTTCGGATCATCACCATTTACTGTCATGTCCACAGACATCTCCCCCACTGTCATGTCCACAGACATCTCCCCCACTGTCATTTCCACAGACATCTCCCCCACTGTCATTTCCACAGACATCTCCCCCACTGTCATTTCCACAGACATCCCCCCACTGTCATTTCCACAGACATCTCCCCCACTGTCATTTCCACAGACATCCCCCCACTGTCATTTCCACAGACATCTCCCCCACTGTCATTTCCACAGACATTCCACAGACATCTCCCCCACTGTCATTTCCACAGACATCTCCCCCACTGTCATTTCCACAGACATCTCCCCCACTGTCATTTCCACAGACATCTCCCCCACTGTCATTTCCACAGACATCTCCCCCACTGTCATTTCCACAGACATCTCCCCCACTGTCATTTCCACAGACATCTCCCCCACTGTCATTTCCACAGACATCTCCCCCACTGTCATTTCCACAGACATCTCCCCCACTGTCATTTCCACAGACATCTCCCCCACTGTAATATTATTATTTAGGTACTTATATAGCGCCACCAGGCAGGTAGTGTCGTGGTCGGGATTCGAACCAGCAACCCTTTTTACTTCTTGGCGAGAGTGCTACTCACTACACCACTGTGCTCCCCACCATCCACAGACATCTCCCCCACTGTAATATCCACAGACCTCTCCCCCACTGTAATATCCACAGACATCTCCCCCCGCTGTAATATCCACAGACATCTCCTTTCCCACTGCAATATCCACAGACATCTTCTCTCCCACTGTAATATCCACAGACATCTCCTCTCCCACTGCAATATCCACAGACATCTCCTCCCCCACTGCAATATCCACAGACATCTTCTCTCCCACTGTAATATCCACAGACATCTTCTCTCCCACTGTAATATCCACAGACATCTCCTCTCCCACTGTAATATCCACAGACATCTCCTCCCCCACTGTAATATCCACAGACATCTCCTCCCCCACTGTAATATCCACAGACATCTCCTCCCCCACTGTAATATCCACAGACATCTCCTCCCCCACTGTAATATCCACAGACATCTCCTCCCCCACTGTAATATCCACAGACATCTCCTCCCCCACTGTAATATCCACAGACATCTTCCCCCACTGTAATATCCCCCTTCTCCCCCACTGTAATATCCACAAACTTCTCCCCCCCACTGTAATATCTACAAACATCTCCCCCCCCCCCCCCACTGTAATATGGTCCACATCTCCTATAGGAAGATTAGTGCTTGCTTAGTCTCACCAGAGAAGCCGGCCGAACACGAGCAGTTGACGTCAGCGCGCCTTTCCTATGGGCGAGGCAGCAACGGAGCTCCGGATCACGTGGTGTGCCAATCCACATATGGTGACCCGTTTGGGTCACGGATCATTTACAATTCGTTGCACCACTAGTACCGATCAAAATAATTTTGATCGATCAATTTTTTTTACGATTAATCGAGAAATTAATCCTTAATTTCCATAGCCCTATCAAAAACGACTTGATTTGACCCCCTTAACTATTTAAAAAAATTAAACAAACATTTTGAAATTGTTAAATGTTTGAACAAAATTCTGCTGGTGTATACACATTGACAAGTCTGCTTTAGCCATTTTATAGGATAAGCCTATCTATGAGCATATTTCTACCTAATTATAGTTTTCTCTTTTTTGTAGCGTGGGACAAGTTGTTAACTTAAAGACAAAAGTGAACCGAGCTTTTAATTCTAGTATGGAGGTGTGTGTAATTTTTATTTTATTTTGTTTATTTATTTTATTATATTTATTTTATATATATTTTATAGGTGGATCCACCACACACATTACATTTTAATAGCTGAGGTGTCACCATAGTTGAATTAATGATGTAGCATAGCAAGAATTGAGGTAGATAGGAAATGTGGAGTTAAAAAAAATTAAAATACAGCACATAGTGTGGTGTCAGTAGTTTTTACAATGTCCCAGTAAATAAGTGCTACTTTGTTTCCCTAAATAGCGTGTCACCTTGCCCCAGTAGGCACTGGGCTTCTGTGCGTGAATATATGCGTACCAATATCCATTCTCTTATGTTGAAAAGTGAACACTTATACACTGATTTTTCAGCAATTTTTACTAAAATAGTTCATCATAGATTTAAAAAGAAACTTGAGTCGTGACTCATTTTTATTTATTTATATATATATATATATATATATATATATATATATATATATATATATATATATATATATATATATATATATATATATATATATATATATATATATATATATATATATATATATATAAAAAACATATCTGACAGCTTGAGTTATGGAGCTCAGTAAACGCCAGTATTTTTATTCATTTAAAAAAAAAAAAGCAGCTAAGGATTTGTAGGCAAACTTGGATGTAAAGAACATTGAGCACCATCTTTCAGCTTTAGGCTGTCCATGCACTATACAATTTTCTTATTTAATTTCCTTTAGATTTACCTCCAACTATGTAGTGGAAAGACCTGCCTGACTGCATACCTGAAAGGGTGTAGGTTATATTGTTTTGGCAAATCTAAAGTTGAACAAGAAAATTGTATAAGGTATGGCCAGCCTTAGACGGTGCGCACCACAAGACCGCTATGGGGTCTAGAAGTATAGAAGACCTGCACTGTCCGATGTTCTGTCAAAATAGCCAATTCGTCAATATCTCCAATCGCATCCCTTCCGGTTACTGTGAATTGTCAGTAATTGAAGATTTAGATGAGTTGCTGTTTTGACACAACACCAGCAAGCGAATACATCCGGTACACGATATTTTGGGCGGACAATGTTAGCCTGCCCGATAATAACCAACAACATGGCCGCCTCCAAAGCGACAACAACAACTTTTCCTTCTTAGCCATTGTTTTGTCAAAACGGCAAACTCTTTGTGTACCAGAGTGTACATGTTTGCCGGTGTTGTGTCAAAACAGCAATTCGTCTAAATTACTCAGCCGCCTGACAAGTCGCGTCCCATTCTATTCAATAGAACCATTCTAATAGGAGCGACGCAAGTCGCTCCAACTTAGAAAAAGGTTCTTGTACGACTTAGGGGGCAACTCGGGGCGACTTGCATTGACTTCTATACAGAAGTCCTTTTGCAAGTCGCCTCTGAAGTCGTCTTCAGGACGCCTTGCCGAGTCGCCCCTAAAGTCGTGCCGCCCCAGTGTGAACCGGCTCTAAAAGTGTGTGTATATAAACGTCAACTTGAGCTCAGTAAACACCAGGATATAAAAAAGCAAAGATTGATAGGTAAAAATCGGTATCGGGAGCATTGAGCACCATCTCCTACATGTAAACACACCACAAGACTGCTATGGGGCCTACAAGCAGGGCTTTTTTTCAGGGGAAACTTGGGGGAACTCAGTTCCATCACCTTTGGCTCAGACCATTTGGTGCCTGCTCACCACAATCACTTGTAAACACAGAAGTCTGGTTTCCGTGTTTACAAGTGAGAGCTATGCACTCTGTGTGTAACCCCCTGAACTCTGCACTCTGTATGTAATGCAATCCTGGTATTTAATGCCCCTTTAAGACCCTTCTACTGTTTGTGAAATCTGAACGGGGTCGTGGTTGAGTACCTGCACCTATTCTCTGAGAAAAAAAGCTCTGCCTACAAGTATAGGGGTCTTGCCATACAGAGTTTTTATATAGGTAGCAATGGTAATAGGCAATACATTTGAAAACAAAAAATTATGTGTATATGGTCCATGAAGCTCTGCTGTTTGAGTAGTAAGTATTATGTAGCACAAATATGCTCAAGCTTGTTCTACACAGCCATGTGAACGAGGTCAAAAGTTGAGCTGAACTAAAAAAATAAACATTTCCTGTGTTCTAGGGAACATTTTAAGAATGTTAATTCTGCCTAAGCAGTATTCCTGAAACATAGCAGTGCACTTCCTGGTATGTGAGGTGCCTCATAGCTGTATAACTACAAGGGTTGGACAAAATAAATGGAAACACTACATGATTTTCCAAGATGATAATGCTCCAATTTACAGAGCTTGTGTTGTAATATTGTGGTTTGACGAGCATGCAGATGAAATTTCTTTATCGTACATCACGGGACACAGAGCGCATAGTCATTACATATGGGTTATATGGGTACCTTCAGGTGTGGACACTGGTGTAATCAACTTCACAGGAAGTTCCTCCCTATATAACCCCCTCCCACTGAGAGTGCTTCAGTTTTTTCGCCAGTGTCTTAGGTGTTGGTCACGTCTAGCTGTCCCTCGGAGGTCTCGGGACCCAGGATAGCTAGCCGGATCCGTCCGAAGTGCTTCAAAGCCAAGGTGTACGGTACCCGGGCCCTGCTGGAGTGGGGTTTTGCCTATAATGCCTCTCCTTGGAGGGCTGGATTCTGGGCTCCAGTGCCTTAGTCTCTTCCAAGAACTAAACGCTACTGATGCCAGGATGCTATATAGGTCCAGGGGTGTGGGTTCCTTAACACAGGACCCCGGTCCCTGAAGGTCCAAGACAATACCCACGGAGATGGGGGAAGGCTGGGCCTCTTGCATTTTGCAATACCCTGTGGCGTGGAGCAGGTAAGAGGGAACCTGCGGGACTTGGTTCGACAGTAGGTATCCCCCTGGGGGTTCTGGGTTGGCTAATGGTATGCTTGTGCATCAGCCACTATCTCCACTATGTCTTTTTAGGCAGGATGGGATGTACTAATGTTTACCCAGATAACATGTAGATATATGTATGCTTGTTTAAGATATATATTTGCTACTCACCCCAGGTCTGCCTGTTAGCATTGATACTGCAGCCCCACTTACTGTAAAGAGGGAATTGCTGGTGAAAACTCCTTTTTCTTAGAAAACCTATGGGGACAGCTTCCTCTCTGTGTGCACTACAGTAAGGATTAGTGCTTACCTGGTGTCTGTTGGTGCTGCTGGCGCTGGTCCATGCTTTTCCTCTGCTCTCTGCTTCCTCCATGTTGTTCAGCGGGGGGGGGGGGGGGGGCGCGTGCACGCCGCCTTTTATAGCGTCGGCGTGCGTTGGGGGGGCGGGCCAGCAGCGTCAGGGTCAGTTTAAAGTAAAACGTTTTCTCTGGCTGGTTTTTTCCCTCCTGGAAGCAGAGGAAGAAGGACACAGAGCGCGCAGCTGGGTCTTTTGGCCACAGTGACACCCAGTGGCGGTTTGTGGATCTTCAGGTCTAGGACTTAGTTCCACTATTGACCAGAAAAAAAAAAAAAAAAAAAAGAGTTTTTTTGCTTAAAGGGACTCAGCCTTAGATCCAGCAGTATCTGAGTCAACCTTGGACTCCGGCTAACGGGCATTGGTGTTGCAATACTCACAGGTTTTCCTCAGTATTGCCACCTCCCAGGCGGGTAAAAAAAAAAAAAAATGTTTTTTTGGGAAAAAAATAAAAAAATAAAAAAAAAAATATATATATATATATATATATACAAAATTTTTCATTTTCCTCAGCCTGTTCTCATATTAATTACTCCTAGCTACAACAGTCAGGTGTTGGCTATAGGGGTGACTCAAGGTTGTGCAATGGCTCCAAAGGCATCAGGACCAGCCAAGGCTGCAAAAGGTGCCAAGAAACAAAAGGGGTCTCCATCGGGGTCAGAGGATTTGGGCCAGGCTTCAACGGCCCCACCCTCACCAGTTAGACCACCGAGTAGCATAGTACAAGAGCCATTGGGGGTGCTGGGGGCAGAGGCGGCCCCTGATCCACCCATTCCCGTTTACGTAACGGAAGAAATGCTAGCGACCACCCTGGGTGGGCTAGAGAAAAGGTTAACTGCTTTGTTTGCCCGCCCTTTGCCAAGTAGCAAACGGGCTAGATCCCCCTCACCTAGTTTGGTGTTTTCAGATGCGGAGGTCTCCTCTTCGGAGGAACGGGACCCACAAGGGGATCAAGCAGACCCAAGTCCCGAAGGTTCAGACATGGAGGGTTCCACTGTAGATGAATATTTTTCGGCCTCTCAAGCGGAGAGCCTGTGGATCCAGTCTTTGACCGATATGGTTCGCACTGCTTTAAACTTCCAGTGCCAGAACTAGTAGCCCCTGTGGTATCCTCATTGGGTTCTTTAAAGGCTCCATTAACTTGTGTGTCTTTTCCGATTCACCCCCTTCTGCGGAGCGTGAGTTACCAGGATTGGGCTCGACCTGATAGGATCTTTATCCCTCCTAAGAGGTTCTCTATTCTCTATCCTATGGAAGAGGAATTTTTAAAGAAATGGGCACTCCCCACAGTGGACGCGGCCATTTCCTGCGTGAATAAATCCCTGACCTGTCCGGTTGAAAATGTCCAGATGTTCAAGGATCCGGTCGACAAAAAATTAGAGACCCTACTGAAGGCTTCTTTCACCACAGTAGGTGCCATGGTTCAGCCAGCGGTGGCAGCCATTGGCGTTTGTCAGGCCTTAAAGGATCAGGCAAAACAGATATTAAAGGACATGCCGGCTCAGCAAACGCGTGAATTAGCAGATTTCCCTAGGGCTCTCTGCTTTGCAGTAGATGCTATTAAGGACTCCATCCAACAGGCATCCCGGTTATCTCTGCTGGTGGTTCACATGCGTCGTCTTTTGTGGCTAAAGAAACTGGTCAGCAGAGGCACCCTGCAAAAAGCTTTTAGCAGGGTTTCCCTTTCATGGGGGAAGACTATTCGGTAAAGACCTAGATAAATATATCCAAACCATATCAAGTGGTAAAAGTTCTTCCTTACCGGTCAAGAAAAGACCGCGTGGGCCCGCGTTTAAACGACAGGCCTTTGCAGGCTCGGCCCCTTCGACTTCCCGTCGGTATCGACGGCCTCCCGGGCGTTCAGCAGCTAATAGCCGCCCACAGGGACAAGCCGCGGCAAACAAGAGGCCCTGGTCTCGCAAGCCGGCTAAACCAGTCATCAAGTCAGATTCATGAAGGGGCGCCCCCACTCTCTTGGGTGGGGGGAAGACTTCAGTTTTTCTCCGAAGTCTGGAAGGCCAGAATTCCCGACTCTTGAGTTCGGTCCGTGGTAGCCACAGGCTACAAACTAGAGTTTCGAGAAATCCCCCCTCCTCATTTTCAGGGGTCAAGTCTTCCAAGCGACCCGTTAAAGAGGGCCTCTCTCGTAAAGGAGTTGGATCGCCTCTTGCTCCAAGGAGTAATTGTAGAAGTACCAACCCAAGAAAGGGGTCTGGGATTCTACTCCAACCTTTTTTATACCAAAACCCAATGGCGACGTCAGGCCTATCCTAGACCTCAAACGCCTAAATCGCTTTCTAAAGATTCAGACCTTTCGTATGGATTCCATACGTTCAGTGACAGCCAGCCTGCATCAAGGCGACTTTCTAGCATCTATAGACATAAAGGATGCATATCTGCATGTGCCGATCTACCCAGCACATCACAAGTTTCTTCGTTTTATGATAGATCAAAGTCATTTCCAGTTCGTAGCCCTCCCTTTCGGGTTGGCAACAGCTCCGCGGGTATTCACAAAGGTGTTAGCCCCGGTGCTAGCCGTCCTAAGGACAGAAGGCATTTTGGTCCTGGCATACCTGGACGATCTCCTGGTTATCGACAGATCAGCTTCCAACCTCAATCATGCAGTAGTCCGCACAGTTCGGCATCTACAAGAATTCGGGTGGGTTGTGAACCAAGGAAAATCGAGGTTGCAACCCACAAGACAGTTGGAATATCTAGGCCTTCGGTTAGATACAGAATGCCAGAGGATATTTTTACCTCAAGAAAAGATCAGGTCATTGACTCAAACAATTCAAATAGTCCTAGGCAAAAAGAGGCCGACTATTCGCCTATGCATGCGACTGCTGGGAAAGATGGTAGCCGCCTTCGAAGCAGTGCCCTATGCCCAGATCCATACCAGAGTTCTCCAGGCAGCTATTCTCTCTGCTTGGAACAGGTCCATACAGGCATTAGACCGTCCATTAGGTCTTTTCCCCAGGAGTCAGGCGCAGCCTGTACTGGTGGCTGGTCCCTCAAAAATTGTCAAAAGGGAAAACCTTTTGCCCCATCACGTGGAAAATAGTAACCACAGATGCCAGCCTAACAGGTTGGGGGGCAATCTTAGGAAAACGGACCCAGCAGGGACAGTGGTCAGAGGCAGAAAGTCTGCTTCCCATCAATGTCCTAGAGATCAGAGCTGCTCGGTTGGCCCTGGTCGCCTGGACTCTCCCCCTGCAGGGTCTGCCAGTAAGGATACAGTCCGACAATGCCACGGTGGTGGCATACATAAACCACCAGGGGGGCACAAGGAGCCTAGCGGCTCAAAGGGAAGTAAACCTGATTTTCTCATGGGCCGAAGCCCATGTACCCTGCATCTCAGCAGTGTTCATCCCAGGGATAGACAATTCTCAAGCAGATTTTTTGAGTCGTCAACAGTTACTCCCGGGAGAGTGGTCTCTTCACCCCCAGGTATTCCAAGAGATTTGCCAAAGAGTCGGAGTTCCCGATGTGGACATCATGGCAACAAGATTCAACAAGAAATTGGACAAATTCGTATCCCGAGCCAGGGACCCCTCGGCCTACGGGACCGATGCGTTGGTTTGCCCCTGGCACCAGTTTTCTCTCCTGTTCCCTCCACTACAGATGATTCCCCGCCTTCTACGAAGGATCAGGGTGGAGCGCAGGCCGGTGATCCAGGTGGCCCCAGCCTGGCCCAGAAGGGCTTGGTACGCACTCATCGTGAGGATGTCAGTAGGGACACCGTGGCCACTCCCCCTGCGCCCAGATCTGCTGTCTCAGGGCCCGATCTACCACCCTGCTTCACAGCAGCTAAATTTGATGGCTTGGCGGCTGAATCCCTAATTCTTAAGGGCAGAGGCCTCTCAGCCCAAGTCATATCTACATTAATTCAGGCTAGAAAGCCAGTCTCTAGAAATATCTATTACAGAGTCTGGAGGACCTATGTGGAGTGGTGCGAGTCTCAAGGAGGGCATCCTCGCAAGTTTTTATTGACAGGATCTTGCGATTCCTCCAGGTTGGCGTTGACAAGGGGTTGGCTCTTAGTACTCTAAAGGGGCAGGTGTCTGCCTTATCGATATGGTTTCAAAGGCCTTTGGCCACGCATTCGCTTGTGAAAACCTTCTTGCAGGGGGTCTTGCATGTGAATCCCCCTATTAGAGCTCCCCTCTGCCCTGGAATTTAAATCTGGTCTTGTCAGCTTTACAAAAGCAGCCGTTTGAACCTCTGACAGAAATCCCTCTTGTGCTGCTAACCCGAAAGTTGGTTTTCTTGGTGGCTATGGCTTTGGCCAGAAGGGTCTCCGAGCTGGCAGCCTTGTCTTGCAGGGAACCGTACCTGATTCTGCATAAGGACAGAGTGGTTCTGCGGCCTCAACCTTCTTTCCTTCCTAAGGTCATATCCAGTTTTCACTTGAATCAGGACCTAGTCCTACCATCCTTCTTTCCTACTCCCCAGTCCAGAGAGGAAAGACTGCTTCATACTTTGGACGTGGTCCGAGCCATGAGGGTTTATCTCAAGGCTACAGAGAAGGTTCGGAAAACAGATGTGCTTTTCGTTCTTCCGGATGGCCCCAAGAAGGGTCAGCCGGCTGCCAAGTCTTCCTTGGCTAGGTGGATTAAGCAGCTGATTTGTCAGGCCTATGGTCTGAAGCGCGTTCCACCTCCCTTATCAGTTAAAGCCCATTCTACGAGGGCCATGAGTGCCTCCTGGGCGGCACACCATCAGATCTCTATGGCACAGGTTTGCAAGGCGGCAACCTGGTCTTCCGTACATACGTTTACTAAATTTTATAAGTTGGACGTTGCAAAGGGTACGGACGCAGCATTTGGGCAGGCGGTCCTACGGGCAGCAGTATAGAATCCTCTGGCCCGGTTCACGCCCCCTTTTTTCTGTTGGTGGAGCTATTTTACCTCCTGATAATGTTTTTTGTTTGGCTATTTTTGGCCTTACGGTCTCCCTCCCTTCATGGAGCATTGCTTTGGGACATCCCATATGTAATGACTATGCGCTCTGTGTCCCGTGATGTACGATAAAGAAAAAAGGATTTTTAATAACAGCTTACCTGTAAAATCCTTTTCTTGAAGTACATCACGGGACACAGAGCTCCCACCCCTCTTTTGGGGAACATTGTGTAACCTCGGAGAAATTGCTTGCTACAAAACTGAAGCACTCTCAGTGGGAGGGGGTTATATAGGGAGGAACTTCCTGTGAAGTTGATTACACCAGTGTCCACACCTGAAGGTACCCATATAACCCATATGTAATGACTATGCGCTCTGTGTCCCGTGATGTACTTCAAGAAAAGGATTTTACAGGTAAGCTGTTATTAAAAATCCTTTTATCGCACCTTCCCTGGGCGCTGCAGTCGTCGGACGGGACCTCAATATAGAGTCACTATGGTCATTTTTGGAGAACACGGTCTGGGCTTCGTTTTCAATCTCTGGCATCTCTGCGAGAACTGGAAAGATTTTGCTCGAAGAGTGGTATCAGATTCCATTACCCACCATTCAAGACTTACTATATGTTTGACAATTAACAATAGAATCCAGGCTGTCTGGGATGCCAAAGGCGGTTCAACACCATATTCGGTACAATTTTTACCTTGTGTTTCTATTATTTTGTCCAACCCTTGTACAATATGAACCTAGATACTGCTGTGTGTGACTTCTAGTCTCAGGCAGATCAGCAGTAAGATCTGGTGATGTCACTATTGCACTGCTCGCTGTTCTCTTTGCTGGAGGCACTGATATTGGGAAGCAAAGCCTGCCTCTACCAAGATGGCCACCTCCACACAGAGACACCATACACAATAAGGCCTGGTAAGTCATTAATATGGGAAGAAAAGCTGCTGTGAGTTCAGACAATACTGGAGCCTTCTGGCTGCCTTTTTTTGGGCAGAGCTTGCAAAGTTGGGTTCCTCCTTTAACATTTCTGTAATTGTGTCTCTGCAGGTTGGGATCCAAGTTACCTCAGAAGATCTGTGTAGTGGCAAAGAGTGGAAAGTGTGCCAGGCCTTCGCCACATTTGTAGCACAACCACAAGGCAATAAAAAAGTGAGCCAATGTTATAATATCACCAGTGTGAACTTGGATCTCACTATTTGCATGAATAAATTCCATTACATTTATGGTAGATTTAGACTGATGTGTATCTGAGATTCACTTTCCTCTGAAGCCTGATTCGCATTTGGATCACGCTTCAGAGGCTAGATACAGGTGGGGAGGAAGGGATGTGACGCCTCTTCACCGCCTGTTTAACCCCATTTTTGCTGGTATACTCCCCCCCTTCACATGGGAGACCCCTTCCCCCTTCACATGGAAGCCCCCCCTTCCCCCTTCACATGGGAGCTCCCCTTCCCCCTTTACATGGGAGCCCCCCTCTCTTTTTCACATGGGAGTCCCTCCCTCCTTTTTTTCACATGGGAGTCCACCCCCCTCCTTTTTTTTTCACATGGGAATCTACCTTCACTCGGGCGTTCCCTCCCTTCCCATGAGTACCTCCACTTTTGCATCACATCAGTTTGCCCCTTTCATATGTGAGCCTGCCCCTATCACATAAGGATCCTTAGTCACCTCTTAACAAATAGAGTCCCACCTTCAAATCTTGACCATGGCACAAGGGTGGAGGAATGATGTTGGATGTCTTGGTTGGTAGTGGTACCCCTGAAATGAATGATGTGGTGAATAGTAGTGTGGGGCACCATGGGTGGGCATTGTGCAGCCATGCCAAATTGACATCTGCGCCCCACAATCCTCTTTTACTTCCCAATATTAATGTCACTGTTTTGCGGAGGAGGAGGGTGCAATTAAAATCTGGGGGGGGAGGTTCAGAGACCCCAATACTCCCTAGTACCTAGCACTATGGCCACATAATACCCAATACCTTCTATAGGACAAAGAACTGTAAATAGTTTTTTACTGAGTGGAAAGTTTTTTTGTTTCAAGTTTTGTATGTTTTATGTTGAGTTTAAATGCACCACAATAATAAAACAATTAGAGTCGGTTCACACTGGGGCGATGCCACCT
The DNA here is from genome assembly GCA_029574335.1 of Rana kukunoris. Lineage (NCBI taxonomy): Eukaryota > Metazoa > Chordata > Amphibia > Anura > Ranidae > Rana > Rana kukunoris. The sequence continues at coordinate 182,102,623 of CM056055.1, read as the reverse complement.
GACGAGTCACTTCCCATGCAGTGCAATGTGAGTGTTCTAATCAAAGCGGCGCAAGTTGCTCCGACTTAGAAATGTACTCCCTGTACGACTTCAGGGGAGGCTCGGGGTGACTTGCATTGACTTCTATACAGAAGTCGTCTTGCAAATCACCTCTGGAGTCGTCCTCAGGACGACTTGCAGAGCCGCCCCCGGAGTCCGTGCCGCCTTAGTGTGAACCGACTCTGACCGTATCACTGAAAATTCTCCACTCTAGGATGGTGACTGAGATTTTTCCACATATTTAGACCTGGTCACCGAACACCTTCAAACCAACTTGCGTATTTAATCTCCCTTTGAACGCGTTACCAGAAACATTTGTGGGAATGTTTATGAACACGCAGTATGTTATCTGGTAATTGGCCATAGTTGGTAAAGCAAAGTCTAAAGTGCGTAGCACAAGTGACTTTACAATGTATTGCATGAGGGAGAGAACCACATTCCTGAATAAATACATCAAGTAAGAAGTTGTTTATTAAGAAAAATACTAATCAAGTTTTTAGCATGGGGATTTCAGTGCTGGTACTTAAGCCCCTTCGCACTAAACCCCTGTAATTCCATTCTCTACACTGAAGGCCCATCCAGACTATGGCCATGCACTGTGATGTGTTATCACTTCTGTGTGGGAATATAGCTTAATGGACACGCAACATTTTTTTTTTTTTAACACAGCGCAGCATAGACGACTCGCATCATGTGAGTTGTCTAGCTGTGTTGAGGAAACATATACATTTATCATATTAATGGCAATAAAATAGATGAAATTTATAATAACGAATACCTAAGATTTAGAGACGGGGAAATATGGGCGGAATTTGAAGAGAAATGGAAAAACTGGAAAGGATTTAAGTTCAAGATGCAGAGTTGATGGAGGCCTAATATATTATAAAATAAAAGAGAGGAGGTAGTGCCCGCAAGGGATAGAGAAGGCGAAAACGGATAACAAAGAGGTCAAGAGAGAGGTCGGTGGGAGGGACAGGGATGAGGTGGATAGGGAGGGGAAGGGAAAGGAGAGGTAAATGGGAATTACTTCCATTGAGAATGTTTAAAAAAACAAAAAAAAAACACTAAAGATATAAATCGACAATATGAACTCCACATATGATGCAAAACCGAAGTAGAGACAGAACTATTGAATAAAACCATGAGTAGGTCTCTTGCTATGGTTTAGTCTGAAGTGAAAAAAAAAAGAAGCAAGAAAAAATAAAAAATATTAATGGCACCGCCATGCATGCACTGCATTGTGCATATGCGTTATGTGCGGTATATAGATGCACAAATTCTACCACATACTACTGCAATGCATAGTGGGAATGGGCCCTGAGTCATGCATGAATAGGTCTGCAGGAGCAAATGAAGCCTGATACAGTGATAATCTACTTCTGTGGTTCTGTGATTTGCCTAGTCATTGTACTCTGTGTCCAGTCCAAGATTAGCCACTTCCAATTGTTTTCCTTCTCTTGAATTAGAAGCAGTTTTCAGCTGCTGGGAAGAGATCGATAACACACACAGATACTGCTGCAGCTCTCATGCAAAACAATAGAAATATGAAGAGCAAACTATCACAAATCACGTAGATTTGTCAAGTACAGAAAATGATGCTTTGCTTTGTATGGGTTACTTGAGCTTGGTCCCCAAGCCATTTATTTACTTGATAACAGCATCATGTTTAATACCAAACAGGGAATACAATTATGACCTCACAATGCTTAAAGTAGAACGTCAGCCAAAAATAACAGAATGAAAAGATAAAATAACAAAGCCAGCTTTTGCTACAATACTCACTTTCGGTCAAGAGATTTCCTATGCAGTGCTTCATTGTTGCCACTAGATTCCCTCATATTCTGATGGCCAGCATCATTCAACCCACTTCCTCTGAGCCTAGGTCCTCTTGGACACACCCCCAGCCTCTAACTGTACAGTGAAAAGAGCAGCAGCACTGTAATGAGCCAATGAGCTCATATCTCTGTCACTTTGCTTCATCCTACTTTTCAGCAATCAATGAAATGATTGGTTGCTTGTGCTTCTTCTTATGCCGAGTACACACGGTCGGAAATTTCCGACAAGAAAACCGCAGATTTATTTTTTATGTTTACACAATTTTGGCTCAAAATTATGTTGCATACACACAGTCACGCAAATGTCTGAAATTTCGACCGTCAAGAACGCAGTGACGTACAACAGTATGACGAGCCGAGAAAAATGGAGTTCAATGATTCTGAGCATGCGTAGGATTTTTGTGCGTCGCAATTGCATACAGACGATCGGAATTTCTGACAAGAACTTTTCCAGTTTGAAAATTTGAGAACCAGCTCTCAAATTTTTGCTGTTGGAAATTCCGACAGAAAAAGTCAGATGGAGCCTACACACAGTCTTAGTTTCCGACCAAAAGCTCACATGGGACTTTTCTTGGCAGAATTTTCGATCGTGTGTACGCGGCATTACTCTGACTGAAAAGGGAAATAAAAGGAAAGAGAAAAATTGGAGTCCTGGTCCTTAATCCATCTGACTTGAATTCGTAAAGCAGAACTGCACTTTGCATTAACACTTTAGATCCATTCCTTTTCGCCGTAATTTTTTATTTTTTTTTTATTATTCATTTTTTCATTTTATTTTTTAAATCTTTTTTTTGCACCCCCTCCCCTGCTATTCTCGCCTTTTGTGAAAATGCATCCTGCTCCCAAAGCCCCCAGGGGGCGAGCCTGTGGCACCTTAAGAGCATTTCCACTGGGCGGGCGAGTATGTATTTTGAAGAGAACCCAGCATAACAGGTAAGGGGGGGATAAAAGGCAGGAGGTTGTGAAGTTCCCCTTTGAAATAAATAATTATGTCGTAGCTGGGAGCTTCATCGTTTCAAGATTCTAATGGAAAATAGGTAAATGTAGATAACACTGCTGTCTGCTTGATATGCTTATGATAAATGTTCGTCATTTAGTATGGCAGAGACCCCGAGTACTACATATGTAACCCATTACAACTAAACATAATTTATCTTGGGTTGTTCTGATCTTTTGCACAGGTGAAGCTGAAGCCTTTGGCCCCGCTCACCGAAGAGGAACAGCTGGAACACAGTATTGCTGCCGAGAGACGCCGCATGAGATTGCTCCATACTGACAACATCAAGGATCTGCTGACCAGGAGCACCCTCCAAGACGGTACATTTCTGCAATCTACTAGTGCGACCAGTCTACCATACAGAATTGCCTGGTGGTATATTACCATACAAATCAAATTATCATTGGAGCACACATTTCTTCCACTGACACCAACGATGGGGCACCATTTCTCCCACTACAAAATCTGGATAGACCCTCTGCACGCTGTTACACACGTCCCAGCAAACTATGCAATGAAAAACAGGGATATTTAGTTCACATTTATTGTAATACATGTTTAAGCCAGCCGACTGTGTCTAAGTAATACACTTTGTGGCCAGATCTGAACCTAGAAAGGCTCCCACACTTTGTGTCTTTATGCCCCATTCTGGCATGGTGTCCACCGTAGCATTTGCAACGGCAAGGCAGTGTAGGACTGGTCGTAAAAAGGGATTACTTTGATGCAGTCGGCTGGCTTAAAGATGTATTGCAATAAATGTGAACTAAATATCCCTGTTTTTCATTGCATAGTTTGCTGGGAAGTGTGTAGCAGTGTGCAGAGGGTCCATCTAGATTTTGTAGTGTTAATATGTGGTCACACCCCTTTAGCACCTGGTAGCTTAAACACATGTACAAGCTATTGGGATCTGAGCACGGGTATATCTTTTCTCTATTCCTCCCAGTGACACCAAGGATAGGGCACTATTCCTCCCAGTGACACCAGGGATGGGGCACTATTCCTCCCAGTGACACCAGGGATGGGGCACTATTCCTCCCAGTGACACCAGGGATGGGGCACTATTCCTCCCAGTGACACCAGGGATGGGGCACTATTCCTCCCAGTGACACCAGGGATGGGGCACTATTCCTCCCAGTGACACCAGGGATGGGGCACTATTCCTCCCAGTGACACCAGGGATGGGGCACTATTCCTCCCAGTGACACCAGGGATGGGGCACTATTCCTCCCAGTGACACCAGGGATGGGGCACTATTCCTCCCAGTGACACCAGGGATGAGGCACTATTCCTCCCAGTGACACCAGGGATGGGGCACTATTCCTCCCAGTGACACCAGGGATGGGGCACTATTCCTCCCAGTGACACCAGGGATGGGGCACTATTCCTCCCAGTGACACCAGGGATGGGGCACTATTCCTCCCAGTGACACCAGGAATGGGGCACTATTCCTCCCAGTGACACCAGGGATGGGGCACTATTCCTCCCAGTGACACCAGGGATGGGGCACTATTCCTCCCAGTGACACCAGGGATGAGGCACTATTCCTCCCAGTGACACCAGGGATGGGGCACTATTACTCCCAGTGACACCAGGGATGGGGCACTATTCCTCCCAGTGACACCAGGGATGGGGCACTATTCCTCCCAGTGACACCAGGGATGGGGCACTATTCCTCCCAGTGACACCAGGGATGGGGCACTATTCCTCCCAGTGACACCGGGTGGGGACTTTTTCTACTCCCACTCGCTATGGTTCGGCCCCACTAAAGCCTGAAATACAGTAAACTGGCCCTTTACTTAGAAAGTTTGGAGACCCCTTCTTTAACAGTATACAAAATCTCAGGGCACCCCAGTCTAAAATGTAAAAAAAAAACTGAGCCTGGTACAATGCACACAACAACCTTGATGAAATAACTTCAAATAAGTCCCCCCATCACTTAAGAGCCCCTATCATGTCAGAGGCCCCCCTAGACGTGAGTCCCTCGAACCTCCTTCACAGAGCCCCCCAATCACACATTCCCCTCCTCACATCACCTTTTGGCTCCAGGAGAAGGTATGAGGTAAATGATGCTTTCCCTGGATCAGAGTCATGCATTTCCATGGTGCGAGCAAGCCAACCACCATAACCTTAGCAATGAATGATGCTGTGTGTCCTGGCCTTTGAGTGTCATTTGTTATGGTGCTGGCAGCCAGACTGATGATACAGGAAGCAGACAAAAAGGCAGCACAGGATTCAGGAAGTCAACTCCCAGGGACCCTGTAAGCCACTCTCTGGATTCTAGCTGTAAAAAAAAACTACACAGAACTCAGATTAGGGTCAATCGAGTGGGTACAGTTGCAGTGTTTGCTGGATCACTGGAATTTCACCTGGAATTTCTTTTGAAGCCTAATTTGGTAAACGTCCGTGCATGTGTACCTGTCTTACAGAACATAGCCAAGAACAAGAAAAGAATGGAGAGTTCCTGGCTCAGAAAACCCGTGTGGAGAGTGTGGAACTGGTGCTGCCTCCTCATGCCAACCATCAGGGGAACACGTTTGGTGGGCAGATAATGGCCTGGATGGAGAATATTGCCACAATAGCTGCCAGGTACAATATACTGTATATACAGAGCAAATTTCTGGCATTGTTCTAAATCAAATGGTTTACCACTTCAGCCCCGGAGGATTTGGCTGCCAAATGACCGGTGCACTTATTGCTTCAACCACTTAACCCCCGGACCATATTGCTGGTCAAAGACCAGAGCACTTTTTGTGATTCGCCACTGCGTTGCTTTAACTGACAATTGCGCCGTCGTGCGACATGGCTCCCAAACAAAATTGGCGTCTTTTTTTCCCCACAAATAGAGCTTTCTTTTGGTGGTATTTGATCATCTCTGCGGTTTTTATTTTTTGCGCTATAAACAAAAATAGAGAGACAATTTTGAAAAAAATTCTATATTTTTTACATTTTGCTAAAATAAATATCCCCAAAAAATATATAAAAAAACATTTTTTTTCCTCAGTTTAGGCCGATACGTATTCTTCTACCTATTTTTCGTAAAAAAAAAAACGCAATTAGCGTTTATTGATTAGTTTGCGCAAAAGTTATAGCGTTTACAAAATAGGGGGTAGTTTTATTTTATTGTATATTATATATTATATTATATATATTTTCTTTACTAGTAATGGTGGCGATCAGCATTTTTTTTTCTTTTTTTTTTTTATGTGACTGCAACATTATTTCAGACACTTTTGACACTATTTTGGGTCCATTCACAATTATACAGCGAGCAGTGTTATAAAAATGCACTGATTACTGTATAAATGTGACTGCCAATCAAGGGGTTAACCACTAGAGGGCTGGGAAGGTGTTAAGTGTATCTTAGGGATGTGTTCTAACTGCGTGGGGGTGGGGCTTACTGTGACTTGACACTGATCACTGCTCCTGATTTCAGGGAGCAGACGATCAATGTCCTGTCACTAGGCAGAACAGGGAGATGCCTTGTTTACACAGGCATTTCCTCATTCTGCAGCGGCACGCTCATGTCCACACAGCAGCACATTTAAACGGACCTACCTGTTCTCAGGCTATATTTTCTGCAGTATAAACAGGGCCATGGATGAATCCATGGGAAAAAACAAAGCTTACTTACAGTATGCGTTTAAAAACAGGGGTTTAGTAGGCACACAAGGCATGCGTAAGCCACAGAGCCTCGCCATGGCACCCTGGTATCTGTGGTACCTAACGCTAACTAATGAGTGTGCCCACAGTGGAGGCACATGCATTCTGATGGATAGGTGAGGGCAGGTGGACTGAAGGAGAGCAAACCCCCTTCTTAAAGGTACAGGAGCACACTTGGCACCCAGCAAGTATATTTTCTGCAGATTAAATATTGTTCATTGGTAAAGAAAATTGATACATTTGGTAAAAAATACTGCATTATGGCCACTAGATGGCGAAAGGGTATAATTAGAAATAAGTATGCTAGTCACCTCTATCTAGTGGCCATGATTATGTATTTTACCCATTTACACTTTTCTTAATGAGTGACGTTTGATGTGCAGAGAATATAGCCTGAAAACATTTGTTTTTTGTCCCATTTGCACAGAATTTAAATTGCATGCAGTTTCGATGGACACCGGTTATGCACATTTTTTTTAAATACACCCCTTGGAAGTAGCTGTGACTATAATCATTTTTGGCAATTTAAATTCCATTTCTAGATTCCTCTTGCATGTATTGATTTACATATTGCCTTTACTGATTCATGTCATAAAGTATCTTTCTATAAAGATTGTAGGATTTCCATTTCTTCAGCTGTTGTCCTGATGTACGTTATACAAGGGGGAAAAAATAAAATAAAATAGTTCATACACATTTCTGGATATTTTATCACTAAAAACAGGGCAGGTACAGAAAAATGCCTGTTAATCCTACCAAAAATCCAGCAAGCTCCTAACTTGTTGTATAAATCTGATATCCTGAGCAGTGTTATCAGCATTGCCTTGTTCTTCCCTGTGGACTACATATCACTTCCACCTATCTTATGGAGATTAGGGTGGTGGTACTGAACTACTTAAGGACCCGCTCATGTACATATACATCGTTACTTTAAAGATGGATATCTCTGTAACGGCAGCAGCTGCTGCCACAACCGAGATATCCATCTTTACTGTGAGCGGTCCTGTAAACGATAACGGTGGTCTCCGCGGCGGATTCGCTGCAAGATCACCGTTATCGGTGGCTGGAGAGGGCCCCTCCCGGCGCTCTCCCGTGCCTTCCGCCACTTACCGGAGCCGTCGGTAGCGGCGGAGGCGATCGTGTGCTGCCCCCTGGTCGGGTGGGATACGAGTGAGGGCAAGATGGCCCCCACCCGTCCCCATAGCATAGCAGGGAGGAAGTGACATAATAACATCACTTCCGCCCATGCTTCTTAAAGCAATATTTTCTAGTTGTCATTTTTTTCAAATGACAACATTTTTATATATATATATATATATATATATATAACATTTTTGCATTAAAGTCTAAATATGAGATCTGAGGTATTTTTGATCTCATATTTAAGGGGACCTGTCATGCTTTTTTCTATTACAAGGGATGTTTACAATAAAAGTGATCCATTTTTTTTATTTATTTTTTTCAGTGTAAAAATTAATAAAATAAATAAAAATAAATAAGAAACCAATTTTTTTTTTAAAGCGCCCGTCCCGACAAGCTCGCGCGCAGAAGCGAACGCATACGTGAGTAGCGCCCGCATATGAAAACGGTGTTCAAACCACACAAGTGAGGTATCACCGCGATCGTTAGTGCGAGAGCAATAATTCTATCCCTAGACCTCCTCTGTAGCTCAAAAGATGCAACCTATAGAATTTTTTAAACGTCGCCTATGGAGATTTTTAAGGGTAAAAGTTTGACACCATTCCACGAGCAGGCGCAATTTTGAAGCGTGACATGTTGGGTATCATTGGTTATCATTTTACTCGGCGTAACATTATCTTTCACAATATATAAAAGAATTGGGATAACTTTACTGTTGTCTTATTTTTGAATTAAAAAAGTGATTTTTTTTTCCAAAAAAAGTGCGCTTGTAAGACCGTTGCGCAAATACGGTGTGTCAAAAAGTATTGCAATGACTGCCATTTTATTCTCTAGGGTGTTAGAAAAATATATATATAATGTTTCGGGGTTTATAGTAATTTTCTAGCAAAAAAAAACTGTTTTAGTCTGTAAACGCCAAATCTGAAAAACAGCCAAGGTCCTTAACAGCCGCAAATAATTTTTTTTTTAAAGTCAGCAGCTACTAACAGTGTAAAAATAAGGACACTTACCTGTCCTAGGTGCCCGTGCTGACGGCCCCCCTCGATGCCGGTCCCACGATCGCTCCGGGTCCCGCGCCGCCATTCACACTATGGGAAACCGGCAGTGAAGCCGTACGCTTCACTGCCCGTTTCCTACTGCGCCTGTGTGAGTCTCACGCTGGCTTGTGAATGGGCGCGCTGCTCTCTGAGAACACACACAGTTCCCAGAAAGCAGCGCGCCCCATTCACAAGGAAAAGGACAAAAAGAAATCAAACCGCGGAGTGGAAGAGGCAGATTACGGACTTCCGCATAGCAACAGCTATTTCGGGTGAGTATTTTTTTTTTTTTTTTCAGGTTTTTTTTTTTAATTTTTTTAAACAACATGGCAAAATTTTGTTTTCCTGGGTGGAGCTCCGCTTTAAGTGGTTAAAAAAAAAAAATCTGGTGGGGGCTGATAACACTGTTTGGGAGTTTTAAAAGGGAATTCTAGTGTCAGCTCAAGCAGGAAGTTACGAGCACATTGGATTTCTGGCAGATCTACAGGTATTTTTCATTTTCATTTAATTTGTTTGCCCAAAAATGCTGAATCTTTGTACATAATACATTTTGTATAACAATAATTTCTTTTTGACTCGCACAGCCGGCTTTGTCATGCTCATCCGACTCTGAAGGTAATTGAGATGTTCCATTTTCGGGGACCCTCTCAGGTTGGTGACCGGCTGATTCTAAAGGCTATTGTGAACAATGCCTTCAAAGACAGGTCAGTATTTGGATGGAGGCAAGTGGGAAGTTGTGTCTGACTTCCAGATCAACTTACAGACAAAACTGTTAAAGGTCCTTTTTTTTTAAAAGGCGGTAATAATAACTAACAGAGAATAATACATTTCTACAGATCCTGACACCAACTTAAAAAAATTTAAAGGTAAAAGCACAGAAAAGTCAAGTAATTTAACCTATTGGCACAGACCGCACACACATATGCGCCTCCTGGACGTGTATTTGGCGCCTCCTGGCCGCATATTTGCGTGCAGTATTGCAAAAACAGCTGTTCCAAGCGAGTGCGCTGTGCGCGGCCGCAGCGCGGTTACCGGTGGCCAACACGAAAGGCTCCTAATAACTGCTTCAGATCTAGAGCTTTTCAATTATGTGACTACCATGACAGCCAATCACCGTGGTCACATAATCGTAAACACTGCCCCATTTCCTGGCATCCAAAACCCCTTACAGCGCCTGGCGGCGGTGACGCCAAAGGGTTAAATGCATTTTTCATTTTTAAACTTATTTTTCAACCATTTGCAGTGTGATTTTTGTACTTGCTAGAAAAATGTGCTTTTTCAGAAAGTGACTATTCTCCAGTACAGCATAGCCCTTTCCTCTTTCTGCGGGTATTTAAATCCTGTCGATTGCTGGCCCAGCTCCTCACCTCCCTTGCATAACCTTTTTATATAGCAACTGGGGAAGGAGTGAAAGGAAATGCACTTGTGACAGCTCTGAGTCTGCTGGGGCTATTGACATCAATTCCAAGATGGCGGCTCCCAGCAGCTTTCTTCGGCCTGTCTACACAAGGTTTTTTACAGGTAAATAACATGCCTAAAATATGTTAAATGCACATACAATCCTAAGAGATTGTTGTTGAAATTAATATATACTGGGAACCTCATATCCTTTATGATGGGAGGATACACCTTCACCAGACATCCCCTCCCCAGACATTTTCCCCCCTGTGTGTCCACACAATGTGCCTGAATCCTGCTCCGCGCTACTCACTGTGTGAGTCAGGCCAGACTCCGTCAGGGCAGAGCATGCAGCAGACAGCAGCTTGTCCTGCCGGGGCGCAGACTCTCTGATGAAAAGAGACCACGCACTTCCTGTCTGCGCTGCGGCCAATAGTGAGCTGCGTGGCCGCGTCCGCCACTACGGTCCAGGGTACAGAGTTACGTTAGCTTCGGGGGGCCTTATTATCGGGATGCCTTATGTTCAGGGGAGGCCCTATTATCGGGGAGGTCTTATTTATAGGGGGGATGCCTTATATTTCAGCGAGAGGCAAAACTGTAAGTAGGTCTTATTTTTGGGGGATGTCTTACTTTCGGGGAAACAGGGTAGTTCCACATTTTAAAAAATTCTTCACTATCCCATAGCAAGTACCTTACTATCTGCTTTAAAGAAAACTCATTTCTAGCACCCAGTTAGAAGTTTAGCATTTAACAGTGCCGTCTATTCAGACCTAGAAGCACATTTCGTACCTATGTTAGGTTGCTGTACACCATTTCTGTGCCTCATCTTATTTATTACACTCCTATATATTGGTTTCCCTGACATCACCTCTGCAGTTGCGTGATAGTTAGCGCATTGTAACCCATCTTCATTGTTGTGCATTTATATGGCCCTTACCAGTTTGTAGAAAGTATTATAATGCTGAGTATTCTGATTCAGAACCTGAAGAACTGCTGTATTGTCTGCACAAGACCAACACAAAGGACGGGGCTTTGGAACCTGATCTGCGGAAGTTTAAATTGCTTTAGAAAGCAAAGAGTTCAACATGAATCTGCACAGGTGTGAGTTTCTGTCCAGGTTGTGTAACCTATCGGTTTACAATTTCTGGGACTGCAAAACAGTTTTATAAGACCTACTGTAATGGAAGATGCCTTTGTAGAACTTAAAGGACAAGCTATGCTAAAGCTGCCATTACAGTGATTGTAGAGGGGATTATTTTTAGTTCAATCTTATTTTATCGAAGAGTATGTAGTAAACAAACATAGCGTTTAGCAATATACATACAGAAACAAGCAGTGTTACAAAAATGGAACTTCCGCTTTTTAGAATCCTCCCCCCCTCCGGTGTCACATTTGGCATCTTTTAGGGGGAGGAGGGAGCAGATACCTGTGTAATACAGGTATTTGCTCCCACTTCCGGGCATAGATCACAACGGTGATCGCGGTGACCTACGCCACGTCTGTTGCCTACACCCCCCCACTGTCTTCTGGGAGACACAGAGGTCCCAGAAGACAGCAGGGACCAGTGGGGTAGTGCAGCGCGACTGGAACTAGGAAGTGAAGCCTCAAGTCTTTACTTCCTGATTCCCTTACCGAAGATAGCGGCGGCAGCACTCAAGAGCCGATGAACAGATTGGCTTTGGCTACCGAAATCACGGGCACCCTGGACAGGTAAGTGTCCATATATTAAAAGTCGGCAGCTGCAGTATTTGTAGTATTTTGTTTTTAAATAGAAAACATGTTATACTTGCCTGCCCTGTGCAATGATTTTGCACAAAGCAGCCCTGATCCTCCCCTTCTTGGGTCCCTTACCGGCGCTTCTATCTACTTCCCCAGCTGAGTGCCCCCATAGCAAGCCATTGATTGAACGTTGTCAGTCTCAAGGCTGTGTTCAGTGTATCCAGGAAGTATTCACAGAGCTTCACTTTTTCCATATTATGTTATGTTACAGCCTTATTTCAAAATAGATTAAATTCATTATTTTCCTTAAAATTCTACAAACAGTACCACTTAATGACCCTATGAAAAAAATTGTTTGAAATCTTTGCAAATTTATTTAAAATATAAAAACTAAAAAAAAAAAATGTGCATACTGTAAGTATTCACAGCATTTGCCATGACACTCTAAATTGAGCTCAGGCAGGGGTGGACTGACCATTCGGGAACTCGAGCACTGCCCGAGGGCCCCATGGCACTAGGGGGCCCCATCAGGGCTGCCAGCTTCAGTAAAACCAGGGACAGACAGTATGTAAAAATCTGTGTTTTTTAAAAAAAATCCCAAGATTATAACTGCCCCGCCTCTCCAGTACCTTTTCAGTATGTGTATACTGTGTATGTATACTGTATATGTGTGTGTGTATAATGTGTGGCCCCATAATCTATTGCCTGGGGGCCCCATAATCTCCTATTGCCTGGGTGGGCTCATAATCTCCTATTGCCTGGGGGGCCCATAATCTCCTATTGCCCAGTGGCCCCATAATCTCCAATTGCCCGGGGGCCCCTATGAGTTATCAGTCCGCCCCTTGAGCTCAGGTGCATCCTGTTTCCACTGATCAACCTTGCAATGTTTCTTCAATTTGATTGGAGTCCACCTATGCTAAATTCAGTTGATTGGAAATGATTTGGAAAGGCACACACCTATCTGTGTTGGAGCACAAACCAAGCCATGAAGTCCAAGGAATTGTCTGTAGACCTCTGAGACAGGATTGTATTGAGGCACAGATCTGGGGAAAGGTACAGAAAAACGTCTGCAGCGTCGAAGGTCCCAATAAGCACAGTGGCCTCCATCAAAAAATGGACGAAGTTTGGAACCACAAGGACTCTTCCTATGGTGGGCCGCTAGGCCAAACGTAGCAATCGGGGGATTAAGTCCTTAGTCAGGTAGGTGACCAAGAACCCGATGGTCACTCTGACCTCCAGCATTTCCCAGTTGAGAGAGGAGAACCTTCCAGAAGAATAACCATCTCTGCAGCACTCCACCAATCAGGCCTGTATGGTAGAGTGGCCCCCTTTGATAACGTGTTTGCACACGAAACGCGTCAGGGAAGATCCTACTGTGGCCACATTATGACTACAAGCGCTCTTTTATCCTGAATTTATGTAAGTGCAATACTTATTAAATTTCTTTTTTACTTTGACGATATTACACTATATTGCTCCTTCTCTACCTCCAAAACGTTTTTTCATATACATCTACGGAGTGTCAAATCTCGAACAGCAACAGTTTATTCCCATATCACGGCGCAGACGTACATCTTGGTTTCCTGTACCTTGATGAGATCCTGACCAGTGTTGGATGTTCCAAAGTTTATTTGACTCTCAAGTCTATATTGCTTGTAGAGTCCATGCAATTCGGTAAGCCTCCATTTTTTCAGTGGGTGAAGGTCTTCTCTTCTATTGTCACCAAGCAATATACCATCTAAGGACACTATTGGTTTACATAGAGTACCTTTCTTTTGTTGATTACCATTGGACACTTTTCATAGTGTTTTTTGTGTGGACACTTTTTTCTTATTTGGTGTTTATTGATTTCATTCATGATTCACTGAAATTTTTTACATCATATGGACTTATTTTATTTTATTTTATTTTATATATGTCTATATTTAGCGCTACACTATTTTTATCCACTGTATGGTAGAGTGGCCAGACGGAATCCACTCCTCAGTAAAAGGCACATGAAAGCCCACCTGGAGTTTGCCAAAAGGCACCTGAAGGACTCTTGGATCATAAGAAACCAAATTCTCTGGTCTAATGAAACAAAGATTGAACACTTTTGTCTGAATTACAAGTGTCATTCCTGGAGGCAGTGCCGATCCTGACCTTCCTGGGGCCCTAAGCAAAATTTTGCTAAGGGGCCCTCTACCTGACCCGTGAATAATGCGTGGTTTAAGCATAAAATTGGGCGTGGCTTAAAGGGGCGTGACTCAAAGGGGTGTGGTTAGAGTCTGAGATGAACATGGGTTGGAGGGAGAAATAAATGAAGAAAGAGAGAGAGAGGAAGTAAAAAAAGAGGGATGGAGGGACAGCAGGCCCAGATCCTACACTGCAATAGAAATATGTGTATTCCAGAAAGTTTAACAATCAGCAGATAAAGATCCTCCAAACATCTGGTGTTGGCCTCAGTCATCCCGGAACCAAGGTTGACATGGTGTCAGGATGATTGAAGCGCATTATTTCTATTATTAAATTGTAATATAAAATGAAATCATTCAACTCACCAAAATGCAGAATCAGTGGGAGCCCTGATGTCACTGTCCCCAGCCAGCGGAGTGCTTCCTTACATCTCATGTGTCCCCAGCGGAGTGCTTCCTAACATCTCAGGTGTCCCCAGCCAGCTGAGTGCTTCTTTACATCTCAGGTGCCCCTGAGCCAGCAGAGTGCTTCCTTACATTTCAGGTGTCCCCAGCGGAGTGCTTCATTACATTTCAGGTGTCCCCAGCGGAGTGCTTCCTTACATCAGGTGTCCCCAGCGGAGTGCTTCCTTACATCAGGTGTCCCCAGCGGAGTGCTTCCTTACATCAGGTGTCTCCAGCGGAGTGCTTCATTACATCAGGTGTCCCCAGCGGAGTGCTTCCTTACATCAGGTGTCCCCAGCGGAGTACTTCCTTACATCAGGTGTCCCCAGCAGAGTGCTTCATTACATCAAGTGTCCCCAGCGGAGTGCTTCCTTACATCTCAGGTGTCCCCAGCGGAGTGCTACCTTACATCTCAGGTGTCCCCAGCGGAGTACTTCCTTACATCAGGTGTCCCCAGCGGAGTACTTCCTTACATCAGGTGTCCCCAGCGGAGTACTTACTTACATGAGGTGTCCCCAGTGGAGTACTTCCTTACATCAGGTGTCCCCAGCGGAGTACTTCCTTACATCAGGTGTCCCCAGCGGAGTGCCTCCTTACATCTCAGGTGTCCCCAGCGGAGTGCTTCCTTACATCTCAGGTGTCCCCAGCGGAGTACTTCCTTACATCAGGTGTCCCCAGCGGAGTGCTTCCTTACATCAGGTGTCCCCAGCGGAGTGCTTCCTTACATCAGGTGTCCCCAGCGGAGTACTTCTTACATCTCAGGTGTCCCCAGCGGAGTACTTCCTTACATGAGGTGTCCCCAGCGGAGTACTTCCTTACAACAGGTGTCCCCAGCGGAGTACTTCCTTACATCAGGTGTCCCCAGCGCAGCACTTCCTTACATCAGGTGTCCCCAGCGGAGCGCTTCCTTACATCAGGTGTCCCCAGCGGAGTGCTTCCTTACATCTCAGGTGTCCCCAGCGGAGTGCTTGCTTACATCAGGTGTCCCCAGCGGAGTGCTTCCTTACATCAGGTGTCCCCAGCGGAGTGCTTCCTTACATCAGGTGTCCCCAGCGGAGTGCTTCCTTACATCAGGTGTCCCCAGCGGAGTGCTTCCTTACATCAGGTGTCCCCAGCGGAGTGCTTCCTTACATCTCAGGTGTCCCCAGCGGAGTGCTTGCTTACATCAGGTGTTCCCAGTGGAGTGCTTGCTTACATCAGGTGTCCCCAGCGGAGTGCTTCCTTACATCAGGTGTCCCCAGCGGAGTGCTTCCTTACATCAGGTGTCCCCAGCGGAGTGCTTCCTTACATCAGGTGTCCCCAGCGGAGTGCTTCCTTACATCAGGTGTCCCCAGCGGAGTGCTTGCTTACATCAGGTGTTCCCAGTGGAGTGCTTGCTTACATCAGGTGTCCCCAGCGCAGCACTTCCTTACATCAGGTGTCCCCAGCGGAGTGCTTCTTACATCAGGTGTCCCCAGCGGAGTCCTTACATCAGGTGTCCCCAGCGGAGTGCTTCCTTACATCAGGTGTCCCCAGCGGAGTGCTTCCTTACATCAGGTGTCCCCAGCGGAGTGCTTCCTTACATCAGGTGTCCCCAGCGGAGTGCTTCCTTACATCAGGTGTCCCCAGCGGAGTGCTTCCTTACATCAGGTGTCCCCAGCGGAGTGCTTGCTTACATCAGGTGTTCCCAGCGGAGTGCTTGCTTACATCAGGTGTCCCCAGCGGAGTGCTTCCTTACATCAGGTGTCCCCAGCAGAGTGCTTCCTTACATCAGGTGCCCCCAGCAGAGTGCCTCCCTACATTTCAGGTGAAATGTCTACAGACACCTAAAGAGGAATTCCCTGAATCACGCTACAAGGGTCACATTGGTGGCTCAGTAGCAACTGAAAAATGCATGTGATTAATCCTTGGAGCAACTTTTTTAATGTAATTTTCTGTATTCATTTTTAGCAGAATGGATGCACATGCAGATTGCTGGGGGGAATGTGCTGCAGGGTGTCTCTGCTGTAGGAAGGTCCCGCCCCCCAGACCAGCTTGTATGATAGTAGATGGAATGGAAGACTGATTGAATCAGTGTTTCGCCTATCATACAAGCTGGTATGGGGGGCGGGACCTTCCTACAGCAGAGACAAGACTAACATAGACCCAGCCAGCTCCTGTTTGTTTTATGTGAGCAGCCATAACTGAAGGCAGAGGCGGAGCCGGCCAGCTACAATATATAAATTGAGCTGCGGCACCGCCCACCTGCCACTCCTTTTCACAACAGCTCACATATGACAGACAGACCAGGGGCGGGGGTGGGCGGTGCCGCAGCTCTATTTCGGCAGGCAGGGCTCCCTTCTCGTTCTGGTCTTCAGGAAAATGGCGGCCGGCGGAGACATTATCTCCGCCGGCCTCGGACCTCTAGCGGCGGCGACGGCGGGGCCCCGAGCATTACTCGGGGGCCCTACGCAGCTTGCGTAGTCCGCGTATAGGGCGGATCGGCCCTGCCTGGAGGAAACCAAGGACCGCTCATCACCTGGCCAATACCACCCCTAGAGTGAAGCATGGTGGTGGGAGCATCATACTGTGGGAATGTTTTTCAGCAGCAGGAACTGGGAGACTAGTCAGGATCAAGGGAAAATTGAATGCAGCAATGCTTGATCCTTGATGCTCTAGAATGCTCTGGACCTCAGACTGGGGCAAAGGTTTATCTTCCAACAGGACAACATCCCTAATGCACATCTTTTCTTTCACTTAAATTTCATTAGAAACAATAAAAACAAAGGGACAGTTGCATAATGCAAAGATACAATGCAAGAACAAATTAAAAAGGAGTTTCTCTCTGCAAATAATAATCATGGTTGTTAAGCCAATCTATCCTGTACACACCGTCGGCACTGCCTCGTATTGTAGTATCCCCCTCTGTGTGTGATTTATAAAAATAAATGTTGCAAATACCTAATTTTACTGCTGAGATTTGGATCACATAACTGGCCAGCTTTCTCCTTTCCTTCTCTGTGAGATGCAGAGGGTGGGGCTGAGATTCCTCTGCTGATGTCAGTCTGGAGTGGAGGAGGAGATAGGTGGCTGGTCTTGTGATCGCAATCTCGGCTCTTAAATTGGGTATTTGCAGGATTTATATTTATAAATAATTCACAGAGGTGGATACTGCAGTAGTAGGCAGTGCTGATGGTGTTTACAGGTTAGTGTTCTGAGAGCACCAGGAGGGCGGAGGAGCGGCTCACAGACAGAGGGGAGGGGAGGAGGGCACAGGAGCAAAGAGGCTGCTGATGAGAGGCACATAAACTGACCACAGTGTCTGGTCTCAGCAGCCATGATACACCGTGGTCAGTTTACATAAACTGTCAGGATCAGCAAGGTTTTTGAGTGTTAGAGGGGGCCAAATGGCACAGGACAAGCACTGTGTCATATAACATGGTTTAAAGCCTCGTACACACGATCAGTCCTATCCGATGAGAACGGTCCCAAGGACCGTTGTCATAGGTTAACTGATAGGAGCTGACTGATGGTCTGATGTGGTCTGATGTGTCTACACACCATCAGTTAAAAAAAACGATCGTGTTAGAACGCGGTGACGTAAAACACAACGACGTGCTGAAAAAAATGAAGTTCAATGCTTCCAAGCATGTGTCAACTTGATTCTGAGCAATGCGTGGATTTTTAAGCGATGGTCGTGCCTACTAACGATCGATTTTGACCTATGGGTTAGGAATCCATAGGTTAATTTTTAAAGCAAGTTGGCTTTTTTTTAACCGAAGGTTAAATAACCGATGGGGCCTAACACACGAGCGGTTTTGACCGATGAAAACGGTCCATCAGACCGTTGTCCTCTGGTTAACCTAACGTGTGTACGCAGCCTAAAGGAGCAGGATCCATTTTTATTTTTACATGTAAAAAATGTGCATTTAATTTTTATTTCTTATTTGAAACAGTGCCTGGAAAGTATTGCACCTGTGATCAGCAGATCGCGGGTGCGAATGTCAGGCTCCTGCACACACTGCTTGCAGCTCTGCAGCTGGTACCTGTGTATGGGCTGTCATTGCAGATTTGTAGGCAGTTTGACTGAACTGTGTGTTTTTCAAAGTACGTCTGCTACGACTGATGGTACCTGTAGTTTATTATTTTTAAATGAAACAGGATACTATACCCACACAGCCATGCTACTTTTAAAAAGTGACAACAGGTGCGGGGAGAGTAGCATTTACCATCAAATGAAAGCCTAATTTGTCCTGTAAAAAGTTTTTTATTTCACCTAGATACCATAAGTAGTTGTGATGGTATGTACAGTTTAACGACCACATGTCAAAGTTGCATAATTGCACTCAGGTATTAGGATTTGTTTTACCCTCTGTCATGAAGGGGTTAAACAACAGAGTTTTCTGCTTTCTTTGCCTGCTGTCAATAATTACCTCTCATTGTATTATTAGTAGTGAGAGATGTGAACTTTACCTGTCCTGTACTCCTGACATTTGGGCAAAGGCCAAAAAAAACTGTTTATAAAGCATGCAAGAAGGTCATGTTTATGATGCTCATTAGTCGAATGCCTCGGTTTAGAAGACCCTGCAGATAAACATATCTGTGTATGTATGTTATGTTTAAAAGGTTTAGCATAGTTAATACTAGACGGCTGAATAAATCAATAAAGCAAGATAATCGATTTTGCTTTATTTTTCTGTAATCAACTTCGATAAACGTTTAAGTCTGCGGCACTTGATATACCGCGCATCTTCTAAAGTGGTTCGCACTTCTGACAGCATGGGGGGTACTCAGTGTTCCGGTCGGGACACCATCGACATTGATCTCCATGTGCTTGCATGGGTTTCCTCCTGTATCCTCCTAAACTCCAAAGACATGCTGGTCGGAAAATTAAATCTGTACAAAAAAGGATATTCTACTAAGCGCACCAAAGATGGCTGCCTCAGCATTTGTCCCAATAACAAGCAATTTGTGTCCCCAGTCAGAAAAGTGCTACATAAATTATTACATTAATAATTTAGATTGTAAGTTTCAGATCATTCTGGAACTTGAAAAAGTAAGGGCCAGATTCTCTAAGAATTTCGCCGGCGTAGCGTAAGCCATTTACACTACGCCGCCGCATCGTACTAGAGCAAATGCCGTATTAACCTAAGCATTTGCTCCGTCGTTTGCGTTTGGCGTAACGAAAATGGCCAAGCGTAAGCCCGCGTAATTCAAATGAGGCGGCTTGTATTTAAATGAAGCGCGCCCCCGCGTCGAACTAACTGCGCTTTCGCCGGCTGGGGAAAAAGCCCAGTGCGCATGCTCCAAAGGACGTCACATTTTCTCAATGTAAAGGACGTAATCGCAGCGTACGCCAGCCCCATTGAGAATCGACGTACGCAAACGACGTAAACGACGCACATCACAACGCGGTCCCGAGGCCATACTTAACATGGCATCTGACGGCACCCGACGGCATCCGACGGTACTTCGTAAGGTTACTCCACATCGAAGCTGGGGTAACCTTACGTGGACGAAAACTACGTACGCGACGACGGGGCGGCGTAAAAGCGATCGGGAATCGGCGTACTACCTCATTTGCATATGCAAATGAGAAAACAACGTAAAGGCCACCTAGTGGCCAGAGTTGTCATTACAACTACGATCCGCAAGTGTAATGGTTTTACACTTGTCAGATGTAGAAGCGTATCTATGCAAAGGTGATGCTAAGCATCACGCGCATAGATACTCCGTCGTAACACCCCTGAGAATCTGGCCCTAACTGTGTAGCTGGTTGTAATCATTACCAAAAAACTTCTCTGTTAAGCATTATAGCGCGTACACACGATCATTTTTCGGCATGAAAAAACGTCGTTTTAAAATGATCGTGTGTGGGCTTCACATCATTTTTCGGGTTCTGAAAAACTACCACATTTTTTTTCGAACATGCTGCATTTTTTAACGACGTTTTAAACAATGTCGTTTTTCAGGTTGTAAAAAATGATGTGTGGGCTAAAACGACGTTAAAAACCCACGCATGCTCAGAAGCAAGTTATGAGACGGGAGCGCTCGTTCTGGTAAAGCTACCATTCGTAATGGAGTAAGCACATTCATCAGACTGTAAGGCCGCGTACACACGATCGAACATGTCCGCTGAAACTGGTCCGCAGACCAGTTTCAGCAGACATATCCGATCGTGTGTACGGCCTAGCGGACAGGTTTCCAGCGGACAAAAGTTTTAAAACATGCTTTAAAACTTGTCCGCTGGAAACCTGTCCGTCGGACATGTCCGCTGGTTAGTACGCCTAACCAGCGGACCGAAATCCCCCGCATGCGTCGAATGGATTTGACGCATGCGTGGAAGCATTTTACTTCCTGGTTTGCAGACGTCACGGCGTCAATGTCACCGCCACGTCACTGCGCTGTCTGTCTGCGGGGATTTTGGTTTGATCGTGTGTACACACCACCAGACCAAAAGATCCCCAGAGACATGGCCGATGAATACGGTCCGCGGACCGTTTTCATCGGACATGTCTCCTCGTGTGTACTCGGCCTAACAGACAGAAAAGCGCGAATCGTCTTTTACTAACACGGAATCAGCTAAAGCAGCCCCAAGGGTGGCCCCATGCGCAAGGAACTTCCCCTTTATAGTGCCGTCGTACGTTTTGCATGTCACCGCGCTTTGCTAGAGCATTTTTTTAAAACAATGGTGTGTGGGCAACGTCGTTTTAATGATGAAGTTGGAAAAACTTTTCTACATTCCAAAAAACTGTTTTTTTCATGCCGAAAAATGATTGTGTGTGCGCGGAATTTTGTAGAGAAGAGTATTGCAAATGTCAGAAGTTGAGAGAGTATGTCAGATCTTGGCTATCATAATAGATGTTCCCCTATTGTGTCCCTTCCTCATTCAATGACTAGTATCATGTTCCAGCTTAACTATTATAACACCTTCCTTTGTGGCCTTCCAACAAACAGACCAGCGCCACTCCAACCGTTTCTGAGGTTTTTTT
This sequence comes from Rana kukunoris, assembly GCA_029574335.1. NCBI lineage: Eukaryota > Metazoa > Chordata > Amphibia > Anura > Ranidae > Rana > Rana kukunoris. The sequence continues at coordinate 182,081,230 of CM056055.1, read as the reverse complement.
TTGCTCCACTTATTTGTCTCTTGTTGCTCCTTCAAGTCTTCTCTATACTAGCTGTTTCTCAGGTTCCCAGTTATGCAGAGAATACAGTTGAAGTGCTACCTCCTTATGAGCCGCTAGATTTTTGGGTCTTTCCTCATGCACAGCCAGGCAACAGGAATTTTCCAGCACTCCCACTGTAGTCAAGAACCAGTCCAGGGTGGATGGTTTGGTTTTTATGTCCCTTCGTTATGTACTTTTTTAATTGGTGCAGCGCCTCAGATGCGGCGTCGCACTGATTAGGATTTGACATGTCGAACCGCACCAGTGTGAACCAGGGCTAAACGACCCTGTGTACATGTACTGATAAGATGACATAGAGGAGAGTTCAGGGGCAGCTGGAAAAAATGCCCAACTGCTCCTAAACGTCCGTTTATCAGCAGCAGTGTAAATAAAGCCTTAAAGCGGAGCTCCAGCCACGGTAAAAATTTTTTTTAAAGTCAGCAGCTACTAACAGTGTAGCTGCTGACTTTAAATAAAGACACTTACCTGTCCTAGGCGCCCGCGCTGATGGGCCCCCCGATGCCGGTCCCACGATCGCTCCGGGTCCCGCGCCGCCATTCACAATATGGGAAACAGGCAGTGAAGCCGTACGGCTTCACTGCCCGTTTCCTACTGCGCCTGCGCGAGTCTCACGCTGGCTTGTGAATGGGCGCGCTGCTCTCTGAGAACACACACAGTTCCCAGGAAGCAGCGCGCCCATTCACAAGGAGAAGAAGAAGAAGAAAACACACACGCGGATCAGGAAGAGGCAGATTACGGACTTCCGCATAGCAACAGCTATTTCGGGTGAGTATATATTTTTTTTTTTTTTCAGGTTTTTTTTTTTTTTTTTTTTTCAAACAACATTGTAAAATGTTGTTATACTGGGTGGAGCGAAGATCCGCTTTAAAGGATCACTAAAGGAACATTTTTTTTTTTTTGTTAATTTTTTTGCTACATAGCTTCCTTTACCTACGGGCACTGCAGTTCTGGTGGCACTTGGGCACCGATGTCCTGATGGGCATGAGGTGTTCGTGGGCACCGATTTCGCTTGGGCACCTGAAGTTGCGGCGCTATGGGGCAATGGGCACTCTGCGGCACTGATGGGCTCCACACTGATGGGCACTCATGGCGGCACAGATGGGCTGGTGGCACAGGTCCTTATGAAAAAGGTGGGCACTCATGGTGGCAGCTTTTCACTGTGGTCCAAGGTGGGCTGTGTGGGCACTGGGCATATTGGCTGTGGGGTGGCACTCAGACACTGGGGTGGCACTGAAACTGAGGGGTGGCCTCAGAAATGTTGCCAATCAGTGCCCATTGTGGGCATTTGGCATATTTTTTTTTAAAACAAAACACTTCCCTTTTTTTTTCTTGTATTTTTTTTTTTTTTTGTTTTTTTTGTTTTTTTTTCCCTTTTTTTTTTTTTAAGTTCTGTGTCTAGTGTGGGCACTCTGGTTACTTGGCACAGAAACATCAGCCGAAACCCCCCCTGTCAGTTTAAAAGCCGCTGATCGGCTCTCCTGTAAACTACACTGCAGGCACATTATATGATTGAGGAAGAACCGTCGGCGGCTTTTGTTTATCTATCAGCCGTTTGGACACGGCTATCACGTGGTAACGAGGCTCCGCCGGAGACTTTTACCGAACGGAGGTGCAGGGTCAGTTAACTACACCCCGCATCACCGATCGCCGCGCTGCGCGCCCGCACGGGCGCGCGCGGCATGAAATCGTGCTAGACGTTTGAGAACGTCCAGTCACGATTTCATAACCACTTCCCGGCCGTAAATCGGCTATTGGCCGGGCGGGAAGTGGTTAAGCCTCCTACACATAACACACGATCGGATATCTGATGGAACCAAATCCGATGGATTTTTTCTTCGGATATCCGATGAAGCTGACATTCATCAGTTATGCCTACACACCATCAGTCAAAAATCCGACCGTGTCCAACGCGGTATGGTACAACACTAGGATGAGCCGAAAAATATGAAGTTCAATGCTTCCGAGCATGCGTCCACTTGATTCTGAGAATGGGTGTATTTTTCTCCGATGGACTTCCACACAGACGATCGGATTTTTCTATCGGTTTTTTATCCATAGGAAAAATTTGAAACATGTTCTATTTTTTTTTCACCGATGGAAAACAAACCGATGGGGCTCAGACGCGATCGGTTTGTCTGATGAAAGCGGTCCATCGGTCTGTTTTTATCGGACAAACCAATCGTGTGTACAGGGCTTAAAGGGGTAGTTCCCCCAAAAAACTTTTTTTAACATTAATTGTGGCTCGTTATGTCAAGGGGAATCGGGTGTTTTTCTTTTAGAATCGAAGCAGTACTTACCGTTTTAGAGATGCATCGTCTCCGTCGCTTCCGGGTATGATCGTCTGGTCTGGGCGTTCCTATTTGATTGACAGGCTTCCGACAGGCTTCCGACGGTCGCTTACATTGCGTCACGAGTAGCCGAAAGAAGCCGAGCGCCGGTGCGGCTCTATACTGCGCCTGCGCACAGTCGTTCGGCTACTTTCGGAAAATCGTGACGCGATGTATGCGACCGTCAAAAGCCTGTCAATCAAAAAGGAACGCCCTTCGCCGAAGACCATACCCGGAAGCGACGGAGACGATGCATCTCTAAAATGGTAAGTACTGCATCGATTCTAAAAAAAACACCCGATTCCCCTTGACCGAACGAGCCTCAATCAATGTTAAAAAAAAGTTTTTTGGGGGAACTACCCCTTTAAGTGTTTTTGGGTAATATTATTTCCTTTTTTGATTAAAGGCATAAAGTGTTTTTTCTTGTTTCTATACAATGATTATACAAATAAACATTTGGTACAGGGTGTATGAAACACTGGGGTTGAATTACTAAAACTGGAGATTTCAAAATCTGGTGCAGCTTTGCATGGTTGCCAATCACTTTCTATCTTCAGCTTGTTCATTTAAAGCAGGGGTCTTCAAACTTTTTAAATAAAGGGCCAATTTACTGTCCTTCAGATTCTCTGGGGGCCGAAATGTGGCCATTGAGAGTACAACATGCTTTGGCTTTAATGGAATACTATGCTACATAATTGGTATTAGAGTGAGGCATAGTACCAATTGTTGGTATCGGTGGAAGGAATAGTACCCTATCATTGGTGTCAGTGAAAGAAATGGTGCTTCATTGTTCGTTTCATTCTGAGGTATAGTACCTTGTATTAGAAGGTGGAATAGTGCCAAGCGTTGATATCAGGGGAAGGAATAGGATGCAATAAGGTGAAAAAACACGCCCGGATTCACAGCCTTCGGCGCATGTTTATGCCGCCGTAGCGTATCTTCTTTACGCTACGCCGGCGCAAGGTGGAGAGGCAAGTATACTGTAAAAATTCACAAAGAAAATGTGCCCAACGTTGCGCCGGCGCAGCGTAAATTTGTCGGCGTAAGCCGACGTAAGTCAAAGTGGGCTGGAAGTGGGCGTGATGCATGGTAATGAAGCGTGACCCCATACAAATGATGGGCTGAGCGTCATCAAGTACTTGAAACTAACGGCGCATGCGTCGTAACTTGGACGTATCCCCGTAGACTCTCCTATAGTCCAAGGGAGGGGGCGAGCACGACACTCCACACCAGGGAGAAAGCCTTGCATTACTTTGTGGAGTTACAGACAGAAGAACAGGAAGTGAGGATTTCTCAGAAGAAATAAGGACATTTAAAAGCAAAATCGGAAGGATGAGGTAAGTGAAGGAGGACTGCACTAAGAGAAAGGAAGCTATTTAGGATTTTTTTTTTTACCTTTACAACCCCTTTAAGGGCTCTTTCACAGGGGGCGGATCAGTAATGATCCGCCCCGTGCACCTCCGTTTGTTCAGCGGGGATCGCTCTGTTGATCTCCACTGAGCTGCCGGATGACAGGGCGATCCCTGCACACTGTGCAGGGACAGCCCTGTCAGATCTCCGCTCTCCCCTATGGGGAATTGGATGAACACGGACCGTGTGGTATTGGTGGTATTTGATCACCTCTGCGCTTTTTATTTTTTGCACTATAAACAAAAAAAAAAAAATTTTGAAAAAAAAAAAAATATTTTTTACTTGTTGCTATAATAAATAGCCCAATAAAAAATAAATAAAAAAATTCTCAGTTTAGGTCGATACAAATTTTTGGTAAAAAAAAAAAATCGCAATAAGCGCTTACAAAATATGGGACAGAATTATTATTATTTTTTATTTATTTTTTTACTACTAATGGCGGCGATCTGCGATTTTTTTTTTTATTTATTGGGACTGCGACATTATGGAGGACGCATAAGACACTTTTGACACATTTTTGGCGCCATTCACACTTATACAGCGATCAGTGCTATAAATATGCACTAATTACTGTATAAATGTGACTGGCATTGAAGGGGTTAACACTAGGGGTGAGGAAGGGGTTAAATGTGTACCTGAATTGTGTTCTAACTGTGGGGGGAGGGGGGTGACTGGGGGAGGTGACCGATTGTGTCCCTATGTACAAGGGACACAGATCGGTCTCCTCTCTCCCCTGACAGGACGTGGAGCGCTGTGTTTACACACAGAGCTCCACGTCCCTGCGCTGTCATTGCCGATTGCGGGTACCTGGCAGACATCGCGACCTCCAGGCACGCGCATCGGCATCTTAGGCACGCGCCGGGTGTGCGTGCGCCCCCCAGTGGCCGGAGGAATCCAGAACGTCAATTGACGTCCAGTTGGATTTTCAGAGCCACCGTGAGGCTGTCATTAGACAATGGCTCGGGGCTCAGGTGGTTAAATGACACTGGCAGGAAAGGGGTTAACCACTAGGGGGCGAGGAAGGGTTTAAGTGTGTCCTAGGGTTCATTCCAACTGTGAGGGGGCTGGGCTACCACTGACACGACAGTGATCACTGCTCCCGATGACGGAGAGCAGTAGATTACTGTCCTGTCACTAGGCAGAACAGGGAAATGCCTTGTTTACAACTCCCAGTTCTGCAGCTCCATGGCACGATCGCGGAACACCGGAGGACATCGGGTCCACGGGTCCCGCGGTCACAGTCACAGAGCTAGGCGGCAGATTCAAAGCAACGTACCTGTACAATGCTTTGCCTGCCCGTGCCATTCTGCCAACGTAAATGTACATTAGGCAGATGGCAAGTGGTTAAATTGGTAGTTAAACGCAAAATGAAAAGATCTATTTGATTGGATTTTTATTTGCTTTATTGTCCCTTGTCAATCAAAACAATAGTTTATTGCAAACAATTTCTAAAAGACATGATTCATAAAACGATCATATTGCTGTATGTATGAACAAAAAATGATCTGCTTGGACAGAATGCTGATTGGTTATTGTAGGTTAATGTACTTTTTAACACCGTTTGCGCCTTTATTCATTGAATTAGGCTGATAGATCATAGACGATATGGATATACCGCCTCAGTCTGTTATGATTCACAGTGTGAACATGCTTGTGTTGCAGTATGGAGGTGGGAGTCTGTGTGGAGGCATTTTGCCATGATGTCACTGTGCCTAGAAGACACATAAACAGCGCTTTTATGACGTTTATGGTTCTGGATGAAAATAACCATCACTGTATTCTACCTCGCATCAAACCGGAACCTGGGGTAGGCACATTTTTTACTTTCATTATCTTAGATTTTGCTATTTTATCTCTTATGTAAACATAATAAGACATCTACTGATTGTCATATTGTCTTATAACTCCTTATGGGTTCAGATATGATGACTATCTATATGATGATCGATTTGGATATGAACTACGTAAGGATTTTGAGCGTAGGAGATCTGTCCTAAAAAAACTTCCAACAAAGCATTTGAGACCTACAGTACCTCTTATGTTCAACCACTTTCACCCGAAGGGTCTGGTATGGATTTTAAGGGGAACCCCATGCCAAAAATGGTGTGGGGGTTCCCTCCAAAATCCATACCAGACCCTTATCCGAGCACGCAGCCCGGCAGGTCAGGCAAGGGGACTAGAGAGCGCCTCCCCAACCTCCTGGTCCATACTAGGCCACATGCCCTCAACATGGGGGAGGGGTGGGTGATTGGGACAGGGGCCTCTTCACAACAACCCTGGATGGTGGTTGTTGTGGGGAGGTCTGCGGGCAGGGGGCTTATCGGAATCTGAAGTCTCCTTCAACAAGGGGGCCCCCAGATCCCACCCCCTAATGTGAATGAGTAGGGGGTACAATGTAGGGGGGGGCTGTTATTGGAAGTTTTTTTACCTTAATGCAGAGAGTGCATAAAGATAAAAAAAAAAAGCCTTATGCTTTTACAGCCACCTTCATTGTATACTATTTGTTTACAGCAAAACTACATTTTAAAATTAACACTGGCTAAAATAGGAAAAAAGTAACTTTTTGTCTTTGTATCAATTTAGATTAAAAAAAAAAAATTTTTTTTTTGCAAGACAGTATTGCCAAACGAAAGCCTATTTTGCCCCCACAAAAACCTTATATGTGTTACTTCATTATCTTAAAGGGGTTGTAAAGGTACAATTTTATTTTCCTAAATAGCTTCCTTTACCTTAGTGCAGTCCTCCTTCTCTTACCTCATCCTTTTAATTTTCTTTTAAATGTCCTTATCTCTTCTGAGAAATCCTCACTTCCTGCTCTTCTGTCTGTAACTCCACACAGTAGTGAGAGGCTTTTTCCCTGGTGTGGAGTGTCGTGCTCGCCCCCTTCCTTGGACTACAGGAGTGTCAGGACGCCCACTAACACACAGCTCCTTTCACTATCTGCAAATTAGAGTATGTCCTGACTTGCCTGCTCGGCCTCTCACCACTCAAGACGCTTTCTCCACACCAGGGAGAAAGCCTTGCATTACTGTGTGGAGTTACAGACAGAAGAACAGGAAGTGAGGATTTCTCAGAAGAAATGAGGACATTTAAAAGCAAAATGGAAGGATGAGGTAAGTGAAGGAGGACTGCACTAAGGTAAAGGAAGCCATTTAGAATTTTTTTTTTACCTTTACAACCCCTTTAACTAATGACACCGTTATTGCTGAATTATCAGGCACTTAGTAGAAATGTAAACATTTCTTATGCCGCGTACACACGATCATTTTTTGCGATGGAAAAAAACGACGTTTTAAATTGATCGTGTGTGGGCAAAACGTTGTTTTTTGTCTTAAAAAAAAACGACCCAAAAAAAAATTCCAACATGCTTGAATTTTTTGTGTCGTTTTTCAAAACGTCGTTTTTTGTGTTCATAAAAAGTCATGGTGTGTGGGCAAAAACGTGTTTAAAACGACGTTTTTAAACCCGCGCATGCTCCAGAAGCAAGTTATGAGACGCGAGCTTCAATGGAAAAGAGTGCAGTGAACGTGGTGTAACGTCACCACGCTTTGCTAGAGCTTTTTGGAAAAAAACGATGGTGTGTATGCAACATCGTTTTGGAAAGTGACGTTTCAAAAACGTCGTTTTTTACTTCACAAAAAACGTCGTTTTTTTTCATCGCAAAAAACGACCGTGTGTACGCGGCATAAGAATTGAAACGGCTAATTTACTTTGTTTTTTATATACTTTACTGCTGTTTGGGGAGATTTTTCCCTCTCTTCCTGTTCTGATGACATCCTGTGTGGCAGAGTGTCACCGGAATGGTTCGAACACGTCTCTCCAATGGAGACACAGTCAGCAATAATCAAAAAATAAAATAAAAAAAATTTAGGCTGGAATTTGGCTTTGACCTTCTTTTAGGAAGAAATCAATAAATCCACCTTTTATATGGAAATATGTGATCCATGAGAAGACAATTCCAAAGTTTATTGGTGCATATTTTCTGTCCACTTCTAAAAGTTAATTTAAAATATTCAGAACATTATTTATTTATTTATTTATTTTTTTATATATATATATATATATATATATATATATATATATATATATATATATATATATATATCTATATATATATATATATATATATATATATATATATATATATATATATAAATATATAAATATATATATATATATATATATATAAATAATCTCTTTTATTTTTTGCAGGATGGGGAAAGACGTTACCGGGAGGCAAATGCACGCAGGAAGATCAGACTGGATCGGTAAGTAGAAAAAGCATTACAGAAAACCGGAAAATTACCAATGACTGTCCTAGAAGATTGTCGTACTGATAACTTTCTAAGTATGAAAAGAAAAACGCATATACCGCGCTGTCTTTTTAAAAGTGACAAGGTAGCAGCCAGCACAGCAGAGAATCCGGTAATGAATAAGTCTAGAGCTAAACAAGAACCGTGACTAAAAAATGTATGTGAATGATGTGTGTACAATGAACTTTACACATATACACAAAAATTATGGTCGAGCACATTTATCAGGTTGGTAAAGATTAAAGTGCATGGGGCAGTATTGAGCTAGACATAGGCAGATTTCTCCCCAAGACCTTGCAAAAGACTCTTATGTCCATCCTTTGTAGTGCCAGGACTTTTTCTCCCGCAGCTCAACCGGTAGACTGCAGCCAAAGTGCAAGTGATGCCGAGTACACACGATCATTTTTTGACATGAAAACGTAATTTAAAATGATCGTGTGTGGGCTTCACATAATTTTTCATCTTCTGAGAAACGACCAAAAAAAAATTCGAACATGCTGCATTTTTTCACGTGGTTTTAAAAAATGTTGTTTTTCGGGTTGTAAAAAATGATCGTGTGTGAAAGACGTTTTAAACCCGCGCATGCTCAGAAGCAAGTTATGAGACGGGAGCGCTTGTTCTGGTAAAACTTCCATTCGTAATGGAGTAAGCACATTCATCACGCTGTAACAGACAGAAAAGCGTGAATCGTCTTTTACTAACACGGAATCAGCTTAAAAGCAGCCCAAAGGCAAATGGAACTTCCCCTTTAGAGTGCCGTCGTACATGTTGTACGTCACCGCGCTTTGTTCATCATTTTTCAAAAACGATGGTGTGTGGGCAACATCGTTTTTAATGATGAAGTTGGAAAAACAAAGTTTTTTTTTTCATGCCGAAAAATTATCGTGTGTACGTGGCATGACACCTTCCTACCCTCTTTTTTAGAATAGAGATTTCCCAGAGACTTAACAAGTCAGATCATAGATAAAGTAGTTTAAATTCTTCATTATAAGCACTCATTATCTGGGCCAGTTGTCCAATCCTCTACTTATGCACAATATTTGTTTTTTCTACCAACAGTAAATATGTTATATCCTGTAAGCAATCAGAGGTGCCCCTGTCTGTTCCATGGGATCCAAGCAATCAGGTAGGCCCACTAGAGGATTGTAATTATTTGTTGTGGAGTGGTGTTCCTCAACCAGATTACATTTGTACACTGATTTGTACCATATTTCACCCACCTTATTGCTTATCAATGTATATTGGGCACCATTTCTTGTGTACCTGTACAGTGCCTTGAAAAAGTATTACCCCTTGAAATTTTCTACATTTTGTTACAACCAAAAACGTAAATGTATTTTATTGGGATTTTATGTGATAGGCCATTCTCAATTGGATTTAGGTGTGGACTTTGACTGGGCCATTCTAACACACGATAATGCTTTTGATCTAAACCAGGGGTCTCCAAAGTACGGCCCGTGGGCCACATCCAGCCCGCTAGGACGTTTCTCCTGGCCCGCAGCTAGAGTGATCAGACTCACTACAGGGTCGGTCTCTGCTCGGGTTGCAGGGCTTGCTGCACACATTTGCAAATACATGCGTAAGCCACAGGGCCTCGTCACGGCACCCTGGTATCTGTGGTCCTTTCTCTGGCTTATGATAGACTCCACAATGAAAGCACATGCATTCTGATAGGAAGGTAGAGGTCAGGTGGACTGAAGGGAGCCACCTCTTCTTAAAGGTACAGGAGTATATATATGTTGGTGCACGGGGGTCCGACGGGACCCCCCCCCGGTGCGGCGGTCCCCGCGGCTGTAAGCACCCAGCGGCGGTTCGTTTTTGTCTGCTCCCTCCGGAAATTGCACACGATGGCTGCAAAGGTGTCAGTGCGTTGCCTGACCAATATAACAGAAATATTACAACAGAAAACGGTGTCCATCACCCCCACCTATAACTGGCCTTTGCAGCGAGTAGCATAGGATTTTTTTTTTTTTAGATTTTGCAACATTTAATCTAAACAAGAAAGCCATTTGTGGAGAAAAGGACGCAAATAAAATCCAAGGAAGGATCTAAGCTTTACTCATCGGCCAGCCCACTGACAACCGAATCAACCTATCTAACAGTATGCGTTAAAACAGGGGTTTAGTCTGCACACATTTGCAAATGCATGCGTAAACCACAGAGCCTTGCCACGGCACCCTGGTATCTTGTGTGTTCTTTGCCATTCATGATGCTGTTTGTTCACTAAGGTTGTCTAACATACCTCTGAGGGCTTCACAGAACAGATGTATTTACAATGAGGGGAAAAAAGTATGTGATCCCCTGCTGATTTTGTACTTTTGCCCACTGACCAATGATCACTCTATAATTTTTATGGTAGGTTTACTTTTAACAGTGAGAGACAGAATAACAACAAAAATATCCAGAAAAACGCATTTCAAAAAACTATAAATGTATTTATCAGTGTATAACACGCACCTTTTTCATCTTAAAATCTGGGGAAAATGGTGGGTCGTTTTATACGCTGAACAGCTGCCTCAGAGGGGAAGGAAGGAACGAGCGCCACTGAGATAGACAGACAGAGCCGGATGTCCTTTGTACTGGGGTGCTCTCGGCGTGTCTCGCTGTCACGACCAGTCCCGTTATTGGACTGGTGTTATGTCCATCATAGAAGCCGGGCTAAGGGGAGGGACTAGGCGGGAACGGCGAGATGAGCCAAGAGGAGCCGAGTACACAGGACATCCGGCTCTGTCTATTTCTGCGGTACTCATTCCCTCCTCGGCAGATGGACACTGTTGGGGGCAAGGCTGCAGATGGACACTGTTGGGGGCAAGGCTGCAGATGGACACTGTTGGGGGCAAGGCTGCAGATGGACACTGTTGGGGGCAAGGCTGCATCGATGGGCATTTTTTTCTTACACTTCCCTCCTAAACTTGGGGTGCGTGTTATATGCTGATAAATACGGTAAGTTTACAAACTCCAAAATCATGCCGTGCTGTGAATTCCATGGGAGTCTATGCCCAGAAGTGGGTGCAAATACCTGTCTTAGATGGGTATCTGCACCCCCTCCCCCCTGAAAGGTGCCAAATGTGACACCGGAGGGGGGGAGGGTTCCGAAAAGAGGAAGTTCCATTTTTAGGTATGATATGGTAATTGTGAATAATTACAATCCATCTAAGTCATTGACTTCCCAAATAGTCTCTGAAGGCATTGTTTTCCTAAATGGTAATAATTTGGCATTATTTTAATTACCTTTTCTTAAATCTTCAGGTTTACCTTAGTTACAACAATGTTTCCGCTCTGAAAATGTTGGTGTCTAAAACTGACTGGGTCCTAGCTGCAGAAATAAATAAGGTACTTGAGGCTACTGTGTGCTCATTTATTATTTTCTACTTAAGCCTAGTACACACGTACATGATCAGAAATTCTGATAAAAAATACTGCTTTTCAAAACGATTGTATGATAATCTGATTGTTGGTACACAGTTTTCGAGAGTCTATCACGAGTTCATCCAAAATTATCTGAAAGGACAAGTGCAAACATTTTTCCTGTACGATTTCATTTAATAAGTACAGTTTGCCTGAAAACCCAATACAATATGTTACATAACTTATGAAATTGTATTCTGTTGATCGCAAATTTTCATTACTTTAGTAACCTGTAATAAAAAATAAAAAAACAGACGCTGATTTGTCCGATAATCCTATTTTGTGTGTACCAGGCTTTGGTCTTATTTATTGGCAATACTGGTTACTAGTTATTTTCCTGTTGCTTTTTTTTGGGGGGGGGGGGGTGGGCAAATCCTCAAAAATTCAAACTCTAAATAATATAATATTTTCTTGAAAAGAAAAAAAGTAAACATACAAAGTGTAAAAGTTTTTCCACAGACACATAGAAACCAACCAACCTCATGATAATAGTGTTACAATAAGTAAAACATATTGAAGTTAGTATCAGCAGGCCAACGCAAAAATGTCTGGAGTCCAGCCCATAATAGCCCAACAAGTAACTGTAACGGAATGACCCGTGACAGACTGAGATTCTCCTATGTCTAGGGTCACTTTATGTCCACTAGGGCCATAGGGTGACAAAGAAATTATATCATGTATTGCAGAAGATGGGACATTAATAATAATTCATATTGCAGGACTGGTATATTACATATTGACACCTGTTACACAGGAGAGGGACATTACAAGCTTATTCAATGCTTAGCTCCGGCTATTGAAATGTTAAGTGACCCGGCTTGTGAAAGACATTTCATTCTTTTGAAAGGTGTTAATTGCATCTACTCCTAGACCATACATTGTCTATGGTACACAAATGTGTCAAGCCCTTTAGAGACAGTAAGTCTGTCTAGGTAATGTGATTGAGGTTCCTTTGTATATGTGTGAAGATTATCTGTGATTGTGTATTATTCAAAAGGGAAAATCATTGTGTGACAGTAGTTTGTTTTGATGTCATTATCTACCGGAATGTCATTCTCTCTGAGTTAAGCCTATTGATGATGCGGTGCCGACATGTCTGCTAGAGAATAAGCCTCAGTGAGTGAATAGGGGGGTGGAGATGGCATTGTCCCTTTTGATTACTGTCACATGCTTGAAACTGTATAAGAAGCTGAGAAAATACCATTAAAGTGTTCATATCTTTGAAACCAAGTACAGAGCTGAGTCTCGTCTTGATTATGGGAAATGATATGGATCGTGTATGCAAGATTGTCTCAGTGTGTCGGATAAGCTTGTCGTGGGTGGATGGAAGGTCGTAAACGGTGGTGACCGTTACAGTAACATTATCATTCTTATGCAGAAATCAAACAAAACTTACAAAAAAAAAATAACACATGCACATAAAGTATGCACGGGGCTCAGCGGAGTCCACCAGCTCAGCGGGAGATTGCGCCGTTGATATCCGCTGAGACTAGCAGATGACAGGTCCGTCTTTGCTCACGAGCAGGGTGGGACCTGTCGTAGCCCCGCTGATTTTTATGAGGAGAGTGGACGAAGGACAGCATGTCAGTTTTTATCAGATCTCATCCGATCCTCCATCAGATGGATGGCTGAACGTATTGCTATACTTCTGTTTTTAGCATGTCGGATGACAAATGGGTGTCAGCTGCCACATTTCTGCTGACATCCGCCTGCCCATAGGAGTCAAAGGGTGGTCCACTCGGATCCGCCTGAAAAATGGACAGGCGGGTTTGTCGTGTGAAAGGGGCCTTATATAAAGGTCTCGGGTGGATTTGCACAATGCCTACTGTGGTCATGGTCTCTAATCCTTTCATCACCAAACCCACCCCTGACAATTCAGTTAATTTTTAAGAATGAGGGCAAAAACTAATTATTTGTAAACTGTAATTGCTGACTTGTCTTTAAAGTTGCAAACTTCAGTTCTGTTCATCCTCGCTTCACCATGTAGTATGTCATTTGCTTACGACAAGGGTGCAGATCAAGCATATTGATGTCACTGGCTGCACATTTGTTTCAAGTAGTGAAGTAAGGATAAATGGCAAAGCCATGGAAATACGTAAATGCAACTCCCAATTTTTTTTTTTAGCAGGCTTTCTGTAATTCTATACATCTTTACATTATTCTAGAGATGACTAGCTCAGAAAATATGTTTGTGCTTTTCTCTAAGGCAAGCATTTGCAAGTTATTGTAATCTAAAATAAATCCTACACATTGTGCCACTTTGCATTGACCCTTTGTTCACGGCAGGTGTGTCAGACAACAATCTAACAACTTGAAAACTGCAGAATTCTAACAGCAGATCCCCAACATTTAGTTCAGGACATTAAAGTGTATAAGACAAAATAACTTTTCAATTTGGATGGAGCATAAAATAGTTTTGTTGAGTGTCATCTTGATATAGCGCGGTCATTTACTCCGTAGGTTCCCGATAAGCTAGTAGGGCCAATTTAGACAAGGTCTGATTAACCTACCAGCATGTCTTTGGAGTGTGGGAGGAAACCAGAGTACCCAGAGGAAACCCATGCAGGCACAGGGAAAACATACAAACTCCAGGCAGATGGTGTCATGGAGTTTGGAGCTTAATTGGGATTCGATCCAGCGACCTTTTTTGGTACTAGGTGACAGTGCTAACTACTACACCACTGTGCTTTTGTGCCATCCATCACCTATTGGGAAGATGTGCCTATACTTCCAACCCTGTGATGCAACAGGATGTGAGAGGAAATCCTAAAAGTGAAGGAATTTCCTTCACAGTGGTCCTCAATGGAGGATTCCCAATCTATTCATATTCCTGTTCTTGTTGGCAACTCAAACTTTTTGGATTTGTATCACTCTCGAAAATGGTCACCAGCACAAATAGAGAGGGTAAATCTCCCTAACTTCATAGAGGTTCTAATCCTTCCTCCTTTTTGCTTTAGATTCAATTTAATCATTCTGTGAAAGGTTTAAAGAAATAATGTGTGCTTTTTCTTTTTTATTTATCAGGTTCAGCTGTACACCCTGGAAGATAACACATTTCTGTCCTTCAAGTTGGATATAAGGGTGACTGTCAATGCCAAACAAACCTTCAACCTGCTTTCTGACGTGTGCCGCAGGAAACAGTGGGACCCCTTCTATAAGTGAGCATGGGGACATCAGATAAGCCGATATCTGCTATGTTTTCCTGCATGATAACTATCATGTATTCTCTACAGGGAGTGCAAGCTGCTGCAGCAAGTGAATGAGGATGACGCTATTTATCATGTAATCAGTACAGTGCCAAGTGCAGAAGGGAAGCCACATGATTACATCATCCTGGCCTCGCAGCGGCTGCCCTGTACTACTGGGTGAGCAACGGGAGCACCTGTCGAAAAGTGACGCCTATCATTGTGTGTAGCAGGCTGGGTGTTTAAGTGTGAGTGTGTGATGCATCCTGACCTGGCCAAAAGTTTGTTGACACCTGCCAATCCCACTTATATCGGCTTGTTGGACACCCCATTCCAAACTATGAGCTACAGGCAGTACACAATTGTATGTAAAACGAAAATGTACTTAAAGTGAAACAATGACTTTTTTCACTTATAGGCCAGGGGCTGTAGTGGGGGTGTTAGAAGCTCTAGTTGAGGTCCTCTATATGCTCTCGGAGCTTCAGCTCTACCTGCAAAATGGCTGTACAGTACTTGTAAGGCACTTAATATACACTCGCGGGTATGTCCTTACTCGCGAGTGTATGTAAAGTGAGTGTACTTAAAGCGAGGTATGCCTGTATTGGAGTTCTGCCTATTCTTTACCTCTATAACAGCCTCCACTCTTCTAAAAAGGCCCATTTAGTCAAAAGAGAATTTGTAGAGTCAGGTACTGATGCTGAACGGGAAGACCTGGCTTGGAATTGGCATTGCAATCCACCCCAGTGGTGTTTAATAGAATTGAGGTCAGGGATATGTGTATGCCACTTAAAGCAGTTGTAAAGGAAGGACTTTTTTTTTTTATCTTAATGCATTCAAAACATTAATAAACATTAATATAATGCCTTATGTGTGCAGCAGCCCCCTCAGTCCCCCTGATACTTACCTAAGCCCATCTCTTTGCACGAGAGACTCGATGTCTCCCTCCTCATTGGCTGAGACAGCAGTACAGCACATTGGTTGGCTTCCCGTTGCTGTTAAAGTTAGCCGGGCCAATGAGGAGAGACAGGGGGCGGGGCAGGCCACAGCTTCATGTCTGAATGGACACAGGGAACTGAAGCTCGTCTCGGGTGCTCCCATAGCAAGCTGCTTGCTGTGGGAGTGCTCAACAGGAGGGAGGGGCCTAGGAGCACCGAAGAGGGACCCGAGAAGAGAAGGTTTGGGGCTGCTCTGTACAAAACCACTATACAGAGGGAGGAAGTATAACATGTTTGTTATTTAAAAAATAAAAATAAAAAATGGGACTTTATTATCATTATTCCTTTAAAATAATAAACATGTTATACTTACCAAAGCCTCCCCGATCCTTGTATTCTGGGGTTCCCCATCAGCTCTCCTGGCTCCTCCTCTTCAGCGAGTGCCCCCATAGTAAGCCGCTTCCCATGGGGGCACTTGTATGGACTCGCTCCCAAGCCTCCTTCTCTGCACCCATTGGCACAGGGCGTCTCGGCCCCGCTCGCTCGTCACAGAATTTGATTGACGGCAGCAGGAACCAATGGCGCCCACTGCTATCAATTTGTGCAGTGAAGTGGGACAGAGCATGGAGAGCCTCAGCTCTCGGGCACAGCTCTGAATCCGAGGGGTGACACATGCAACACAGAAGGTTTTTTACCTGAATGCATAGAATGCATTGAGGTTAAAAACCCTAAACCTTAACAAGCACTTTACATTCCTTAATTTTGTGTTGGGTCGCATTCATAGCCATTTTGGGCCGCAGGTTGGACACCCTTGTTTTACAGTGCCTTTGTATGTTGTAGCATTAACAGTATCCTTCACTGATGTGTAGAAGGCTTTAGCTGGATCGGATGAGATAGATATCGTGATTTCTTATTTGGGGTTGAGGTTTGGTTATTCGGCAGTAGATTTTATTTATTTCTGGTGTTCTAATGTAACAATTTTCTGCAACGATTATAAATAACAATAAAAAATACTTTCTTCACAGGGACCCGTATGTAGTGGCCTTTCGATCTGTTTCTCTCCCAACACATCCTCCCATTGATGAATACTCCCGGGGTGAGAGCCTTTGCTCTGGATTCTGTATATGGTCAGAAGGAGACAAGACAAAGGTATATCCTTACAGGACATCACATGTCAACGTCTTATGCCCCGTAGACACGACCGGATTTTCCGTCGGTAAAACCTTGGATGGTTTTTGCGACGGAATTCCACTCAAGCTTGGCTTGCATACACCTGGTCACACAAAAGTTCTCTGAACTTTCGTCCGTCAAGAACGCAGTGATGTACAACACTACAACGAGCCGAGAAAATTAAGTTCAATGCTTCCGAGCATCCGTCAGAATGTTGCGTGTCGGAATTGCTACAGGCGATGGGATTTTCCAATAGGAATTTTCTCCATTGGAAAATTTGAGAACCAGCTCTCAGGCCGGAATCACACTTGTGCGATGAGAATTTCAGCGCTGTAATCTCTGCAGATAGATAAGCGAAGTGTTCAGCAGATTAGCTCAGTTTTTGCTGCGAATTTGGAGACCTGGGAGAAGTTCCGGGTGAGAGGAGAGTGGGGGAGAAGTGTATTGAGCTGAATGACAGAAATTCCTGAAGAGAACTGAACACATCTGCGAACAGCTGCGTACCCATAGAAAATAATGGGACTGAATTCGCACCTGAGCCGCACCGCAAGGCATAAAATCCGCACACGTTTTTTCTGCAATGCGCAGTGCGAATGCATCGCACATATGTGAACCAGCCTCATTGAAAACAATGTATTTAGAAATGTTCTGCGTATTAGATACGGTTTAAGCCGCAACCAATTCGCATAGGTGTGAATCCGGCCTTAATCTTTTGCTGGTGGAAATTCCGCCAGCAAAAGTCAGATGAAGCATACACATGGTCAGAATTTCCATTCAAAGGCTCACATTGGACTTTTGCTGGCGGAATTTCCGATCGTGTGTACAAGGCATAAGATAGTTGGCATTCTCATGTATGGTTCTATATTATAAGACAATACAGTTCTGTAAGGGGCAGGGTTGCAGAGGTTGTGGCTGTGCACAGCCAGCCCTTCTGGAACCGTCTTTTGTGATGCAATTACAAATAGATAATGTGATATCACTTTATATGTTGTTGCTTTTGTTGAAGTTAAGGTTAATGGATTTAGAAGGGCAATATTATTTACTGTGCATTGTCTACTCTGCTAAAGAGTCAGTGTTAAAAGGGTTGTAAAGCTTCGCGTTTCTTCACCTTAAAGCATCCTATGCATTAAGGTGAGAAAACTCATTGCACTCTCTGGGCCCCCCCGAGCCCCCGTTTTACTTACCTGAGCCCCGAATCTCCGTGGGGGCGATCCAACATTGCTTTTCCCCAGCTCTTCATTGGATAATTGATAGCAGTGCAGCCATTGGCTCCCGCTGCTGTCTATCGAATCAATGACACGCCACGCCGGGGGCGGGGCCGAGTGATACACTCGGCGCCCACAAGCTAACCCCCTTGGGAGAGCGCTGCCCAGAGGGGTGTTGGCTCTTGTGGGGAGGAGCCGAGACAGCCACAGAGGCACCCCAGAAGACAAGGATCGGGGCCACTCTGTGCAAAATGAACTGCACAGTGGAGCTAAGTATGGTATGTATGTTTTCTTTTTTTTTAATTGAACCTTTACAACCCCTTTAATGTTACTGTTTGAGTGTTCCCCCCACTTGTTGCCTAGTCAAACATTGTTAACTGGACAGGAACTGAAAAGCTCTGGATGGCAGTACAAACCGGTCCGAGGTTCTAATCATCCCCTACTCTATTCAAAACTAAGAAAAAAGCTTTGGCTGGACATCCCCTTTAAAGGGGTGTTAAAGGCTTGTTTTAAGCTAGTGCATTGTTGGTTCACTTACCTTTTTCCTTCGATTTCCCTTCCCTTTTTCCCTTTTTTTTTCCTAGTCTGAATTTCTCACTTCCTGTTTCTCCTCAGTAAGCTTGCCCGCATAATCCCATGGGGGTTAGTCAGCCAGAACAGCTTACCGAGGAGGAACAGGAAGTGAGACAAAGAAAACAAAAACAAAAACATTTAGAAAGGAAATCGAAGGAAAAGGTAAGCGGACAATGCACTAGCTTAAAGGAACCTATTTAGAAAATAAAAAAAACTAACCTTTACAACCCCTTTAAAGTTTTATACATGAGATCCAATGCCAGGGCACAAACTTTTGAAAAGGTTCTTAACTGATGAGGACTTTCTGGAATATGTGAGAATTTAGTATCTCCCATTTCTGCTATCTAAGAATTGATTGTATAATACATTGACCATGATAAATGGTAACATTTTATGTAATTTACTCAACAGATGTCTTATTATAACCAGTTTACACCCGGCCTCGTCTCACAAGTAACAACCAACATTGCTGGACTGTCCTCTGATTTTGCCAGCACATACCAAGCCTGTGAGAGGTTTCTAGTTGAGAACACAAAGGACTCTGCAGGAGATGTCAACACACCAGAACCATAGGAACCAGATTTTATATTGCTGTAACTGTACAGAAATATATATAAACTTTATAAAGTACTGACAGCTTCCACCTCTTTACCTTGATGAAATATGGGAAGAGTAGTTAATAGAGAACATAAGTGTGTCACCTTTATTGCAGGAGCATGTAGATGATGTGAATGTACAGCATGCAAAGCACTGTGTAAATTGTAAGAGCTGTATGAATACTTGTAGTAATGTAGCGTATGGTTGCTACTGGTTACTAACATCCACCAAATCGCCCTGCTGCCAGACCTCCATATATCACTCTCGGAGACAATGAACAGTCAATTTGCTGTTTTCTTTTTTTGTTTATTTGGGGGATATACTGTATAACTTGGTTGGGGAAAGGGGTTATGGGTAGCAAAGATTACTTTTCCATCATTGTTTAAAGAATAACTGAATGAATTGAGCTTTGAAGAACTGATGGACTCTAGCATTCACAGTCTCTTCCCCTGCACCAACTCCTGCAGGCTATCACTCCTCCTTTGCACTGACTCCTGCAGACCATTGCTCCCAGCCAGGACTATTCTCCTCCTGCACAACATTTTGCTGGGCAATGCCCCATTATCTTCACATTACACCAGGGATCACTCTTAATGGTCCCGGGTACTCACTGAACACGCTGGCTTGTTAATAGGCCAGGGGCCTGCAGTACTCTCTCCTGTGGCCTAGTTGATTAGCAGCTTGAACCAGGTGGTGGACTACTGATCCCAGCTTGCCTGACTTGCAAATCCTGAGCCCACAGGCCACATCGATTTGACACAAAACCCCACAGTCTCTCTTCTGGCCTCGCACCCAGCTCCCCTGGCATGACTCTCCTAGTTATGATTTGTGTCTTACTCACCAACCTTCTCCTGCCCAGAGTCCATGGTGACGAACTTAACCAGAAATGCGTACCGGCTGCTTCACTGGCTCTTCTGTTCCAGGACACATCCTCCATGACCGTGTAAGGATGAAGCTCCCTCCCAGCTCCCAAGCTCCTCCGCCGAGGCACGCACCCCCCCTAGATGGGGATGGGCCTCCTGCTTGCAGCCTAAGGCTGCGTACACCCGATCGGTCAAAACCGATGAAAACGGACTGAAGTTCAGTTTCATCGGTACAAACCGATCGTGTGTAGGCCCCATCGGTCAGTTGTCCTTCGGTCCAACAACAGAGAACTTGCTTTAAAATTGAACCGATGAACGCCTGACCGATGGGTCAAAACCGACCATTAGTATGCAAAGGCATCGGTCAAAAGGCCGAGCATGCTTAGAATCAAGTCGACGCATGCTTGGAAGCATTGAACTTCGTTTTTTTTCAGCACGTCGTTGTGTTTTACATCACCGCGTTCTGACACGATCGTTTTTTTAACTGATGGTGTGTAGGCACATCAGACCGTCAGTCAGCTTCGTCGGTTAACCGATGAAAACGGTCCTTCGGACCGTTCTCGTCGGATGGACTGATCGTGTGTACGCGGCCTAACACTCCATTATTTAACGTCACCCAGCCGACAACTCCCCTCCGGTGAGCTGGACCTGAGCTTATGAAGGAGGGGTGCCTGACCGCTGCCAATTCCAATTGGGGATTGGTCAGGGCTTCTCACATGAGCTTCCTGTCACCCAGCCCTGCCCCTCTTCCAGAACATTCTCCCTGGAAGCAGGGGAGGCGCCCAAGAACTGAAGCACGGGTGTTAACACCTACTGCTACACTAACTACTCCCTGCCCTAGATCCAAACAAGTAGGCCTAGCCTGAAGCATAGGCCTACCTAAATTTACTTGCCTGGCAGCTATCACAAACATCCTCATCTATGGTAGAGGGTGCTACAGTAATAATATTAATAATATTACTAAAATATATGTAAATCCAATCACTAAAATCTCATTAACTTTAACGTGTTTATAACTTTCAAAGTAATTTCCAATATTTAAAATTTGCATCTTTCATTTAAAATAATTCCTGGTAATCCTGCCATGAAGGTCTTTATTCAGACACTTCCTGTTACAGGGTGACAGCGCTCTGTTCAAGTCTCCCTGAAGGCTACTACAGATGGCCATGCTAATGTACATTACACAGGTATGGCCCACCTTCCTGAGAAGTGACGTACAGCCTATCTGTGCAGAAAGGAAGAGCCTGCCAGAGAACAGCAGCATTGAGATACAAAGAATAGAAAAACTGGTAAAGACATGGCAATGGTTTCTGATACGCAGTGCTTTAGCATTCTAAATGCCATTCAGTCAGGGGATCTACTTGATTCATAAAGCATAGCTATTGATTACAACGCATATGGCATGAATGGCTCCCTAAAAGTAAAATGCAGTAGTTTTTTAATCAGTTATGATCTAATTTTTATTTTATTTTTGATTATTCACTACTACATACTACTTATGTAACTCGAACCATAGGGAGCCATTTGTTCCATGTGTAGTGATCGATCGCTGCTTTTAGCAAGTGATCACCGGCTCCTATGTGTTTCTATGTGCTCCTATGTGCTCCTGCATTATTTGATAATAAACTCAGATTTGGTCTTCATTCTTGAAACTCTAATATCTTTTGCACAGACGGCACTTTCTTTTGGTAGGAGTGGAAGGGCTTTGATGTTAGTGTACTTTTGTATGAGATACAGATATTGTCAGTGTGTACAGTGTAAATTGTTTAATACAGAAAAATATTAAACTCATTCTGTAACCATATTTTGTGCATTCGTTTCAGACTCATTTCATGTAATAGGCTCAAAACAAAATGCGGCACGCCTTTAACCATGAATTGTGGGTAGAAAACCTTTTATTGAAATATATTCCTTAGTCATTTTTCCATCTATTAAATCTTCTGCCCTCAGGGATGGACTGACCATCGGGACTACCGGGAGATTCCCGGTGGGCCGATGGCTTAATGGGCCAGTCGGAGGTCCGAGGGCAATCTACCCGTCAATCGCCGACAGCTGTTGCTTGACGGGTAGATCGAGATTTAGCCACTTAGCCAGCATGCAGAGTAGCGCCGACAGGAAGCGTGTTTAATAAGTAGGGTTGTCCCGATACTAGTATCAATATCGGACTGATACCAAGCATTTGCCCGAGTACTTGTACTCGGGCAAATGCTCCCGATGCTTCACCCGATACTTGTACTGTCGGCTGTGATCAGTGCATGGGGAAGTTCCAAGCACCGATCACCGCTAATTTTAAAGCAAATGAAAGCCGCCGTGTATCCCGTGCATCCCGCCGTGTATCCTGTGCATCCCGCCGTGTATCCTGTGCATCCCGCCGTGTATCCCGTGCATCCCGCCGTGTATCCCGTGCATCCCACGGTGTATCCCGTGCATCCCGCCGTGTATCCCGTGCATCCCGCCGCGTATCTTGTGTATGCCGCCGTGTATCTTGTGTATGCCGCCGTGTATCTTGTGTATGCCGCTGTGTATCTTGTGTATGCCACCGTGTATCCCGTGTATGCCGCCGTGTATCTCGTGTATCCCGTGTATGCCGCCATGCATCCCGCCGTGTATCCCATGTATCCTGCCGTGTTTCTCTGCCCTTCCGTGCCTCTCCTCCACCCCCTGGAATTGTCAGGATGGAGAGCGGGGTAGGAGCCGGTAAATCCGGCTCCTTACTGCTCCGAATGGACAGAGTCAGTGATCACTGACTGTCCATTCACATAACTGAAACATTGTAATCTGTGATTACAAATGTTTCAGTTTATGAATGAAGAGAAGACGCTGTCTTCATTCATTTTCAGCGCAGCTGATGCTGCTGAGAAAGGGACAGGGGTACATGTGTCCCTAGTCCCTTTCTCTGTCTCAAAGGGAAGATGTCAGAGGTCTGTTAAGACCCCTGATATATCCCCAAAGCCCCCCCAACAGGGCTGAAAAAATAAATAAAAAAATAAAAAAATAATGAATATAAAAAATAAAAGAATAAAAAAAATGATTGTAGAAAATAAAAAAATGTAAGAAAAAACGCACTGACACGGTCCACACCCCCCCCCCCCCCTTAAAAAAAAAAAGACAGCATTATAAACAAACAAAAAATGACAATTTTTTTTTTTTTATTAAAAACAAATTGTTAAAGATACAAAACAAACAAAAACATACTGACACATATGCCGCTGTCACATGAGATAAAAAAAAGTATCGGTATTTGATATCGGCGAGTACTCGGTCTTAAAAAACTGGTATCGGGACAACCCTAGTAATAAGTTCTCTTTCATGTCTCACTGCGGCTGCTCCCCGCCCCACGGTGCCCCCTATTTGTACTATGTGCCCTGATGTGCTCTGTGCCCTGTTGTACTATGTGCCCTGATGTGCTATGTGCCCCCTGTCCTGATGTGCTATGTTCCTTGATGTGCCCCGTGCCTCAATGTGCTGTGATGGGCCCTGATGTGCTGTGCCCTGTACCCTGATGTGAAGTGCCCTGTACGTGTTGTGCCCCATGCCCTGATGTGCTGTGCCCTGGGCCACATTTTTGTCCCAGTCCAGCCCTGTCTGCCCTTGTTGCTTTAACTTTTGGATAGTAAAACATTTTTTTCTGTCAGTAAATACCTTTATACAGCCGACTTCCTGTTTCTTGTCTGGTAAAAAGCCTAAGCTCATGACATCATACACGGCTCTCTCTCCAGGGAGGGAGAGGGGAGGAGTCATAAAAGCCAATGAGAGCTGCAGAGCTGGAGGTGTGTGTCTGTGTAAATCCAGGAAGTGGACAGGCAGCAGCTTTAGTTGCCCACAGTTAAAATGGTTGCAGCCAGACTCGGTGGAGAGAGATTTATGCAGCATATTTGGCAAGTACATAATCACAGTATATATAAAATTAATATGCAGAGTGGTTGTAGGGAAGCTTTAGAATGGCAAAGATGTTTTTATTACAAATTATGTGAGCAGACTGCAGTTCCTCTTTAATAGCCATAAAGGATATAAATCCCCTCTGTGTGCACAAAATGCCTTTGCAAACTCCGTTATTATGTTGTAGACGTACGTATTAATGACATCATTATTGTGCTGTACATCGCCTGTAAGGGGAGAAGAGCAGAGCTGTGGGGGGTGCCCAGCAGGTCCTCCCACTACAAGGTGGTGGCAGAAAACCACAGGAAGGGTGGAAACAAGACCAGTCACCCTGCACAAGAACAGAGAGCAGCAGTGACTGGTCTTTATTACATGAAGCTTCTGCACAGAGGACTACTGCCCAGCAGTGCCAGGACAAGGCCATCCCGTGCCATTGCGCCCAGGGCAGCCGCCCCTTCCGCTCACATGTTGTCCCAGCCCTGCTGCCCAGATCTGGGAGAAATACACAAAGCAAGTAAGAACATACTTGCCTCTTGTATTCAGACAATATTTTCTTATCTTGGAGTTCAGCTTTAAAATTGCTGATCCTGAGTCTTGGCAACAGAGGCAAGCAATAATTTTACGGGTTAATGGTATTTTTTAACCCCTTTCCGATGACCGCGCACATATATGAGGCCATGCCCATCTTTAATGTTGATTGGACCCTGGGAAAAAAAATTCTTGGGGGGGACCGCCCATGCAATTTTGCTCTCCACCTGCTCTGAGACATACAATAAATATTGGCTAGACGTAAAATCAGTTTACTGTATCAGATCAGGCAGTGATTGTGATTGGTTGACAGTGGTTACAGCATATCATTACCACTTACTGACTGGTTGATAGAGGTTACAGCACACATTACGGCTCACTGATTAGTTGCTAGAGATTACAGCACATGATTTCTTCTTGTTGATTGGTTGCTAGAGATTACTGTACAGTAATACTGCTCACTGATTACAGCACTGTACAGCAGATTACAGCACTTTATCTCTTCACTGCAGGGGGGCGTGATACACACATGAATGCCACCTTTATTTACATATAAATGCTGCCGGCCCCAGCTATTTACATATAAATGATCCATTTATTTACATGTATATGACGGTTATTTACATGTAAACACAGGGTCTGCAAGGTGAGTCATCTGTACATAACAATAGGGCAGAGCTGGGCAGTATTAGTAGCAGCACTTCACTGTTAGCAACCCTCCAGGATCAGCACTGCCATCACGCTCCCTGCACCCAGTTGTACTAATGGACACTCACAACAGCGATAAGCCCTGCAACCAGTGTCTGTAACCATGTGCTATCACCTGGGGAAACCACCGCGAGTGATCGCGCTCATTTCATTACAAATATGTCCGTCGCTCTGCATGGCATGGGCATTACCCACTGTTTGCAAAATGTGAATTACTTTATTAATCCTGCTTAGGGGCTCTTTCACACGGAGCGGACCGTTTTTGATCCGCCCCGCGTGTGTCCGTCGGCTCAGCTGGGATCATCCGTAAATCCCTGCTGAGCTGTCGGCGGACAGGGCGGTCCCCGCACACTGTGCAGAGACCGCCCTGTCTTTCCTCCGCTCTCCCCTATGGGGAATCGGATGAACACGGACCGTCTGTCCGTATTCATCTGATCCGATCCGCCTTCCGTCCGAAAAAACGGATCTTTGTGGACGTTAGCGGATGCATCATTCGCTAACGTCAACAATCCCATAGGGATGCATTACAAGTCCGTAAATGGACTTGTAAAAAACTGACCGTTTGTCCGTAAGTGTGAAAGGGGCCTAACACAGTGGAAAGTGCGTTTGTGAATGTCTACTGTTGCCCTTAGTAACCCATACACAAGGGGGTGTCGTTGACGGGGTCTGCACGGACAGTCACTTACGGTAGGACATTGCAAAGGAGAGACTTTCCTGTGTTAGAGGTGATTGCTGCAAAGTTTGCCTGCCATCAGTACCAGTGCTGTGACGCAGTTTCCCAAAACTAACATGCCTGGACAGTGTCTGCAGTTCATCGATGCCTGCCAACAGGTGTCGCTGCAGTGCGCGTGGCCTCAAGCCTGCTTGCAGTTCCTCGCATGCCAAGCTAACGAGTGTGTGGGCAGAGTCGCGCCCCAGTGAAGGACGGTGACGGAGAACAGCGCGCCAGACACGACAAGATTGATACTTTGTTTCTCTGCGGAGGTTTTTGCTCCTAACAGTGAACACTTGTTGTTTCTTAATGTTATGAGCTTTTGTGGCCCTGGGGGTGAACATCAAGGAACTAGATCAAGCTGACATTTTGTCTGCCCTTAGAGTCCGTACTTTGGTTGTTTTAATGTATGACAACGTTGTCATTTTTATATATCATGTGTTGGGTGGTAGTAACAACTATTCAGTTTTTGATAATCTTTTTAAGTCGAACCAAGAGAATTGCATTTAGTACCTGCTTTACCTGCTGGGATCCTTCCCATGATGTTCTTTACGGGCTTTATTAAAAAGCTTTGGAGAGCGTTATTTTTCTTCACTAGATGAATAATAAGTTTCCATGTTTATAACTGGTGATGTTGCATTTAGTTCTAAGTCTTCCTTAACCACTATAAATCCCGACAACCACAAGGTGGCTCTCAATTGCCGGGAGGACGTCTATGGAAGTCCTCCGCTCCTCCGACCACTGGGGGGTGCGTGAGCCCGCCGCATCACTGAAGTGCCGATGGGCGTGCCTGATGGCCGTGATGTCCGCCAGGTACCCGCGATCGGTGGATACACAGACAAGGATGTGGATCTGTGTGTGTAAACACACAGATCCACGTCCTGTCAGGGAGAGGAGACCGATGCTGTGTCCCTTGTACATGGGGACACAGATCGGTCACCTCCCCCAGTCAGTCCCCTTCCCCCACAGTGAGAAACACTAGGCAGGGCACACATTTAACCCCATCCTCGCCCCCTAGTGTTAACCCCTTTAATGCCAGTCACAGTTATACAGTAATTAGTGCTCACCCCACTACATTTACAAATAGCGTCCCTTCTGAAAGTAAGGGGGTGCTACACACACATACATGGTTAGAATACGTGTAGATACATCAATGACTTCAGAGACCGCAGCATGGAGTTCTGAAGGGACGTGGCGGCATGTCTTCCCACCAGAGCGCATGCGCCGGTACTGGCTGCATGCAGTGTGAATATCTCCTAAACTGTGCAAGTTTTGGAGATTTACTGAATCTACAGATAATCCTTATTATAGTCTTACATGTAGGTACAAATGCCAAAAAAGTTTACTTCAACTTAAATTACCGGTCATGAAAGGGTTAAATGAAAGAGGAAGCAATTGAAAGGAAATTATACAATTTTTTTATTGCGTGTTTATTAAAGTTATGATTGTGGCTCAATGGACATCTGTTCCCTTTTCAACTATTTCCATGCACTCTGATTAAACCAAGAGTCCTTTAGTGAAATCGGTTGGCCAAAAGTGAAGATCTAGTGATCCTCTCTTCCATTCATTGACACACATTTGACCAAGAGATTCCAAGCCTGCCCACCACGGCAAGGTAAACTCTTCTAGGGCAGGACCTACACTAACTACACTAAGCTGACCTTGATGCTAGTCATCGTTTTTCTAATGTTGGGTGTATGTTTGTAGTAGGCCTCATCCTATAATCTGTGTGTGCGATCTATCTAACGTATGTACCAGTCAGTCTATGTTGAGCGGGGGGGGTTTCCCCCGGATTGGAGATGTTGAGTGGGGGGGTTTCTCCCGGATCGGAGATGTTGAGTGGGGGTTCTGCGGATTGGAGTTGTAGAGCGGGGGGTTTCGCAGATAAAAGTTGTTGAGCGGGGGGGTCGCTGGATTTATCGCGAATCGCGGTCATCGCGGAGGGGGCGGAATCGCGGGACTCAAGCCCTAATCGCGGGATTTACCACGAATCGCTGGACATTCCCGCTAAATCCGGGACGGTTGGGAGGTATGGAGAGGGAGATGGCTTCCAGTGTATTGTGAAAGCACAATTTATTAAAGGATGAGTTTACATTTCTGAACATGCTACATGTTGCTCCTGTTCTTGAGCATTTTTGCTTGTTTTTGAGCATTTTTCTGATAATAATACTACTAAAAATGAATTAATTAATGAAAAATTGCACACATAAACACACGCAATAATTAAATACTAAATATAAGATAAATATTAATGAATAATTGCACACAATAGATAAATATTGAATAATAATAAATACAAAAAATGCCCCAAAACGCACATTAAAAATGCCTTAAAAACACGGAAAGATACAACACACAGAAAGGTAACACGTGTCAGTGTACAGCGTTGTAATGCACTGCACTGCTTTGCGGTCACATGAATGAAGTGTCACTTTTTTTAATATATGAATTGGAGTCTGGAGGAGGAGCCTGGTTTTTCTAGGCTGTGGATCAGGCCAGGCGTTTGTTGGGTGATGATCATCCAGGCTTTGTGAAAATGAATTGTAATGTAATGAAGAGGCCGAGGTTGCGTTCTCCATGACACTTGGGTCTCCCAGTCTCTAGCTTTCAAAGTAAAATCCGGAAAAGATCTGCTGCTCCTTTGATGGAATTGGTGAACTTGGTTCAGAAGGCATAACATCTTCCCATTTAAAATTCTCCTCTCGGGTCTCCAGACGCTGTAAGGAAAAAAAGACACTCATCAAACTCACTGATCAATACAGAGAATGCTTACACATTTAAGAGAATTCTACATACCCAATAATGAAAGTGTATCTAAACCCGAGAACAAAATGCTATTTTATTTCCAGCCTACAAGCCTTAGCAGTGGCTGTATTTATTTTCTTCAGGCAAGTGGCACAATTCTGGTCCTAGGGTGACAACGCTCACTCACTGTACTGTATCTATGGAGCAGCAGCATTGTCACCTGGAACTAGAAGGTTGCTAAGACTACAGTATTTCTCCCCATATTCTCACCATCATACTATAACAGGGAGGGGGCTCTGTAGTACATGTGAGAACTGGGGACAATGTTCTCTTTTACACTGTTACTGGGTTTCTAGCAGGGTCAATTTATGTGCACAGATATAACAAATTGGTTTCAATGGGATGTTTAACAGACCAAAAGGGAACAAATAAAAGGGGTTTGTTGTAAGGTTTTACAAACACTTTAAAGACAATGTACATAGTGGAATACTATAGAAAATTAATTGCTCTGCTTCTGCCTCCTCAAATCCTCTACCACCCTAAAGGTGGCAGAGCTCTGGTATTCATATATCATATTTATTGGTATACAACACACACTTTTTCTCCCTCAAAATAGAGGGCAAACAGTGCATGCGTGTTATACGCTAATAACTTTTTTTAACAGGGGGGGGGGTCTCCTGGGTGTGCAGTTGGGGCTGTATAGGGAAAGGGGCTATGTACTGTGCAGGGGGGAGGAGGCTGTGTAACGTATAGGGGTCTGTGTAATGTAAAGGAATCTGTGTAATGTGCAAGGGATCTGTGTAATGTAAAGGGGAAAGGGGTCTGTGTAATGTGCAGGGGGTCTGTGTAGTGTGCAGGGGGGTCTTTAAAATGTAATGGGGTCTGTGTAATGTAAAGGGGTATGTGTAATGTAAAGGGGGTCTGTGTAGAGGGCAGGGGGCTCTGTGTAATGTGCAGGGGGGTCTTTAAAATGTAAAGGGGGCTGTGGAAAAATATTTTCCTGAAACATCCTTCTTAAAATGAGTGTGCGCGTTATACCCCTATGCATGTTATACGCTGATAAATACGGTACTTACTGGTCTTGTGTAATCCAGTGGTTTGACCTTTCCAAGTTCTAAGTCCTTCCAGTCGACGCCTCTAAAAAATAGATGATCTCTGACGTCACGGACGAGCTCCCATCTCCATGCTGGGTTAATTTCCAGATGCTGTAACAAAGAAACATAAATCATGAGCACCGCAGGCACAGTGATTGGACAATACAATCCCACATTTTTAGCAGTTGCATATTTTCATCCTCCCTGTTCATGCCGGTAACCTACTTTCACCAAGTTGCTCCCAGTTGCAGCACAACTGAGAAAACGGGCGTACAATCTTTATTTGACCACTCCATTATACCTTACTAGAAATGCAATTGCCTTAAACCCCCCAACCCCCCACTGTTTATCCATAAGACCTGGAGTGTCACATATGTAAATGCTGGCTAGCCCTGCCAACATTTCCCATAATGCTTTCTTTCCCCAATATGAAGTTTGGTGCGTACTTACCCTCATGATGAGACCCCGGAGGTCAGGATCCATGTCCCGTGGATAATCAGACACAGGTTCCATTATCGCCTTCTTCACCTGGAGTTTGGTCATTTTTGAAGTACAGTATGGATGACGACGGGTTGCCATTTCATAAATCATGACGCCAAGTGAAAAATAATCAGCCTGTATCCCATATGGTTTTTCTGATAAAATCTATAGAAACATAAGAGAGGAAAAGTGAGGTTACATTGTCCAGAGAAGCAGAGGACAGAGATGACACAATACTGACATACAATGTATGGAGCCTCCCAAGTGTCCGGATTTAATTTGCGATTTTCATTTATTTTTTTAAATTCTGAAAAAGTGGTATAATTAAAAAACATGAAATTAGGAAGGAGTTGTGGGTATGGTGTAAAGTCAAATGGGGGTATTTTTTAGTTTGAATGGAGCAGGGAACGAGACAAGGGACATTTTCTGTCTTTGTGTCATTTCCCTTCATTTCCTGCTCCAGAGACACAACAGGAAGTAAGAGGAGATATTTAAAAGCAAAAGGATATCTCCTTTAAAACAGGTGTCACCGGAATAGGTGAACCAATTGGAAGATTTCTCTTTATCTCCCTGTAAAATACTCAGGCCATCATCTGGCAGAGCAGATAACAATGGAGCCAATGTCTGGATTGTGATGCTGGATGCAGGTCTCCATGCATTAATGCCTTAATGGCCGCAGATAAAGGCAACACTTCTGTAGGACTGAGAACTTCCCACCTCTTGTTGGTGATTTAAACAGACCATACATTTATCAATTTTCTTTTCGGAACCCGTGATTGGTCGATCACAGTCAGTATTGGAGGAGGAACCCCTCCCACAGAGCTTTTGTATTCTGACAGTGGAACGTTTCCCAGCCATCTGAATACATTTATCACTTCTGGTGCCTAAAGCTCAGATCAAATGAAAAAATAAACGAAAGGCTGGTTAAACTGAAATCAATGGGTAGATTGACTTCATTACAACCAGCCTGCCCATAGATGGATTAAAATTTGGTCAGTCACTGCTGGACCCAACCTAGAAAGCCACTGATAGCACCAGGGACTCAAGTGGAGGCATTATCTATTAACTAAAGGCAGAATGTCCCATAAACTCCTCTACATCCTGTAATGAAGGGCTCTGTATCTAGATGAACACTACAATGAAATCAGCAGACGGTTACTTACCTCTGGAGCCATATATTTTACGGTTCCTGCAGTTCCTGTAGTCTTCTTTGGAGGAAACACGTCTGTCACTGCAACGCCGAAATCTGCAATTTTAGGATGGCCATATTCGTCCAAAAGCACATTTCCTGGCTTGATGTCCCTATGAGGAGGAAAACAGACAGTAAGATTGGTTGTTAGGAGAAAAGATGCAAATATATATTATATATTCAAAGAAGAATTATAGTTATGGGTGGATCTTAGCTTCTTCATTCCCCCAGTGAGACCCGTATAACTGGGTTTCCAGCTCCTCTCATCTGCTGCAATCATTATTGGGAAGTCTCACCCCACCTGTTGGAGTTTTATTCATCCAAATATGGGAGAAGCACTGTGATGACTGCAGCAGAAGGAATGAGACTTTACAGGGCATACAGCAGGGAAGTACTGCCAGTATGCTCTCAGGAATTAGAAGTGGAGGAGCAGAGAATTTTGTACCCATAACTAAGAATATATATTTTTTGGTGACCCATTAGATAATCCAGATGTTCTGATCCTTACCTGTGCATGATTCCTTTGCCATGAAGGTACTGGAGGCCACAAATTATTTCCGATGTCAGCATTCTGATAGAAAAGAAAGGAGAAAATATAAGAGTTATTATAAGAGTTCAAATTCACAGACCAATCAAAGCTAAAGATAAGCATATAGTATATAAGTAAATGTGGGGGCTGGGCTCAGCTGAATGGACCTAGCTATGTCACTGCCAGTCCTCAGTGCTCAGCCAACCCAGCTCCATTATAACCATCATTGATCTTACCTTATCACAGCTGGAGAAAGTGGGGCTTGAGCCACTATGAGATCGTGGATGCTCCCTCCTTGGAGATATTCCATGACGTATAGAAGGTATTCCTGTGTGAAAATAAGAAAGAGGGATATCGGTTACACCAGAGACATTCAAGATTTATGGGGACATTTACAGACACAAACAAGTGCAGTGTGTGGTTTTCTCATAAGAGTTGGAGGAAATGTACCTCTTAGCTCTCTACAGAGATCCAACACACCTCCCAGGTAGAGTTCTCCAATCAGAAAAGCTTATGTTGCTTGCTGATTGGACACCTTAAGCAGAGGCATGCTGGACCTCTGCAGAGGGACCACTGCTTCCACACACAATACAAGGGTATAACATACCCTGTGTTTGGTAAAAAAAAAAGGGGTAGATTATAAGACTTACCTCAGTCTGAAAGCTGCCATATAGACAAGTCACGAAACGATTGTCTCTTATTTGTTTCAACACCTTAAGCTCGATCATGGCACCTTTGGGATTCTTCTGGAGCACGAGTCTCTTCTTCACAGTCTTGATGGCCACCTTCTTGTTGGTGGCATCATAGGATGCTAGCACAACCTGGAGAAGACAGAGGGGCATTAGTTCACATTTCAAAGTTACAATACAATATTACTACAGTCTGGAGGGGTTTTCCTTGGCCTAGTGCTGCACATATCATGAGTGTCATTCTTACGTTGTCTAGGGAGTGAGTAACTATGATCATATTTTCTGCAGTGTTCCCAGATCTGTAGGGCTTAGTTCCGGCTAGACACTTGGGGATGCATGCATTATGTTAATACAGAGCCTTTTTTAATAAGACTTGAGAAACCCCTATTAAAGAGGAACTTCAGTCCCCATTATTTCTGCCCTGTCCTTCCTCACCCATGTAGCCATCTTTAAATATTTTGCATGGGCACATATGTGCCATAGGCCTCTGCCCTGTCTTTAGAACAATGTAGAGTCCTGTGGCACATTTGCGCAGGCACAAAGGTTTCTCATGTGCCCACCAGAATAAAATTGCTTCAAAATATATCTAATTGTGGGAGGGGGGGGGGGGGGACCAGGGGGAAGAGAGTTATTTGCTTTAAAGCGGAATTTCACCCTAAATATAAGATCTCCCATGTGATTCAGCATACTGGCGTCAGCGACAGTATGCTGTTTTTTTTTTTTTTTATCCCACACTTACTGTATTATCCAGTAATTTCATTTTTCCCCCCGCGGTGGACGGCGCCAGTACAGCGCGTCACATCTTCCGAAAATACCCAATATGGACTCGGGTAATCTCGGAGAAAATGCGGCGCCTGCGCACAGACCTAGGAGCTGACTGCGCAGGCGCCGTATTTCTCCGAGTCCTATTTCGGAGGGCGTGACGCGCCATAGCCGTAGGACTCAGAGAAATACGGCGCCTGCGCAGTCAGCTCCTAGGTCTGTGCGCAGGCGCCGCATTTTCTCCGAGATTACCCGAGTCCATATTGGGTATTTTCGGAAGATGTGACGCGCTGTACTGGCGCCGTCCACCGCGGGGGGAAAAAATGAAATTACTGGATAATACAGTAAGTGTGGGATAAAAAAAAAAAAAAAACAGCATACTGGCGCTGACGCCAGTATGCTGAATCACATGGGAGATCTTATATTTAGGGTGAAATTCCGCTTTAAGCTGCAAGCATTATGGCTTAGCACACTTTGCCTTTAGTGTCTAGTGTAAGTGAGACTTTTACAAGAATAGGGATATTTTATCATGGAGAACATGTATAGGAAAACATTGCAGACTGTGGCAAACTCCTGGGTAAATCAGACAAATCACTTACCTTTCCAAAAGCACCTTCTCCAAGAAGTTTGTGGGCCGTAAAGGCCTGTAGGTAGAAACTACATTTGGATGTATTAAGCTGGCATAAATCTCTGTTGCTGGTGTTTCCTGGTGTCAGTGAAGCTTTAGATGGTGGGATGCTACATGGGACTAATAATGCCAAATCCTTGGTTTGGGCCAAAGCCAATGAAGCCACAGGTGCCTGGATACGTGGGGCAGATAATGTCCACCAGTCATCAGGGGTCAAAGCCACAGAAGCCGGAGATGGTTGCTGGTTGCATGATGCAGATAATGCTTTGTCCTTGGTTTGGGCCAAAGCCAATAAATCCGGAGATGGTGGCTGGATACATGAGACAGATACTTCCCACCAATCTTCAGGGGTCGAGGACAATGAAGCTGGAGATGGTGGCTGGTTACATGATACAGGTAATGCTTTGTCCTTGGTTTTGGTCAAAGCCAATGATGCCGGAGATGGTGGCTGGATACATGAGACAGATATTGCCCACCAGTCTTCAGGGGTTGAAGACAATGACTCCGCAGATGGTGGCTGGTTACATGATGCAGGTAATGCTTTGTCCTTGGTTTGGGTTAAAGCCGATGATCCTGGAGATGGTGGCTGGCTACATGAGGCAGATAATCCTGAGTCCTTGGCTTGGGTCAAAGCTGATGATGCTGGAGATGGTGACTGGATACATGAGGCAGATAATGCTGAGTCCTTGGCTTGGGTCAAAGCCGATGATGCTGGAGATGGTGGCTGGCTACATGAGGCAGATAAGGCCTCATCTTTAGGGGTCAAATCCAATGAACCTGGAGATAATGGCTGGATACATGAGTCAGATAATGCTGAGTCCTTGGCTTGGGTCAAAGCCAATGATACTGGAGATGGTGGCTGGCTACATGAGGCAAATAAGGCCCCATCTTCAGGGGTCAAAGCCAATGAAGCCGGAGATAATGGCTGGATACATGAGTCAGACAATGCTGAGTCCTTGTCTTGGGTCAAAGCCGATGATGCTGGAGATGGTGGCTGGCTACATGAGGCAGATAAGGCCCCATCTTCAGGGGTCAAAGCCAATGAAGCCGGAGATAATGGCTGAATACATGAGTCAGATAATGCAGAGTCCTTGTCTTGGGTCAAAGCAGATGATGCTGGAGATGGTGGCTGGCTACATGAGGCAGATAAGGCCCCATCTTCAGGGGTCAAATCCAAAGAAGCCGGAAATAATGGCTGGATACATGAGTCAGACAATGCTGAGTCCTTGTCTTGGGTCAAAGCCGATGTCACCAGGGATGATGGCTGGCTACATGAGGCAGATAGTGCCAAGTCCTTGGTTTGGGTCAAAGTCAATGAAGCTAGAGATGGTGGCTGGCTACATGAGGTAGATAAGCCTGAGTCCTTGAAGTTGGCTGAAGCCAATAACTCGTCATTGCTTCTATCTTCTGAAGCCAGTTGAGGTCGCTCTTCAGCAATAATGGGTTGAGTGAATGATGCTAAAGAAGATTTTGGCTTAATGTTTGGAGCCGATGATGTTCTGCTGGTGATGCCGGTAGGTGAGGCATCTCTTGGTCCTGGGGAGAGAAAGAAAAATTAATATACATTTTCCTGTTTATATTAAAAACAATTAGTGAATATTTTAATGTATTTTCTTTTTCCTATGTGAATGAATGGCATCTGTGTAAACAATCCTATCAATGCACGTGTATGTAAATAGGAGTAATTTACATAGAAAGTTTGAAGTTTTAGTGACACTGTTTATTGGATAAGTTAAGCGCTTTTTTCCTCTTTTGAACAGTGAGATTGTATAACATGTAAAGATCAACTGACAAAGATTTAAAGTGTATGTGTAGCCAAAACTGTTCTAAATTTTTGGTAGAGTCAAGGAGGTTTACAACCCATAATAAGTTATTTTTTGTTTCCTGCTGGGGAGATTTCCCTTCATTTCCTGTCCTGGAGAAGCAGCAAGAAACAAGAGAAAATTCCTCTGCCTTGTTAGTTGTTATTGGAACCGGAGTCCCCATTGGAAGGTTTCCCCTCTATCCCTGTTCTGGTGACAACTCTAAAATGTTTGTTTTTGTACTGTTGACAATGTCAGAATCTCACAGAGGGGACATTCACATCACAACTCTGCACATGTGTTTTGGTGCATTGACGCATGTTACATTACGTGGATCATTCAAACTCAATAGGAAGCAAGGCTAACTTTCTGAAACTATAGATATAGTCAAGAAAAATTGATGTATTTCATGAATGCTTTTCTGGTACATGTATGGAGATTTTACACAAGGCAATGGGCGGGGCTTGAAGTGTCAGAAATTTCAGAATGACCTTCCAGTTCAATAAAATAAAAAAGTGTCCTGACAAGCCTTGTTTCAGCAACATTCTATAGGCCTGATTCACAACGCCAATACACCTGGATAAGGATCCTTTTTTTTTTTTTTGTTACCGCTTCTAGTCAATCAGTGGAGAGGGTGGAATTAGAATGGACTAGTAGATTTAATTACATAAGTGTATTTAAATGTAATTATAATTAAATTATATAATTTAAATTTAAAGCCCAACACCAGGTAACAGTTTTAAGCAGGTGCAGCATTAATTTTTCTTCTTTTTGGGATAAAGGTTTTATATAGATGTACAAAAGATGAACATTGTAAGCACACCTGTCAGTGTTACAGTTTATTCTAACTGGCGTGTTTGCTGGTCAGTTTGGTCTTTTACAGGAAGCTGGAAAACATCAGACTTACTGGTCGGACCTCCAGAGAATGAACTATTTTTACAGGGGGGACTTACAAAGACTGCAGTGTGATTGCTAGTGATCGTCTGGATCATAAATGTAATTTTATTTTGGCCATAGATTAATTTCAGGTTATCCAATAAGGGGGCTCACAAAACTCCAAAATGTCTGCATTAATTAAGGGCTAAGGGGTAAGGATAGGAACATAAAGGAGGGAGGTGACAACACAGATGTGAGGGGAGGGGGTGATATGAAGGGGGACTGAGGACACTAATGTGAAGAGGGAAATGTGTTATGAAGGGGGGCTGTGATGTAAAGGGATGGGGGGGGTTTGATGTGTGGGGGGGACTGAGAACAACTGTAGTAATGACGAAATTGTGATGTAAAGGATCTGAGGCAAGGTTTATAACATTGCTACCTGTGTTCTGTGTTCTGCAGTTCATAAATTTACTATATATATAGTACATGTATAATCTAATGCAGGGATATTGGAATAATAATTAAATATTTAAATAAATAAATTATATAATTATTTATTTTAATATTTATTTATTTATTATTCCAATATCCCTGCGTTAGATTATAAATTTACTATATATATAGTAAATTTATAATCAAATGCAGGGATATTGGAATAATACTTAAATAAATAATGAAATATTTAAATATTTAATTATTTATATTAATAAATTATTGGGTCCTAATTTTATGATTATGACAATTACCATTTGTGTTATCTCCATGCACTTTCCTGGCAATGCATGGACACAATTTGCTGAAAAGTGCTGAGATGACTTTCCTAACTGACCTACACCCTTTCTTTTTCTGGGTAGTAGGAACAGTCTGTCGGGTGAGCTGGCTCATCTCTGCTGAGGGTCCAGCTGTCTCTGGTTTTTCTGTGTTGGATTTCAAAAAATCCTTTCTCTTATTCTTCAAGTGAAATCGTTTCATTATTAAATAATGAACGATGGTGAGTGAAGATAAGTTGTTGTTCTGATTGCTGAGCGAAGATAAGTGGTTTTCCTATCTGTTTGCTGAGCGAAGATAACTTGTTATCAATCTAAATGCTGAGTAAAGCTGAGCGCTTCCTCTCACATCAGAGGACACAAACAAGTGGTGAATCTGCACAGCCAGCCGGCTATTTATAGACCCCTTATGACATCAGAGCGGGCGGAGCTTCAACTGGCAGTTGGAACTTTTTCCACACTGAAATTTGAGTAGTGGGCGGGGCTTCAACTGGCAGTTAGATTTTTTTCCCAACTGAAATTTGAATAGTGGGCGGGGCTTCAACTGTCAGTTGGATTTTTTTTCTCTAGATCATTCCAAAGCTTTGTGAATGGAGCCTAAAGGGGAACATTTGTCAAGCAAATTAGTGACACAATTAGGTTAAGGTATATAGACCGGTGTGTCTGTATTCCTAGGCAGCCAAGGGAGACAATTTGCAATGACAGATTTAGTACTGAAGATGAGACAGATTACCACTGTAAACAGACACAGAATTAAGAAGTGGTCAGGGTTAGGGTTACGTTTAGAGCAGCAAAGGAGGAATTCATGACTCAGGTGGTAACCTTGTAATAAGCCCCCATTCACACTGGTGTGATTTCTCTTGTGTTTCTCTATGGTGCCTGTTCACATCAATGCATTACAGTGCAGTGCGTTTTTTTCTGTTAGCTGCAGATGCTTCTTTTGGATCAATGCAGTTTAGTGTTTTTTGGCCCCATAGACTTCAATAGGACAGAATGGAGTTTTAGATATAAAATCCAGTGTCCTCTTCCTGCAAAGGGGCACACAAAAAAACACAGGGATCTGATGCAGGAAGAACAAAGCTGAATTAGTAGGACAGGAAAGTGTGAGGATGGGGTGCACAGTGCAGTAACCCATAGCAACCAGATTTCACTATGCCGCCCTGTAGAAGTGATCACCTGCAGGCTTTTTTTTTACCCTTTCAAGGTCATGGCAGTCAATCCAGTTTGACCAGTGAGAGTTTTGAAACATGTAAGAGTCAATTTACAAAGCTTTACAGCGGGGGTTGCCAGCCATCGATTGTCGGAGGGCCGAAAGATGGATTGTAAACATGGCTTTGCCTCCCCCCAGCCTCCATCACTTTCATATTCTCTGCAAAACACAAAGTGGGAGGCATCATAGTGCTGGATGGAGGGCAGGGGTGGAAGCTGCCTCAGTGATTGGTTGTAAGGTGGTCTTAGCAACCAATCACCAGCTGGGTATTGTGAAATGTTATCTCTGGCAGCTCCCGCTTCTGCCCTCCACCCAGAATTATGCTGTCTCCTGATCTCCGCTCTGCGGTACACACACTGGCAGGTAGGAAGTGCTACCTACACAGTGCTATGTATGGGGGGGGGGGTGATGTGAGGAGACAATGGTGAAAAGGGACAGAGGACACCACAGTGTGTGTGTTGGGGGGTGTAACGGTCAGGGTTTAACGCCGTTTACGATATTCCATTCCACCAACAGTTTCCGACACTCCACAATCTGGCAGACAGGACCCATTGGATTTCCCCCAGAAAATGAGACACACACAGCTCTGTTCTCTGGTTCCAAACAGATAGATTTTTAATGGTAAAACTTAGGCTTTTTATACAGTTAGCAACCAAAAAACATGCTGCAGCAATCAAAGGGACAATGACACACTCCGCCCACAACATCACACAATGGGTACTAACGAGTCCCCCTCAATACACATCTTTTGGAGACAGACTTTCTGGTGCCAGGGTTAATTACTATGGCTGACAAGGCAGACGTCATGACTACGGCTCTTTTCACCTTCTATTTAATACACATTCCATTAGCAAACATAAGTCAGGCGGCGTACACACGGCCGAGGTTCTCGGCAGAAACCAGCGAGAACCTCGCTGGGAGCCGCATTCTGCCGAGAACCTCGGCCGTGTGTTTGCTCTCGGCGAGCATCCCGTCGGGAATGCCGTCGAGCCGAAATAGAGAGCATGTTCTCTATTTGCTCGACAGCCCGTCGGGATGAATGGCTGGTTGCCATTCCCGGCGGGCGGGTCGCCGAATCTGACGGCCGGCAGAGAACCTCGACGGGCGGAATGATGTGTTCTGCCCGTCGAGGTTCTCTGCCGTGTGTACGCGGCTTCAGACGTCTGACCTTTAGAGGGTCACATCACATATTATCATCAATAGACTTTCACACAATACAGTGTCAATTAGCATAGCACAATGAAATATCTTAGGAGCCAGACTCAATTAACCACTTAAGCCCCGGACCAATATGCTGGTAAATGTCCAGAGGCGCTTTTACAATTCGGCACTGCGTCGCTTTAACAGACAATTGCGCGGTCGTGTGATGTGGCTCCCAAACAAAATTTGCGTCCTTTTCTTCCCACAAATAGAGCTTTCTTTTGATGGTATTTGATTGCCTCTGCGATTCTTATTTTTTGCGCTATAAACAAAAATAGAGCGACATTTTTGAAAAAAACCCAATATTTTTTACTTTTTGTTATAAGAAAAATTTAATAAACTACATTTTAGTCAAATATTTAGGCCAAAATTTATTCAGCCACATGTCTTTAGTAAAAAAAAAAATCGCAATAATTTTTTTTTTTAGCTACCTAGCAGCAACAGCGACACTAATACAGCGATCAGAAAAATGATCGCTTAGTGACGCTGGCAATAGGGGGTGAAAGGGTTAACGAGGGCGGCGATCAAGGGGTTAAAAATTTATTAGGGGGGGGTACGGGGCTACCCTGAACCTAACACTAACTGCCTGTCACACTAACTGTCACACTGACACTAAATGCAGTGATCAGTACATATATGATCACTGCATTCAGTGACAGTGTGACAGGGGGTGGGGGGGTGATCGCAAGGGGTTAATGTGCCTATGTGTACTGGTGTCAGTGTAGTGTTTGTGCGGACTTACTGTGACTCTTCTCTCATCTCGGCGGTTTAAAAATACCGCTGAGAGGAGAGCTGCATCACTTCCTCTGCCTATGTTTACATTTTACAGGCAGAGGAAGTGACATGGCGGCGGCGTACGAGATTGGCTGGGAGCGATCACGAGGGGGCGGACAGAAACGAACCGCCGCCCCCTCGAGTCGGATCGCTCCCGGAGGTAAGCCGACCGCCGCACGCAGCGGAGGGGGTCCCGATTTGACCCCCGACCCGCTAGAAGGCAGGGACATATATATACGCCCATCTGCCTGTACGTGCCATTCTGTGGACGTAAATAGGTGTGCGGCGGTCGTTAAGTGGTTAACACCTCAACAGTATCTGTCCCCACATTGAATGAATCACACCATTATTGATCTGCTGGACTCAGAATTAACCACCTGTAATATTTCAAGATATCCTGCAATACATTGTGAATTATCATTACTGTCCCATTTCATGTAATCCATGATATGTCCATTATTTCCTGGCTCAATCTGTGCCCAAAAAGTGACCCCCCTTACAGGGGGGTTGTGATGAGAAATGGATAGAAGACACTGTTTGGGGGGTGATGTGAAGGGGCAGTGGACACTATCTAATGCGAGTTCAGCCATACAACTGTAACTCACATTGCATAGACATGTGATCGGCACCTGTGGTGCGGGTATGAATCACATGCGATGTCGGAGATCGCATATGTGTGAACCTGGGCTCAGGGTGGACCATGAATTTATCTGAACCTCCAGCTGGTGATCTTGTTGTGTTTGTTCATTGCCATGACAATCGTAATCAAAAGTGGACTGTTCTGGCCACTCAACTGTGGTCAGGTGGTTTGTAAGGTCCAATCATGAGGATTTGCTAATGTTACCTCCCCCTACCTATAAAATCAGCATTGTGCCGTTGCCCATAGCAACCAATCAGCTTCTATCTTTCCACACAGCTTAGAAGAGGAAAATATAAAAGCTGGTTGGCTGTTCTCCAGTAGAGATGAAGTTTGTCTCAGACTCTTTTAATTAATCCCCCCCAGCAGATTAGGGTGAGATGAGAGACATTGGATGGTAAGAAGCTGGAGCTGATAGCTGAGAAAACATCATTCTATTTTTATATTCTGTCTCAGACACAATCCCAGGATTTATTTTGCAGGATTACAGCAGATTAGGGGGAGATTTTAGTGTGTTATCGGGAACAGGTGATAGCTAATACGGGGCAGGTTTGTGGGCAGTACAGAAAACATCCATACGATATACTTATGAGACACAGGGGGGGAATATTAAACTTTCATTTCTGAGATGTGTAGAATAAAATAAAAGATAGTAGCCTACTGGTTGTTTAAAAAAAGCTGTTGGTGATCCCATTCAAATTGGGGCTTTAGAGCCAAAACATGAATATAAATGAGAAAATACTCACCACTATATTTGGGGTGTTGTTTCTGGAACTCTATATTGTGGATTTCCTCAATTATAAATAGCTGTTGAGGTCCCATTCAAACTGAGAGTAAATGGCTACATGGTCTTTTTACTGAAAAAAAAAAAAAATTCTAGATTTTTTTTGATTTTCTATTAAAATTTCTTCTTTCTAGGTTAAAAAATGTCGGTGGTCCTGTGCAAAAAATGAACTCCGGGAAGGTAGGTACAGCAATATTTTATATAATAATCTGCCTCTCCCTGTGATTATATCCTTCAGATAGTTTCAGTTACCGACTGACAGATGACCAGCCTCTCAGTGTCCGGTTACCTTGATCCCCGGTGGTTTGTCGAGACCCTATTGGATCGCCAGCCTCTCATTGGCTCTCCTCAGATGGACTCCCCACCGAACAGCTATCTCGCTTGGGATCTTCAGGATTGGGAACCCAGTCAACCACTAGGCTCCCCGCCACAGCTCAGTTGTCCCGGACTAACATGGTTCCGGAACCAGGAACACCAAATGGCACGCGCACCCCGGCCTGGAAGGCCATTTAATAAACGTAGTTATCATTTTTGTCCCCCTTCAATAGATGGGAATCAGCATCAACATTTAAAAACATCTTCAGCAGACCAGTAACGTGCGGTGAGGTCAGTGGCTGGTGAGGCACTAGCTAGTATCAGAGCCAGATACACACAGGTTACATACCCCCCAATTGTTAGAGTGTGAGCAATAATTCTAGCACTAGACCTCCTGTGTAACTCTAAACATGTAACCTGTAAAACAATTTAAATCATTGTCTATGGAGATTCTTAAGTACTGAAGTTTGGCGCCATTCCACAAGTGTGTGCAATTTTAAAGCGTGACATGTTAGGTATCTATTTACTTGGTGTAACATTATCTTCTTTTACATTATACAAAAAAATTGGGCTAACATTATTGTTTTTCTATTTTATTCACGTTTGAAAAATTGCTGTGCAAATAAATACTGTGTAACATAAAAAGTTGCAATGACTGTCATTTTATTCCCTAGTGTGTCTGCTAAAACAATATATGTAATTTTGGGGGTTCTGAGTAATTTTCTATCAAAAAACAAATGATTTTACATGTAGGAGAGACGTTTCAGAATTGGCCAGGGTGGCAAGGGGTTAATTAGCATAAGTAAGTCATTTTCAAAGAATTATAATATATTATTTTAAGGTACTTTACTATATTTTCAAAAACTGTACTCTGTACAGGTGCCACTTATAGTTAAAGCGGAGCTCCACCCAGGAAAACAACATTTTGCCATGTTGTTTAAAAAAAAAAAAAAAAAAAAACGGAAAAAAAAAAAAAAAAAAATACTCACCCGAAATAGCTGTTGCTATGCGGAAGTCCGTAATCTGCCTCACCTGCACCGCGGTTTGATTTCTTCTTGTCCTTCTCCTTGTGAATGGGGCGCGCTGCTTTCTGGGAACTGTGTGTGTTCTCAGAGAGCAGCGCGCCCATTCACAAGCCAGCGTGAGACTCACGCAGGCACAGTAGGAAACGGGCAGTGAAGCCGTACGGCTTCACTGCCTGTTTCCCATAGTGTGAATGGCGGCGCGGGACTCGGAGCGATCACGGGACCGGCATCGGGGGGCCCATCAGCGCGGGCGCCTAGGACAGGTAAGTGTCCTTATTTAAAGTCAGCAGCTACACTGTTAGTAGCTGCTGACTTTAAAAAAAAAAAAATTTGCGGCTGGAGCTCCGCTTTAAAGCGGAGCTCCAGCCGCGAAATTTTTTTTTTTTAAAAAGCTGGGCTGGAAGGGAGCATGTGT
Organism: Rana kukunoris; assembly: GCA_029574335.1. Classification (NCBI taxonomy): domain Eukaryota; kingdom Metazoa; phylum Chordata; class Amphibia; order Anura; family Ranidae; genus Rana; species Rana kukunoris. The sequence goes on along the minus strand of CM056055.1, from coordinate 182,037,436 downwards.
CTTTTAGACACATTCCCCCTTCTATGACACTGCAGTGAGAGGTGTGCCTCCACTACAGAATTTTTATTGGACAGCTTGGGCCAATGGTGCTTTACCATTGGTCCAAGACGCCAAGCTGTCCATTGAGCTCAGTGTCTCTGATAATAAGTGAGAGGCACTATGAGCTCATCCTCTCTGCAATCAGAGACTGCCAACTTGTATTTACTGTAAACTGGCTGCTTGGTATGTAGCTTCTGACAGGCTTTGCAAGGAGCCCTGTATCTCTGGAATCATAGGTGATAGGAGCCCCAAATTTTGACCAGTGGTACGACTTCAGATACCTACCTGCCCAGCGATGATGTCCTTCCTGTCTGATCTTGTGCTTGCACCATATGAGCAGTGGAGCAGTTTTTTTTTCCGTCTGACCCCCCCACCTTTAGAAACATTAGAAACTTGCGGCAGGGGAGAATTTGTGATGGCTGCCCTGCATGCATGGTGCAATTGCTGTTTACATACAATACGAGACCGATGTGTGTTCCCTTTTGCGCACAAGCATGAAAAGACAGGGTGCTTTGTTTTTTTAATTATTATTATTATTTTGCTTTCTTATTTCCTTTTTACACTCTTCTTTTCATTTTTTTTCTTTTTATTTATAAGTTTTATTATCACAGGAAATGTAAATATCTACTATGACAGCAACAGGTAGTGGCAGGTACAAATCTTATGAAAAAAATGGGGTCTATTAGACTCTAGATCTCTTCTCTGTCCTCAAAACATCTGACCACACCAAGATCGGTGTGATAAGATGCCTTCCACATTTCCCAATGGCGCTGTTTATATCCATCAAAACCGTCATGAAGTTGTGAGATGCTTGTAGCTCTCGGTTTCTTAAGCCATAGAGATGATTGGAGCCATTCTGGTGTCTGATCAGCTCTATGGTCAGCTGGTGGAACCACCGGCTGCATTCTCAGCCTGAGAAAACCATGGAAGATGGTGGGGAGGAGGGGGGAGTTCCCTCTCACTGCTTGAAAAAACAGTCTAGCACCAAATTAGCTGCTAGGATTGCTTTTATATGAAAGCCGACCGCTGTCTGTCTTTCACAAGCTAAAAAAAATTGGTCTAACTTTACTGTTGTCTTATTTTTTTTCAAAAAAAGTGTGCTTGTAAGACCGTTGTACAAATACTGTGTGACAGAAATTATTGCAACGACTGCCATTTTATTCTCTAGGGTGTTAGAAAAAAAATATATAAAATGTTTGGGGGTTCTAAGTAATTTCTAGCAAAAAAAATTAATGTTTTTAACTTGTGAACACCAAATGTCAGAAAGAGGAAGTGGTTAATAATGGGGGCAGTATGGGGGAGGGGGTTCTGTGTAATGTTATGGGGGGAAAAATTGCATGGGGGGGGGCTCAATAAAATGTTTGTCTAGGGTCCAATCAATTTTAAAGATGTCCCTGGCTGCGCCTGTTACTAAGTGCATACAGCACCCAGGGGTGGCTGAGCATTCAGTGGTCAGTGAGGGGCCCCATGAGAGGTTCTTGTCGGCAGTTGATGCAGTGGCCCTGGGAGAGGAGGAAGGACTTGTGCTGGCTGGGATGAGAGGGATGGCGGAGCCATGCGAATGAGGGCAGCCATTCCTGTTAATTCTCCTCCTGAGGGCTTCTACATAGGGACACACACCGCCTACTGTCCCCTCTGTGTTCAGTGGAGGGGCAGGGCCACAGTCCACATCTCCACTGTGGGGAACAGCAAGTCAGTGCCAAGAAGACAGCCGGAGGTGGCAGAGTGTACAGAGCAGCAATGCCGGCCCTGTGATCACCAGCAGCTTAGTGTGTGCATTATTCTATAACAGGCTCAATGTGACAGTGTTAAATATAGGGAATGACACTCAGTGTATAAATATCAGTAATATATGCACATAATACCCACCGACATACACTCCCCACTCCACTCCTGCATATACTACCCACTACCGTATACTTTGCACTGTACATTCCCCATTTAACATTACCACATTCTGCAATACCACATGTAAGTAATCTCAGACCCTAACCACACCTCCTTCAAGCCATGCCCCCGACTTAAGCACAGTTTAAACCACGCCCCCATTTCACCACATTTTTTTTCCTCTACAACAATGCCCTAATGTATTAGGATAAAAAACCTTCTGCCATTACAACCCCTTCAAGGTGATCATACACTCCTTGAATGGGTCAGATTCCTGCTGCCTTGGCCAAATTTTTTTGTTTTTATATATATTTTTGGGGCATATTTATTATAGCAAAATTGTTGCTCTATTTTTGTTTATAGCGCAAAAAATAAAAACCGCAGAGGTGATCAAATACCACCAAAAGATAGCTGTATTTGTGGGAAAAAAAGGACGCCAATTTTGTTTGGGAGCCACGTCGCACAACCGCGCAATTGTCAGTTAAAGCGACGCAGTGCCGAATGGCAAAAACTGGCCAGGTCCTTTACCTGCATTTTGGTCTGGGTCTTAAGTGGTTAATAGATTGTAGCATGACAAATGTAGTATGTAAATCACAATGACATAAGAAACTTGGTTTTGGGAATTATTATTCAGGCTGAAAAGAAACACAAACACGTTGGCAGGTAAAACAGTTCACTTAGGTATGCCAACAGTGCTTTGGGTTTTGCTTTTGTAGTTCCTTCATTTAAAATAATTACATGAATTTGAACTAATTATTTGAAGAGTCAGTTTTCTTTACAATTTTTTTTTTTATTAGTATTGCAAAGGTTTTCAAACAATTACATTTAGATGTCAGCGCTAAATTTGTGTTTTTTTTAAATACATTATATACAGTAAATATAATTGCCAACATCCTTTATTAGAAACGTGGTACTATTGACATTACCACTTACAGAGAGGCTCCCTTCCCAGCTACGACTATATTTAACTACATTAAAACCTTGGTTTGAGAGCGTTTTGCAAGACAAGCTATTTTTTTTATAAACATTGACTTGATATACAAGCGATGTCTTGATATACAAGTAGCGTCATGTCACAACTGAGTATAAAAGAGAAGAGAGGCACCTCTAAGTGGAGCAATATGATTACATTTAATGAAGGTACAACATTTAACAACATATTGCTACACTTAGAGGAGCCTCTCTTCTCTTTTATACTCTGTAGCTCCTGCTGGATTTTACTTCTAATCCCCTTGTGGAGGCTTCCATTTGTGGATGGACATTTAAGGTTACACAACCTATCACATTGCTATAATTATGTTTATATCGACAATAAACTGAAAGACCTATGAATAAATGGCTGTGGAATGAATCATTTGAGTTTCCATTATTTCTCATGGGTAAATTCCCTTTGATACACAAGTGCTTTGGATTACAAGCATGTTTCCGGAACGAATTATGCTCGCAATCCAATGTTTTACTGTATAATTCTTCTCAATGAACAAGACATTTTTCTGACTAATTATCCTTTTTTAATCCAGCTAACCGATTGTGGAAATATTTTGAGAGAAATTTAAGAGTTTGTTCCACGCTGGCTATTGCCACAAAATGTTACATCCATTGTAGATAATGGAATATTTTTCTTCTATGTGGTATAGATGCTTGTCATAAGTGAAGAGTAATAATCTGGGGATAGTTTGTAATAAACTCCATTTGTGGTGTGTGTTCTGATGGTTATTAAGCCGTGGTATCCTTCCATGAATGTGCCCTGGTCTTTTGTATGCTCCACTGTTAGTGTGTATGTAGAGGAGGCCTTCAGAAGATGGATAGTGCTTAGCCAACCCTTGCCAAGAGCCACCGCCTGTAGTTGGAAAGACACATCCTGCCATACCCCTTCAAAGAGCTTTAGCATATCCAGCACCATCGGGTCTGTGTATCCATTATCCAGCTTCTCAGGAGGCCATCTTGGGGCAATGGTGACCCCTGGGAAAATGTCGTTGATGCTGCTGATGAAGTCTTGTCCTTTGATATATCCTGGTGTGCTGAAACTGCCATAAGATATCTCCATGCTGATCCACACTGGAACATACAGCAGTTTATCATTGTTTAGCCTATTTAGTAGATGCAAAGTCTCATTGAGAGAAACATGATCTTTAGGTTTCAGATAGACGCCCCATGGGAGAGCGGAAGCAATCACCATCTTTAGACAGTCTTCCAGTGGAAGTGTAGCAGATGACTGGGCAACCACCACCACGGGCATGAGAGTGGAACTGACCAACTGAACTTCAACTTGAAATGTGAGCATTCCAAAGCTACCTGCAACACAGAGAACATTGTCATTGTATGCGATGGGATACACATTATTACATAGATGCCTGCAAGAGGGTTCAGCCTTCAGGAGTATTACATGACTTTTCTCTAAAATACATTATCACTGACTGAAGGAGCTAGGTGAGCTGGTAAGTCAGGTTTGAGCAATAGATAGACAAAGAAGGGTGCACCAAACCAGTGCATTACCTGAACTTTCAACATTGACTACTAATAATCCTTATGTGGCCAGCATTCGCCAATAGATAGGAAAGTATATTTTATTTACTTGTTTCAAACTTTGAATTTCTTAAAGGGGTTGTAAAGGTAAAAGTTTTTTTTACCTTGATGCATCCTATGCATTAAGGTAAAAAAACATCTGACAGCACCGCCCCCCCCCCCCCCCCCGAGCCCCCGTTTTACTTACCTGACCGTTCGAAATTCCCAGGCGCGTGCTTGTTATCCTGTTTGGTTCCCAGCCTGGCTGTTGATTGGCTAGGCTGGGCGGATTGATAGCAGCGCAGCCATTGGCTGGCGCTGCTGTCAATCACAGCGGATGACGCGGCGCGCCGGGGGGCGGGGCCGAGTGATACAGTCGGCAGCTATGGCCGCAGCTGTATCACGGGAGCGCGCTCGCAAAAGCTTTCCACCATGCTCGCTCGCATGAAGGTAGAAAGCTTTTGCGAGGAGGAGCCGAGACAGCCACTGAGGGACCCCAGAAGACAGCGTTCGGGGACACTCTGTGCAAAACAAGCTGCACAGTGGAGGTAAGTATAACATGTTTGTTATTTAAAAAAAAAAAAATCTGACTTTAGTGTTCCTTTAAGTTAACTCCTAGCTTCCCGGAGTCTTAAAGAGGGGAGGAGGGGTTTTCTCAGCTAAGCATACCCTTCTGCCTGCATGCCTGAGCTAAGGGCAAATGGGTTCCAGTAAGTAAATGTCACATGAATCATTTGCCCTTAGATGGCCAAGATGACCACAGCCAGAAATGCTAGGATGTTTTTTAAAGTGATTTCTTAGCAAAATAAAGCATGGAGACATGGATGGATCAGTGAATTTGCGTTAAACATTACAAATGAATTACATTGAGTGTTTGTGGTGCCCAGATGCAGTGTAGTTCCATTTTAAAGCACCATTTATTTGTAAAAAGCAGATATAGTAAAACATACTAACAAACAACAAGAGTTACAGGTATATAAATCAATGAAGTGTTATTTCATTTTGAGCACCTGGACAACACCACATAGCAGATGCAATTGCTAATGTGTTTCGAGGGGTATACCCTCTTTATCATAATAAATGGTGCCTTAAAGGGGTTGTAAACCTTCATGTTTTTTCACCTTAATGCATCCTACACATTAAGGTGAAAAAACATCTGCTACTTAGCCCCCCAGCCCCCCCTGTTTACTTACCTGAGCCCTAGAAAGTCCCCCGTCGAGAGCACGCTTGCTTCTCAACTTAGCCTTCTTGGCTCTTCATTGGATAGATTGATAGCCATTGGCTCGTGCTGCTGTTAATCAACTCCAATGACGCAAGGACCAGGGGATGGGGCCGAGTCCTGTAGTCTGCGGCTATGGACGCCGGATACAGGACTCGGGAGCATGCCCGCAAGGTAACCTCCTTGGGAGAGTGCTTCCAAGGGGGGTTACCAGAAGCAGGGAGGAGCCGAGACAGCTGCAGAGGGACCCCAGAAGACGTGGATCGGGGACACTCTGTGCAAAACAAGCTGCACAGTGATGGTAAGTATAACATTTTTGTTTATTAAAAAAAAAAAGCAGCTTTACAACGCCTTTAATATAATGCACAAGGCTAGTGCCCCCATCTACACAGGTTTCCCTGTGTAGTACAATCTAATAAAAGAAGTGCTGTACCTCAAATTGTTGAAAAAGTTAATGCTGGTTCTGATCTTAGGTGTCAAACCACACAGAACATCTTAATATGTTGTGCATGGGGCCGCGTAACCACAGACCGTCAGGGTGCCCATGCTAACCACAGCCAAAAATGCCTATAATGGGTGTGTAGGCTTAAGAACTGGACCACGGAGCAATGGAAGAGGGCGCCTGGTCTGATGAACACAACAATGGGTTTGAGGTGTTGTCTTGGGCCTCCAGATCTCAATTCAATCGAGCACCTGTAAGATGTGATGGAAAAACAAGTTCTATCCATGGAGACCCCACCTCTCAACTTACAGGACTTAAAGGATCTGCTACTGACAGCTTGGTGCCAGATACCAGAACATACCTTCTGAGGTCTAGAGGAGTCCAATCATTCAACTGGTTATGGTGGGTGGACATAATGTTATGACTGATCGGTGTAAAACACACTCTCCCCTTCTCTTTCACTGCATTTATATAATTTACTATCCTAAAGGTATCTCCATGTTTTTATCAAATATTGAGAGCTAAGCTTTTGGTTCTGTACTGGAGGAAGAGTGACCATATTGGTTCTGAATTGTGCAATCAGTTGTGGTGTTACATGTGCTGTATTAAAGCCGAACTGAACCTTCAGTTTAAATCAGCTAAATATTTGCACTAGGTACATCAAAACGTTTAAAGTCATACAGTTCATTTTCTTGGGGAAGTAGCCACAACCTAAGTAGAAAAGTCTCTCTCCTGCCAGCACTTGAAGAAAGGGACCCATGTTTCATGTGTAGAAGCAGTGACCTTTTTCGAAGTCCACCATACCTCCTGCTGAGTCAGAGCTCTCCAATTAGGAAGAATATGCTTTGCGGATTGTAAAGCTATAGCAGTGTTTCTCAACTTTAGTCCTCAAGGCGCCCCAACAGGTCATGTTTTCAGGTTTTCCATTATTTTGCACAGGGGATTTGATCAGTTTTACTGCCTTAGTAATTACCACAGCCGTTTCATCTGAGGGAAATCCTGAAAACATGGCCTGTTGGGGAGATTGGGAACTGGAGTTGAAAAAAACTGAGCTATAGCAAACCTTCCAACCATCCTGGATTCGCTGGGACTGTCCTAAGATTTAATGTAAAGTCCCGACTTCCCAGCACAGCAAATCAAGGCTTGGTCCTGGAGTGAAGCCAAGTCCCGAAGCAAGTTTCGGCACTTGGCTCCAGTGTCTTTCCCACAAGCACCAGTAACACCTGCCCTGCAACTTGTGCAGGGTGTCTGGGGTCCTGCACTGCTGTGTATATGTGACAGGCAGCTGGGGATGAGCAATACCGGTTGCCGCACACATACACAGTGCACTGCAGAGTGGCTTGTGACTCCTTCTCCTGCTTGGCTGTGATGCAGACAGGAGGGTGGAGGTGGGGAGGAGTCATGTAATGGACGGGTCTATAGTGGTGGTGGGGTAGGCTTCCTGCTGACCCCTGTACCCTTCCCTACTGACCCTGTATCTTCAGGTCCTGCTGACACCTGTACACTGCCCCACTAGCTCCTGTCCTCCTTCCTGCTGACCCCTGTACCCTGCCCTGCTTATCCCCTATCATGTGTCGTGCTAATCCCTGTCCTCTGCCCTTGTGACCCTTCTTTACTGCCATAATGACCCCTGGTCCCTGTCCTGCTGACCTCTGAAGAACTTGTGGGTTCTATACTCCAGTAGAGTGTTTGGGTAAGCATTTGTCCTTACTGCCCTCTTCATCCTAGATACTATAGAGATAAACAAGATGGGGGCACTAGCCTTGTGCATTATATTAAAGGCGTTGTAAAGCTTAATTTTATTTTCTTCCCAATGATAGCGTACCTGGCCACTGAGTGAAGTGACATTCATTGGTTAAGAGAAGGAATGGGAGGGGAAATTACCCCCCCTGTACCCTGCCTTACTGACTCTTGTCCTGCTGACCCCTGTACCCTGCCCTACTGACCATGTGTCTTCAGGTCCTGCTGACACCTGTACACTGCCCCACTAGCTCCTTTCCTCCTTCCTGCTGACCCCTGTACCCTGCCCTGCTTATCCCCTATCATATGTCCTGCCAATCCCTGTCCTCTGCCCTTGTGACCCTTCGTTACTGCCATAATGACCCCTGGTCCCTGTCCTGCTGACCTCTGTACTCATTAAGCCCCTCCCAATGTTAAGAGTTTGGTCACACCCACATTCTGCCGCAGCTACATGCACCGCAGATCCCTTCCTCCATCAAGTGTCCTTCATTCTGAAGTTTAAAAGTTGGGAGGTATGCTATAGGTCTAATTCAGTAGGGGGTGTGCCCCCACAGAGAACAAGTGTCCTTTTCTGCACATGCTGGCACGGCACGGGTTTTTCTAATCAGACTGTGGCTGCTTTCTAAAGGAATCCAACCAAGATTTTAATCATCCCTTTTCTGAATGAAGCTGGAATGTGTTTAGCTAATTTAAACAGAAAAGTGCAATTGAGCTTTAAGGCAGTCCATTTATTTTGAACTGGCTGCCAACGTGCTGAAATACTTTTAATGGACATGCATCTAATTATACAATACAGTGCACCATAACGCACAGATGTTAGAAATCTGGCATGCCATTTGTTGCAGTGCACTTGCTTTGTGTGTTGGGTGTCCAGTGTTTCTGTTAGTTCCGTGCATTAACATGAATTGACATTTAAATGTATCCAGACATAAGATAATCCTATGAAATACTCAAGCAGTGCATTTGCTGTCATATGGGACGTTGATTAATGCAATGATGTCAGTATGTGATGTGAAGTTCCCTGCCATGATGACAAACTCTGCTTACTTTGTAGAAGGCTCTGCACAGCGGAAACGTCACCTTCAGCATCAAACCATTTCACAAGAATTCCGTCATTGTCCTCCGGGTGGAAATACAAACGCAAACTGCCACCGGAATAGAACAATTTCTTCCTGTTTGGATTCACTAAGTAAAAGAAAAAAGAGGCGTTAATGCGTTCCGGCCCCTCACTAATGGACAACATAAATGAATACAATATATTTAGATTTACAGTATATAAAGACTCACCCTTACAATTTATTACTGTAAAGCCATGTACACACGGCCGGTAATCCCATCAGGAAAAAAAAAACGTTGGTTTTCCTGGCAAGCTTTCCGTGCATACAGACGGCCATTCAAAAGAACCGCCATTCTTTTGAATGGCAAGAACACAGTGACGCCATAGACTACGACGAGCCGGCACTCATCACATTCGATGCCGTCGCCACCATCTTGCTACACCCCACACTAAACTTGTATGCTACCGCGCATGCGTCAAACTCCTATCGAGCATGCGTGGGTTTCCAATGGAACAGGTAAGCATACAGACAACCGGTTTTCTCGGCAGGAAACACTGTGCCGGGAATCCCGAAGGGAAAATAGAGAGCAGGTTCTCAATATTTCCCGGGAAAACTGCTAGGGAGCATACACACGGCCGGGATTCCCAGCCAAAAGCTCTCCTGGCAGTTTTCCTGCCAGCAAAACTTGTCGGGTGTACGAGGCTTAACTCCGAAATGCTGGATAGGACTTTACAGTCAGGGGCTTAGATACACTGGTGCATTTTTCAGAGGATATTAGTATTTGCTGGGAAGGGGGTTTGTTCAGCCCACTTTCATGTATTTTTTATGTCTGGTATGGAACTGCTTTTCTGTAGTATGCTAACAACTAGCAGCAATTTTATTTGCTACAATTTGTTTGTTAATATGATTTTGGTATCTTTCTCTGCCCTCTGCTTCTGTTTAGTGTGGGAGACAGCAACCCACAGATCGTGATCTACCAGTAGATTGCACCCAAGTGACTGGTGGATCGCGATCTGGGCTTGCTGACTCGCCATCCCAGAGCAGCAGAGTGCAATGCAGAGGAACTACTTGTAAAGCTGAAGCTAAAGTAGGGAACAAGAGCCACATAAGAAAAATGCCTCCTCTGTAGTGCCGGCTCCCAGGGCCGGCCCTATAATGGGACCGGGTGGTACCATGGGTACCAGGCGGCACATTTAGGGGAGCGGCTTTCTGCCGCCCCTACCAGCCCGTTCCGCTCGCTCTGCTGCCTGCGAGGAGCATGGCGCCAGGCTGCCGTGAGGACACTCGCAGCGGAAGCAGTCAGCGAGTGAGAAGGGCAGGCAGTCACTGCTGCCTCTCAGGAGCCCGGCGCCGCTGCTGTAGTGGTGACATGACAGAACACAGGAGCGGGCGGGCTATCCGTAGGGCTTGTCCGGATTAAACACGTGACATGTGCGTGAGTGACTGTGGGTGATCGTGATTCGCAGCCATCCGGAGTCCGGCCCCCTTGTCTGGCGCGCTGTTCCTTCTGACTGCCTGGGATGAGGTCTGTGACTGTCATCATCCGCTCTTCCACCCGCCCGTCTGTAAGCCTCCCCTGGCTGTCAGGCTCAGCAACCCCCGTCAGCAACACCACCCTGTCAGCAACCCCCCCTGTTTGCCCCCTTAATTTCAGCAAGCCCTCCCCTCTGTCAGCAAGCCCCCCTCTCTGTCAGCAATCCCCCATCATCCCCCCTCCCTGTCAACCCCCCTCTGTCAGCCCCCTCCCTGTCATCAACCCCCTTGTCAGTGCCCCCCTTCTGTCTGCCTGCCACTCTTTGTAAGCCATTCCACTGTCAGCCCGCCGCTCTCTTTAAGCCGCCCCTGTCAGCCCACCCTTCTCTGTAAGCCACCCCCCTCTGTCAGCAACTCCGTCTGTCAGCCCCCTCTCTGTCAGCAACCCCCCTCTCTGTCAACAACCCCCGTTAGCCACCCTCTCTGTCAGCAACCCCCCTCCATCAGCCCCTTTCTCTGTCAGCAACCCCCCTCTATCAGCCCCTTTCTCTGTCAGCAACCCACCCCTGTCTGCCCGCCCCTCTCTGTCAGCCCACCTTTCTCTATAAGCCACCCCTCTGTAAGCCTGCCCTTCTCTGTAAGCCACTCCCCTCTATCAGTAACCCCCCTCTCTGTCAGCCCCCCTCTCTGCCTCTTTGTCAGCAACCCCCCTGGTAAACCCCCTCCCTGTCAGCCCCCCTCCCTGTCAGCAACCCCTCTGTTAGCCCCCCTCCCTGTCAGCCCCCCTCCCTGTCAGCAACCCCCCAACTCTGTCAGCAAACCCCCCTGTCAGCCCCCCTCTCTGTCAGCAACCCCCCCTGTCAGCCCCCTCCCTGTCATCAACCCCCCTCGTCAGTGCCCCCCTTCTGTCAGCCTGCCTCTCTCTGTAAGCCATTCCACTCTGTCAGCCCGCCACCCCCTGTCAGCCCACCCTTCTCTGTAAGCCACCCCCCTTTGTCAGCAACCCCCTCTCTATCAGCCTCCCTCTCGGTCAGCAACCCCATCTGTCATCCCCCTCTCTGTCAGCAACCCCCGTCAGCCCCCCTCTCTGTCGGCAACCCCCCTGTCAGCCCCCTCTCTGTCAGCAACCCCCCTCCATTAGCCCCCTTCTCTGTCAGCAACCCACCCCTGTCAGCCCGCCCCTCTCTGTCAGCCCACCCTTCTCTGTAAGCCACTCCCCTCTGTCAGCAACCCCCCTCTCTGCCTCTTTGTCAGCAACCCCCCTGTCAGCCCTGCTCTCTGTCAGCAGACCCTCTCTGTCAGCCCCCCCTCCCTGTCAACCCGCCTCTCTCTGTCAACCCGCCCCTCCCCTCTGTCGCCTACCCCTTCCTCTGTCAGCTACCCCCTTCTATCAGCTACCCCCAAACAGCATGCAAACCCATCCTTTCTTCCCCCGCTCCAGCTGGGCTAATGTCCTGCAGCCAGGTCACACTGCACTGTCTGTGCACTCCCGAGACAGTGAATGGAGGGCCACATCTTTGCAGTGGCTCCTAGAAGGTAATGTTTTTTTTTTGTCTTGATGTAATGGAGGTCTCTATTTGGGGGGTGGGGCAGGCACTGTCTGATATTTAATCTGTTATTTTCTTCTCTATTTGTGGGGTGCCTGTGGATTGCTTTGAATTTTTTGGGCTTTTTTGTAATTAAAAGGTGCTGAAAGGGTTGTAGAATGCACAGTGGCACTTTGTGAACAGTTTGTATGGGGTTGGGTTCAGTAGAGCTGATTCAGGTTTTTGCCCTACTGACACCGTCCACTGCCCTACTGACACCATCCACTGCCCTACTGACACCATCCACTGCCCTACTGACACCATCCACTGCCCTACTGACACCGTCCACTGCTCTACTGACACCGTCCACTGCTCTACTGACACCGTCCACTGCCCTACTGACACCGTCCACTGCTCTGCTGACACCGTCCACTGCCCTACTGACACCGTCCACTGCCCTACTGACACCGTCCACTGCTCTACTGACACCGTCCACTGCTCTACTGACACCGTCCACTGCCCTACTGACACCGTCCACTGCCCTACTGACACCGTCCACTGCCCTACTGACACCGTCCACTGCCCTACTGACACCGTCCACTGCCCTGCTGACACCGTCCACTGCTCTGCTGACACCGTCCACTGCTCTGCTGACACCGTCCACTGCCCTGCTGACACCGTCCACTGCCCTGCTGACACCGTCCTCTGCTCTACTGACACCGTCCACTGCTCTACTGACACCGTCCACTGCCCTACTGACAGTTTTTATTTATTGTGCTATAAACAACAAAAAAACAACAATTTAAAAAATATATATATATATATTTTACTTTTTGCTATAAGAAAAAACAAATGTCTTCATCAGTTTAGGCCAATATGTATTCTTCTACATATTTTTGGTACCAAAAAAAAAAACACAATTAGCGTACATGGTTAGTTTGCGCAAAAGACATTGTGGCTGCCAGCAATGCACAGGTCCCTTTATACTCCTGGATACATGTATAGAGCCATGACAGGTCCTCTTTATACTCCTATATACATGTATAGAGCCATGACAGGTTCTCTTTATACGCCTTTATACATGTATAGAGCTATGACGTGCCCCCTTTAGCTATCATGATATCAAATAATGAATGTGGGGGCCTTTTGGTGGGCGTGATTTATTTGGGGGGGGGGGCAGCATTTCATTCTTGGTCCCAGGCACTGCCGGCTCCTGTCCCGTGCGGAGTGATACCAACTGCACCCCACCTCTTATCCCAGCTATCGGTCTCCAGAAGGGTGCTAACAGCAGGAAAGAAGAGATCTTCAGGTCAGTGTGAAGCAATACACTGGGCATAATAGCATACGGCTGCTTTCACACTGATGTGCTGCGGCTTACCCACAACACGGGTGCAGTGCAGTGCACCTGCAGCTTTCCTGTGGGTTTGCTGCACATAGTCATAGACATTTATTATGTCAGTGGATTTGGTGCACTTTTTGAAAGCGCATCAAAACTCCTGAAGTCAATAGTTTAGGTGCACTTTCAAAAAAAGCACCACACCTGCAGGATATAATAGAAGTCTATGGCAAAACGCAACTAGCCCAGGAAAGTCACAGAGGCACTGTGCTGCACCCGCGGTACAGGTAAACCGGAGCATCAGTGTGAAAGCAGCCTTATAGGGGGAGTAAGAAAAGAGTACATTACGTATTTATTAGAGACAAGGACAGAAGGCAACTCACATGAAAATCTGTTAAAACTGGCTCATCAGCAAAGAGAGAGTCTCTGGTGAACAACTTCAGCCCAGTAGGGTACCCCAGTCAAGGGTAAGCACACCGGGTAGGTCAGTGGTATTTCTGCATGGCCAAGAAAACATACTATTAATGTGTACTAAGCTTTAGGCTTCATATACACTACAGCTCCTAAACTTAAATTTAAGAGCTTTTGCCAAAGCTCCTAAACTCAACTCCATTCAGCTTCTTATCATATGCTGTCTCGCATAGGGCCAGATTCAGGAACACTTGCGCTGGAGTATTTGGATATGCGCCGCGTAACTGTGATGATGCGCCGTCGTTTCTATGTGCCCGTACCCACCAAACTAGATGCGCCCAATAACGGGTCATTTGCGACTGGCGGAACGTTCCGACGCCAGAGTATCGTCAGCGCTTAATTTCGTTGGGCGCATCAGTCGCGCCTATTGATTTCCCCTGCAAATATGCAAATGAGGGATTTTTCACAATTCACGAACGGATTAGCACCATACGCTGGCTACATGCGCCGCGCGTATCTCGTCCGTCCGGCGCAAAGTTATTTCTACAAAAGGCTGCTTTATCTTTACTCCAGATGGCCACAGGTCAGCAGGAGAGCAGCTACAGCAGCGTTACCGACGATAAGAGCTAGCTGAGCACCCCCACTTGCAGGACAACACCTCTGTCCATGCTTGTCTGTCAAATTTTACAGCCATGGAGGAAGACATCATAGGTCTCCATAGCCGAGATGACGGCTGACAGCTCCTGGCCATTAAAGTTCAGCTTTCTCCTGTGTGTTTGCGGGGAACGGGAGCAGCCATCTCAAAACAAAAGTAACATCACTGCGGGGAGGGGGAGCAGGATATACTTTAGTGCCGAAATGGCGCTTCTACGGGCGCATTTAAACGCCCAACGGAAGGCATTGCGCTGACGTTTCCCGTGAAGTGGTGCCGACGGAAGTTGTGAGCATGCGCACAAAGGGGGCGAGTGGAGCCGCACTCACTGCGCATGCTCCGTGGTTGATGCGCTGAACGTAAGCCTCTGCGCTGGGCTCCGCCCATCATTTACATATGATCACACCCACTTCCACTTGCGTCGGGTTACGCCAGCGCATTATCGTTACTCTGGCGCAAGTTTACGCGCAACTGCTATGTGAATTACAGGACTTGCGCTGAAAGGGTCTTCAGAGTAACGTAAATGAGAAGCGTTACTCTGGAGCAAAGATGCTCTCATCTACCTGAATCTGGCCCATAGACTTGGTCTATGTTAGTGGGGGACTACTGACTAAATAAATATCATGAGACCTAATCTGCGCTCTTGTTGTAGGACAGAGATTCAAACATTTAAAGCCAGAAGGTCAGTATTGCATTCAGGTAAATTGCACTTTTGGGAGAGGTCAGCAGCCATTGCCGACCTCTCCGAAACCTCTTTAAAATATTTTTTTTTTTTTCTATATTGAAAGGTTTTTATTGAAAATTTTCATAACGGATGGAAAGGACAATGATAAGTAATGTTACAAGGCCTATTCCATCCACAATGCAGAACAAGTAAAGTGTACACTCATATGACCTGTTAATATATCAAACATAATCTCCCACCTATAGCAACAGTGAAGATATATCTAACCAAGTGAGCGCTAAAAGTGTGCTCAGGCTTGTACAATAATGCCACATAGAGCCCGCGGCTCCCTGCCCCCCAGCCGCCCCTGAAGGGAACACACTGCGTCCCGGGGACCAGGGCTCCAAAGCCCACGCCGAAACAGACCAGATCGCTTCACCGACCTGTGGAAGGCAGTCTGCCTGTCCCAGAGCGAACAGTAAATGTCAGAACATGTCACTAAACTGTGCCATAAACCCAATCTCAGAACATAGCACCAAGGAAAATAGATTTCTTTGATATGAATACCTAAAAAAGAAACAAAAATTCTCTAAATTTCCCTGCTGGTTGATGAAGGCCAATTTCACACAGACAGCCAGGGGGGAAAGCAGGGTAAAAAAAATACGCTGTTCATACATTCTGTCCCCTGACTACTTACCTACAGCGTGATATGGTGCCACCTTAGGGCAGTTCACATTGCCACAGCACTTAACTCAGCATGTTGACAAGTGGTGCGGCTTGAAAAACGTACCTATTGAAGTCAATGAGACCGTACCGCAATCGCATGCCAAACGCATTAAAGTGCCTCCACTCTGGATGAATGAGCACAGGGGTAATCCTGGACGGCGGCATTGTCAGTCTGGGGGGAGTGTTAGATGGACTAGCAGGTTTTGGTACACTAACAAATTGAAGTCAAACTCCAGCCAATGCTTCATAAGCAGTTACATTAATGGTTTTGTTTCTTTTGGGATAAAGATTTTACGTATAAATATAAAAGCTGATCAGATTGGAAGCTCATAGTAGCTGGGCCCTTCTAACCCTCTTGTATTGAATTATATTGTTGTTGTATTGTCTCCCTGTGCCGAGTCTTTCTGCTGCTCAGTTCCTCTGTTATCAGCATGATAACCTCTGACAAGTTCTACGACACATAAGATAAAAGCAGCTGGAAATTTGTGTTGGGGAGGGAGCTTAGAGGTAGATTAGCAGAGAGCTGGTCTATTCAGACTGCAGCTCTGCAAGTTTCTTTGTTCCTCTGCCTATGTGGAGGGGGGGGGTGCCTTTCTTCCAATCAGCTCTCACACATTGTATGCCCAGACTCCACACCCACTGCTGGAAGAAGAAGAAAGATTTCTAGCACGACATGCACTTTTTAAAGGGTGAAGGAAGAGAAAGACTGCAGATATACATGTAAAACTTATGTAGGGAGATTTGTATCATCTGAGGCTGTTCACTTCACTGGGTATTTGTAAGAGTCGGTTCCCACTGGGGCGACTCGTCAGGCGGCTCAGCTGCCTGACGAGTCACGTCCCATTGAATGCAATGGAACCGTTCTAATAGGAGCGACGCAAGTCGCTCCGACTTAGAAAAAGGTTCCTGTAGGACTTCGGGGGCTGCTCAGGGAGACCTGCATTGACTTCTATACAGAAGTCGTTTGCAGAGTCGCCCCCGAAGTCATGCCACGGCTGTGTGAACCGGTTCTAAGGGTTTACGACCACTTTAACCACTTCCATACCGGGCACTTACGCACCTTCCCGCCCAAGCCAATTTTCATCTTTCAGTCATGTCGCACTTTGAATGACAATTGCGCGGTCATGCTACACTGTACCCAAACAAAATTGGCGTCCTTTTTTCCCCACAAATAGAGCTTTCTTTTGGTGGTATTTGATCACCTCTGCGATTTTTTTTACGCAACAATTACAAAAAAAATACTGAAAATTTTGAAAAAAAATCAGTTTTTATTTTTTCTGTAATTTTTTTTGTAAATAATTAAGTTTTCTCTTTCAATTACGGGCACTAATATGGCGCCACTGATGGGCACCGATGAGGTGGCACAGATGGACATCGATGAGGTAGTACTGATGGGCACCGATGAGGTGGCACTGATAGGCGGAGCTGGTATGCGGCACTGATGGGCACTCATAGGCGGCACAGATGGGCACTCATAGGCGGCACAGATGGGCACTCATAGGCGGCACAGATGGGCACTCATGGGCCACACTTATGGGTGGCACTGATGGGCACTGATAGGTGGGCACTGGGCATGGATTGGCACTGAGGGGTGGCACTGATGGACACTGAGGGCTGGCACTGATGGATCTATGTTGGCAGTCATTGTCCATTTATGGCATCTTTTTTTACTGCCTTTTTTTTTTTACTGACTTTTTTTTTACTGCCTTTTTTTTTTTACCTTCCCTGGTGGTCCAGTGTGGGCTTCCCTCACTGGGAACCCCCCTGTCAGGCGCAAGTGAGGAAGAGCCATCAACGGCTCTTCCCTTTTACATTGTGATCAGCCATGATTGGACACGGCTGATCACGTGGTAAAGAGCCTCTGACGGAGGCTATTTACCGAGATCGGAGATGCAGGGTGTCAGACGTCCAGTCAGGATTTCAGAACCACTTCCCGGACGTCAATCTGTTATTGACCGGGCGGGAAGTGGTTAAGCACTCCCGTCAAAGTGAAATGGTTTGACTCAACCCTCTAAGTGCTACATCTGCAGAACAGCTAGTAGGACTTACTGTCAGGATTACCAGGTGAAAATAAAAGAAAGGAAACCTAAAAAAGAAAACCAATGCAGCTGTCACATCCAAGAATTGGTAAGCTGCAATATAAGAAATGTTTGCTTGGCTTTCATCAACTTGCACATCTTTTGAACCGATTCATCTTCCCCTTGTCACACTGTAGACTCTGGACCGATACTTACATGCTATCTTTTTGAATTCTGATAAGAGCGGTTCATAAATGTCATAATAGATTTGCTCGGGATTGCTGTTATCTCGGATATACAACAGGTCGCTCACAGTAAGTGGGTCTGAACTGCCTTGCCATAAAGTCAGCGTGTACCTGTGCAGGGAACAAAAACAACCCTTACATCAAACCAACACAACCACTATGAATGTACAACTGACAATTAACACCAATTAATCTAAAAGGTGCGCAAAACCAATATGTCTGTTGTGATCATTACAGAGTTATATATGTGAAAAAATAAAACATTCATCTTAAACCTTAATAAACAATGTGCATTACATAAATGTTAAAATAATAATCACATCATAGATTTGTGCATAACAAAAAGGGTAAACTTCAAAGAAAAATATATAAATGTCTGTTGGAATACAGAATTGTATTTTGTGCAACTACTGTATTGCAGTATTCAGTAGAGATATTGTATATTCTTAAACCAGTAGATGGCAGAGTTTTTACGTTTTTAGCTGCAACTACGGTATGCTCTATGTCTTTTCCCTAAATAAAAGGTTCCTTTTCTTGTCTGCAGTTAAGCAGCAAAGCCCACGTGGACTGTGTACGGTCTGTCTGTTCTGTATGGCTATATACAGACAGACAGTGCACTCCGCAGCAATCATCCAAATGGGAGGCTACACCCAGGGTATCACTGACACCACTACCTGTAGGGGACGCAGCAAACATGTGGAATAAGGTGCTCTGGTCAGATGAGACCAAAATTTAACTTTTTGGCCTAAAGGCAAAACACTATGTGTGGCAGAAAACTAACAATGCACATCACCCTGAACACACCATCACCACTGTGAAACATGGTGGTGGCAGCATCATCTTGTAGGGATGCTTTTTTCAGGATGAACAGGGAAGCTGGTCAGAGTTGATGGGAAGATAGATGGAGCTAAATACAGGGCAATATTAGAAGAAAACCTGTTAAGAGTCTGCAAAGAGGAATGGACAAAGATGTGCAAAGCTGGTAGAGACATCCCCAAAAAGACTTGCAGCTGTAATTGCAGCGAAAAGGTGGTTCTACAAAGTATTGACTCAGGGGGGAGGAATACAAATGCTCGCATTTTCCTTATACATCAAAAATATGTGCCACTTTGGGGCTGATTTACCAAGCCTGTGCGCCAAGACTCATGGTGCACAAGCAGGAGTAAAACTGTTTTTGACATTTACAAAAGAAACACGCTGCCAGTGCAGCGTGTTTCCTCATTTACTAAACTGCCTAATGCGCCCAGGAGAGGGCGCACGGCACGCCAGTACAGAGCTGGCGTGCGGCATTTAGTAATGTAAACATCGGGGATTCGGGAGGGAGTTTATGAGGGGAGGGAGGGGGGTGATGCAGGGGAAGTGTAGTGACATGTGTTTGAACGTGTGTGGCGGGCCGATTTGAAAGGGAAAGTGACTTTTGGTACCCGATCCCCGTGCGCTTGCAAAGTACGCTAGAACCTCGGAAGGTTCATTTGCATACTGGGCATGCACAGAGGGATAAATCGGGGCTTTGCGTGCGCCTCTTCAGTACGCCGGGAAAATCTTGGTAAATACCAAGCGGCGTAGCAGTGTTTGCACTGCCTGGAGCGGCGCACGGCAAGCTCCGAGCTGTTCTCGGGCTGCGCTGACACTGAAGGGGAACTCCGCGCCAAATTTCAAATTTGAAACCGGCGCGGCTTCCCCCCCAGGGGCACAATAGGCTCTTCGGCTTGGTCCGGAACGTGAGGGGTTAACCCACGCCAAAATCGGCGTGGGGTTCCCCCCCAGATCCGTACCAAGCCCTCATCCCAGGCATGCAGTCTGGCCGGACAGGAATGGGGGTGGGGACGAGCGAGCGCCCCCCCCCCCTCCTGAGCCGTACCAGACCACATGCCCTCGACATGGGGGAGTGTGTGCTTTGGGGTAGGGGGGCGCTGCCCCCCCACCCCAAAGCACTCTTGTCCCCATGTCGATCGGGACAAGAGCCTCTTCCCGACAACCCTAGCCATTGGTTGTCGGGGTATGCGGACGGGAGCCAATCAGAATCTGGGAGCCCCCTTTAATAAGGTGGCCCCCAGATTTCGGGCCCCCACCCTATGTGAATGAGTATGGGGTACATCGTACCCCTACCCATTCACCTGGTGAACGTAGTTTTAACTTTGAGGGTCTTCTGCCGCCGCCCCCTTCGATTTTTTCTGCCTGGACGGGGGTCGCACATCCCATCCAGGACTTGGACGTGGCGGGCTTCTCGTCGCTGTTTTCTGCCGCTGCCCCCTTCACCACGAAGCTCCGTGCTTGTTTGATGAGGGCAGCGGGCTTCCGACGTCTTCTACCGGGGCGAGGGTCGTACATCCCACCCCGGATTTCTTCGCCGGCTTCTGCCTGTCTCCTCCCGGGGCCAGGGCTTCTTTTGCCGTCTTCCGCCGGAGGGCGCCACTCTCCGGGCTTCTCGTCGTTGTCTTCCGCCGCGGGGGCCAGGCCTTCTTCTTTGCCGCCCCCTTCGAATTTTTCGGCCTGGACGAGGGTCGCACATCCCATCCAGGACTTGGACGTGGCGGGCTTCTCGTCGCTCTCTTCTGCCGCTGCCCCCTTCACCACGAAGCTCCGTGCTTGTTTGATGAGGGCAGCGGGCTTCCGACGTCTTCTACCGGAGCGAGGGTCGTACATCCCACTCCGGATTTCGTCGCCGGCTTCTGCCTGGCTCCTCCTGAAGCCAGGTCTTCTCGTCGCTGTCTTCCGCCGCGGGGTGACACTCGCGGGCTTCTTCTTCCATTCGATGTTGACACGGCGAGGTCCGGCGCTGAAATGCCTTGTGAGCGGCGGGCAAGGACTTATATTGGCATAGGGCGTGGGCGTGGTTATGCCAACATGTGACCTTAACCCATGTGACAGTGATGTGATGTGAAAGAAGCCCTGGCCTCGGGAGGAGCCAGGCAGAAGCGGAGGAGCCCGAGGTGGGGCGACACCCCCGTTGTTCTCCGCCGTTTTTCGGCTGGCCCCCCCCCGGATGTAAAAGAGCTTGATTTGGGGTAGGGGGCCTGGCCGAACATGGCGGAGAGCATCGGTGGGTGTCTCTCTCCCCGGCGGAAGGCGGCGCGAAGACCGGGGGGGGGGGTAGGTGTACCCCCCCCCGGCGGAAGGCGGCGGCGAAGACCGGGGGGGGTAGGTGTACCCCCCCGGCGGAAGGCGAAGACCGAGGAGGGGTTTCGCCCCCGTTGTTCTCTGCTTTTTTCGGCCGCCCCCCCCCCGGATCTGAAAGAGCTTATTTTGGGGTGGAGGCCTGGCTGGACATGGCCGAGAGCATCGGTGGGTGTCCCCCCCGGCGGAAGGCGGCGGCGAAGACCGGTGCGGGGCTGGAGCCCCCCGGCAGAAAACGTCTGGAAGACCGAGGGGCTCCGCCCCCGTTGTTCTCTGCTTTTTTCGGCCGGCCCCCCCCGGATCTGAAAGAGCTTATTTTGGGGTGGGGGCCTGGCTGGACATGGCCGAGAGCATCGGTGGGTGTCCCCCCCGGCGGAAGGCGGCGGCGAAGACCGGTGCGGGGCTGGAGCCCCCCCGGCAGAAAACGTCTGGAAGACCGAGGGGCTCCGCCCCAGTTGTTCTCTGCTTTTTTCGGCCGGCCCCCCCCCGGATCTGAAAGAGCTTATTTTGGGGTGGGGGCCTGGCTGGACATGGCGGAGAGCATCGGTGGGTGTCCCCCCCCCCGGCAGAAAACGGCGAAGCCCGGGGCCCAATGGGCTGGTGGTGGGGGGTCCCGGCAGAAGACCCCCGGAGCTGACTAATAAATTATTTTTTTCTGTGTGATTTTTTTGTGTTTACACTTTTCCACCCGGTGAATGGGTAGGGGTACGATGTACCCCATACTCATTCACATAGGGTGGGGGGCCAGAATCTGGGGGCCCCCTTAATATAGGGGGCTCTCAGATTCTGATAAGCCCCCCGCCCGCATACCCCGACAACCAACGGCCAGGGTTGTCGGGAAGAGGCTCTTGTCCCTATCGACATGGGGACAAGAGTGCTTTGGGGTGGGGGGGCAGTGCCCCCCTCCCCCACAGCACACACTCCCCCATGTCGAGGGCATGTGGTCTGGTACGGCTCAGGAGGGGGGGGGGGGGCGCTCGCTCGTCCCCACCCCCATTCCTGTCCGGCCAGACTGCGTGCCTGGGAGAAGGGTTTGGTCTGGATCTGAGGGGGAACCCCACGCCGTTTTTGGCGTGGGTTTAACCCCTTATGTTCCAGATCAAATCTAAGAGCCTGTTGTGCACCTGAAGGGGGACCCCCACGCCGTTTTTTTTTATAATTTGGGGTGGAGTTCCCCTTTATCCCGGTCCTGTCAGGGGGGGGGGGGGATGCCTGCTCGTCTGTCCCTACAATGTATGAACAGCCATCTGTCATTTCCCCTACACAGTCCCACCCCCTTTACAGTTAGAACACACCCAGGTAACATATTCAACCCCTTCCGCGCCCCTAGTGTTAACCCCTTCCCTGCCAGTGTCATTTTTATAGTAAGCAATGCATTTCTATACCATTGCTCGCTAGAAAAATGCCAAATCTCACAAAAATGTGTCCGCCACAATGTCGCAGTAGCCAGAAAAAACAATGATAGCCACCATTACTAGTAAAACAAAAAATTATTCCAAAAAAACCCATAAGACCAACCCCTACTTAGAACTTTTGCCCAAACCAATCAAACGCTTATTGTGATTTTTTGCAAACAAAAATATGTCGAAGAATACTTATCGGCCTAAACTGAGGGCAAACATTTTTTGAATATATGTTGGGGGAGATTTATTATAGCAAACAGTAAAAAAGATGTTTTTTTATTTACCAAATTGTCGCTATATTTTTGGGTCAAGCAAAAATAAGAAAAAATGCAGAGGTGATCGAATACCACCAAAAAAAAAAAAAAAAACATTTTTTTGGGGGGGGAGGGGAATGAGGACGCCAAATTTGTTTGGGGGCCACGTCGCACAACCACGCAATTGTCAGTCAAAATGACGCAGTGTTGAAATGCAAAAACTGGCCCCGTCAGTGACCAGTAATATGGTCTGGGGCTCAAGTGGTTACAAATTAAGAATACACTAAAGTTAGCCCAATTTATGGCCATAATGTGAAAGATGATGTTACACCGAGTAAATAGATACCCAACATGTTACACTTTAATATTGCACACACTCATGGAATGGGGCCAAACTTCAGTACTTGAAAATACCCATAGGCAACACTTTTTTATGTGTTTCAGGTTACCAGTTTAGATTTACAGAGGAGGTCTAGTGCTAAAAGTATTGCTCTCGCTCTAACGTACGCTATGATACCTCACATGTGGGGTTTGAACGGGGGTTCAATATGTGGGCGGGGCTTACACATTTAAGGCCCGCCCACATATGGAAACATTCTTCAAACCACACATGTGAGGTATCATAGCGTGCGTAACAGCAAGAGGAATATTTTTAGCACTAGACCTCATCTGTAAATCTAAACTGGTAACCGGAAACAATAAAAATGCTGCTTGTTCGCTTCTGACTGCGAGCTACTAGGGACAGGGGCGTTTAAATTATTATTATTTAGGTTTGTTACGTAAAAATTCTATAAGACCTCCCGTTCAGCTTGTAAAGCATCACTTCAGGGGGACCAAAAAATAATTCAACACCTCTAATGCTTTCATCCGCCATTGCAGATTTGATTCTGGTACTGCATTTCGAGTGAACTGGGCATGCTCGAACACTTATAAAAAGAAGCTGGAAGTTTCAGCCTGAAAATGACATGCATCTTTCTGAGCATGCTCAGAAAGCTGTTTTTTTGGCTTAGTAATTTAAGGACATCCTTAACAGGTGTAAGCAGTTGCAAGTGCACACAAACTAGAGGCTGACATTTCTTCATGTGTTTCCAATTGGTTCATTAGCACACATGTTATAAAAAGCGTGGATACTGCACGTGTCAGCTGCCCCTCAGAGGGGGCAGATTTGCTGGCTGGAAGGAATGGCGGAGTGAAACAGAGATGTTTTGGAGCAAGTTTTGTATTTTTTGATGTTTTCTCTGCTACATAATTTTGCTAAATGTTTCTCAAGATGTTAATGACTAATGTTTTAATCCTGTGGGTCTATCCTGTTATTTCAAAAGCATGATTTATTTTCCAATGACTGTGAAATAAACGTTGGTCTTTTTTGTTTTTAGGTGTTTTTATATATTTTTGGTGTGTTTATTTGTAATTTTTTGTTTTGCTTTCCTTGTTTTGTGGACCAATAAAATTACTTTCAAATTTTGAAGTTTGTTTTGTGATATTTTTTTCATGCTATGGATTTCAACCGCTGCAGCTGAACTAGTTTGGGCCTAAACCATCAAGTGTGATTTGTCTCTAAGCTCTTTCCTGGTGTGTATGCATGAAATGTTTAGTCACCAGAAAAGGAAGGACAAAGCGGTAAGTAATGTTTCCTAGAACTGATGTCCAGACTGACTTTTTAAAGCACATGTGCAAGATGTAGGAAAAGCTGCAAACAGGGCCTGTTGGAGGGGAGGGGGGGGTGGTGGTGGTGTATTGGTGGACAGGCTTGAAGTGCTGATTTACAGCGCTGTGCTTGAAACTAGCACAAGACAATCCTATTCTAATTGTGGGTTGTTTGAGGGAAGCCAATTGAGTGTTAGAACCCCTGCTAGTGTTTTTAGGTTGGGCTTTGTGTCCCTTTTCCTAAAATTGGCTTCACTTCCTGTCACACAGCTGAACAGGAAGTGAGGTTAAAACCCTACCAATGGTCTTTTCTTCGGGACACAGGTCAATCTAACTAGTGTCACCATTAAGCAAATTGCACTGCAGTGTACACCCCAAATGATTAGTTATTTTGGGGTTTAGTAAAGGCAAAGCCGCTCTGCA
Source organism: Rana kukunoris (assembly GCA_029574335.1). NCBI lineage: Eukaryota > Metazoa > Chordata > Amphibia > Anura > Ranidae > Rana > Rana kukunoris. The sequence continues at coordinate 182,012,651 of CM056055.1, read as the reverse complement.
GTAGAAGCGTAGGCAATGAAAATCAGAAGGGAAGCACTGATGGTTTTTACTTCCAATCCCGCCAAGTTTTGAGTTTTCTTCCTTGCTTGTCGACTTGTAGTGCAAAGTGGATTTGCCTTTAGTTAATGGACCCAAAGTCCAAGATTCCTACTAATTTGGGGTGTACACAGCAAAATGCAATTTCCAAAATGGGAAACTATTTATATTGATCTGTGTCCCCAACAAAACATTACTCAGGTGTTTCCCTCACTTCCTGTTTGGCTGTGTGGCAGGAAGTGAATGAATTAAGTAGAAAGTGACAACATTTGTGAGGTGTCTTTACCCTATCAGGGGTGCAGGCATCCCCAAAACAAACAAGAAAATAGTTGATTTAACATTGGGTGGTGTTTGTGGGGGTCCCTAACACACATTCATACATATTAGCAACGCTGGATCCTGGCCTATTGGCATGGTTATATTTTCTTAAGCCTCTCAATAAAATGATCTGAAATTTGGGGTTAAACTGGAACTATAATCATCACTTTTATTTTTTGGATTTCTTTCATTTTGGATAGAGTTGGGGGGGGGGTTAGAAGCTCTGTCAGTTTATTTTGTATTATCCCTGTCCGTTTGGGAAGATTGGCCTTCACTTCCTGCCCCATAGCCAAACAGGAAGTGATCGAAAAACTAGGCAAATTAAGGGACTCCTGTGCCCCCGCCCCCCCCCCCCCCCACAGAACTTGTGTGTGTCCCCTGAAAATTCCTGGGTGGGTCATAAAAAAACAGGGTGTGGCCTTGACAGGAAGGGTGGGTCATTTTTCTATTAGGGGGTGCCAAAATTTGGTCAGGCCTAGGGCAGCACAAAACCTAAATATCCTACTGCATATTAGGGCTTATTTAGACAGGATCCAATTTACAGCATGTTTTTAGATTGTGGGAGGAAACCCACACAGGGAGAACATGCAAACTCCAGGCAGATAGTGTCACGGGCAGGATTCGAACCAGCAACCCTTTTGCTGCTAGGTGAACATGCTACACACTACACTACTGTGCTGAACGAACATGATCGCAGCTGAAAGCATGAGATGTTTTTTTTTTTACCAATTCCATGCTTTCCAGCCTGGAGGACAGATGTGGGGTCTAATTGACCCCGCCTTTCTCTATAAAGAGGACCTGTCACACACTAGTCCTATTACAAGGGATGTTTACATTCCTTGTAATAGGAAGAAAAGTGAAAAATAATACAAAAAAAGGGACAAACAAGTGCAAAAATTAAAATATTAAGTTAAAAAAAAAAAAAAAAAAGGAATTTAAATGCTCGTGTCCCTAGTAGCTCGCACTCAGAAGCGAACACGCATGCAATTCCCACCCACATATGTAAACATCCTTCAAACCCCACATGTGAGGTATCATAGCGTGCGTTAGAGTGAGAGCAATAATTTTAGCACTAGACCTCCTCTGTAACTCAAAAGTGGTAACCTGAGAAAAAAAGTCAAGCGTTGCCTATGGAGATTTTTAATAACGAAGTTTAGCGCCATTCCATGAGTGTGCGCAATACGAAAGTGTGACTAGTTAGGTATCTATTTACTCGGTGTAACATCATCTTTTACCTTATCCCTAAAAATTGGGCTAGCTTTACTGCTTTCTTATTTTGTCATTCATGAAACAGGTTTTTTTTTTGAAAGCCAAAAAAAAAAAAAAACGTTAGCAAATACTGTTGGAAATGTGTCCGAAAAAATGGCCGCCACTTTATTCCCTAGGGTGTTTGTTAATAAAATATATATAATGTTTGGGGGTCCTGAGTAATTTTCAAGGAAGAAAATATAATTGTTACATGAAGGAGAGAAGTGCCAGAATAGGCGCGGTATGGGAGTGGTTAAAGTGCAACACTAAAAGTGAAAAATTCCTTGAAATTTCGTACCATGGGGGGGGGGGGGCAATTAGGGCCGCCATCAGGAATTATGGGGCCCCTTACACAGCTTCAGGCATGGGCCCCCTGGAGCAGAGAATTGGGGGGGGGGGGGGTGCCGCCTGATATTGAGAAGGGGGGGGGGGCTGCCGCAATTTGATAAGCGGGGAGTTCCTTTACTAAAAAATACATATAGAAAAATATATATTAAAAAGGGTGGTAGCCATCCGGGGGCCCTGGAGACCACTGGGCCCTTTAATAAAAAATAAACCTCTGGGCCTTTAATGAAAAATAAATTACAATATCTATATATATATATATATATATATATAATAAAAAAAATGGGGGTTGCCTTGGGAGCTCTGGGCCCTTTATAAAAAAATAACTACCAAAAATCTAAAAAAAAAATAACATGGGGTGGGAGCTGCGGTGGCTCAACGTGAATGGCACTGCGCTGACAAGCCGTTCACCTCTGCAGCCAAGGGTTCGGATCCCGGTCTCGGCTACATGTGAATTGAGTTTGGTGGTGTCAGCCCGGCTCCCGGTGGGTGTGCTATGCAAGGTACGCCTGTGCTTAGTACGCCCACCCCCCCCCAAAAAAAACACCACACTTGCACGCACTTTGGCCATGAGGTCTCCTAAAATAAAGGGAGGCGAAGGACCTACAGGGCTGGCTGGGTGGGCTACACTCCCTCATAGGGGGAGTCCCTCTGTCCCATCGGGCTCCCAAGTGTAGCAGGTGGGGTGAGTGGGAGGCCCCCCTCACACCCACCATTGCCACCGGGGGCATGGAGAAGGATGGCGATTGCAAGTCCAGCTCCTCTCTCTCGACTTCACGCACAAAATACACTTTAAAAAAGAAATTAAAGTAAAAAGTAACAAACCTGGGGAAAATGTTTATAACATTTTTAGAAGCAAAAAGGTTGTCATCTGGGGCCCTCTGGGAGCTTTCATAATTATATTATATATATATATATGTTAAAAAAATAACCAAAAAATATATAAAAATATATATTATTTTTTTTTTTTTTAAAGGTGGGGGGTTGTCATCTGGAGCCCTGGGGATCTCCGGGCCACTAGGGGACCTCCAGACCCCTAAAACAAAACATTGGCCCTTTAATAACAAAAAATATGGGGGGTTGCCACCCGGGGCCCTGGGGGCCTCTGGGCCCCTGGGGACCTCCGGACTGCAAAAAAATCTTAAATTCCAAAAATTGGCCCTTTAATAAAAAATCCTACAAAAAGCAACTAAAAAATATATATAAAAAAAAAAAAAAAAAAGGGGGGTTACCATCTGGGGCGCTGGGGGGCCTCCAGGCATCTGGGCACCTCCGGACCCCCGGGCCCCTTACAGGTGTACAGGGCCGCCATCATGAATTTTGGGGCCCCTTACACAGCTTCAGGCATGGGCCCCCTGGAGCAGAGAACCGGGGGGGGGGGTGCTGCCGCATGAAATTGAGAAGCGGGGGGGGGGGGGGGTGGTGCCGCAAATTGAGGAGCGGGGGGGCCCTTTACAAAAATTTTGACAGAAATAAGAAATAAAGAAAAATATATATAAAAAAGGGGGGTAGCCATCCGGGGCCCTGGGGACCTCTGTGCTCTTTATAAAATAAAAATAAAAAAGAGAGAAAATATATATATATATTTTTTTTTAAATATAACATTTATCGAAAAAAATTAAAAAACAAGGGGGTTGCCTTCCAGGGCCCTGGGGACCTCTGGGCCCTTTCCTAAAAAAAAAAAAAGACAAATATATAAAAAAAATATATATATTTTTTTTAAATATATATATTTTTTATAAAAAAAAGGGCTTGCCATCTGGGGCCCTTAGTGGCCCCTGGGGACCTTCGGAGCCCTTAAAAAAAAAATAAAAAAAAAAATAAATGTTTTTTTTGTTTTAGGGTGGTTCCCATCCGGGCCCCTGGGGGCCCCTGGGGACCCCCGGGCGGTGTAATGCCTGTACCCCCCTAATGGCGGCCCTGCAGGTGTACTGCCTGTACCCCCCTGATGGCGGCCCTGGGTGTAATGTCAGCATGTGAAAAATGACATTCTGAAGGAAAAAAGCCATTTAAAACTGACTCGCGGCAATAATGAATTGTCAGCTCCTGGAAATTGCAGGAGAATTCATTCATTAAAAACACCAAAAAAAAAGCGTGGGGGTCCCCCCAAATTCAATAACCAGACCCTTTAGGTCTGGTATGGATATTAAGGGGAACCCCGCCATCAATTTAAAAAAAAAATGACGTGGGGTTCCCCCCAAATATCCATAACCAGACCCTTCAGGTCTGGTGTGGAATTTAAGGGGAACTCCACCCCAAATTAAAAAAAAAATGGCGTGGAGTCCCCCCTAAAATCCACACCAGACCCCTTATCCGAGCACGTTGACCTGGCCGGCCGCAGAAAAGAGGGGGGGACAGAGCGCGGCCCCCCCCCTCTCCTGAACCGCACCAGGCCACATGCCCTCAACATTGGGAGGGTGTTTTGGGGTGCCCCCCAAAACACCTTGTCCCCATGTTGATGAGGACAAGGGTCTCTTCCCCACAACCCTTGCCCGGTGGTTGTGGGGGTCTGCGGGCAGGAGGCTTATCGAAATCTGGAAGACCCCTTTAACAAAGGGGCCCCCCAGATCCCGGCCCCCCCCCTGTGTGAAATGGTAATGGGGTACCTTGTACCTCTACCATTTCACGAGTAAAAAAAATGTAAAGGGTTAAAAACGACAAGAGCCGGTTTTTGACAAGTCCTTTATTATCTTCTTTCTTCTTTCCTTCGGGTTTCTTCTTCCTCCTTCTTCTTCTTCCTCTGCTTCTGTCTTGGGTCTTCTATTCCCGCATCTTGCCCGGCGTGTTCTTCCATCTTCTTCCGCTGTCCTTCTCGTCCGCATCTTCTCCTTCTTCGCTGGAGGCGCCGCTTCCAATTGAAATCCCCGCTGTCTGCCGGACCACGCCCCCCCCCTCTGACGCCACGGGCAAGCTCTTAGGAGTGTGCTGCAAGTGCGTCAGAGGGCGGCCAATTCAATTTGAAGCTTGTGCGCGGCTTTTTCTTTGCCGGAGTCGCCGCTTCCAATTGAATTGCCCGCTTTCTGGAACATGTGACCACGCCCCCCTCTGACGCACTGGCACCACACGGGGACTTTCCTAAGAGCTTGCCCGTGGCGTCAGCGTGGGTCCGGCAGACAGCGGGGATTTCAATTGGAAGCGGCGCCTCCGGCGAAGAAGAGGAAGGAGAAGAAGATGCGGACGAGAAGGACAGCGGAAGAAGATGGAAGAACACGCCGGGCAAGATGCGGGAATAGAAGACCCAAGACAGAAGCAGAGGAAGAAGAAGAGGAAGAAGAAACCCGAAGGAAAGAAGAAAGAAGATAATAAAGGACTTGTCAAAAACCGGCTCTTGTCGTTTTTAACCCTTTACATTTTTTTTTCTCGTGAAATGGTAGAGGTACAAGGTACCCCATTACCATTTCACACAGGGGGGGGCCGGGATCTGGGGGGCCCCTTTGTTAAAGGGGTCTTCCAGATTTCGATAAGCCTCCTGCCCGCAGACCCCCACAACCACCGGGCAAGGGTTGTGGGGAAGAGACCCTTGTCCTCATCAACATGGGGACAAGGTGTTTTGGGGGGCACCCCAAAACACCCTCCCAATGTTGAGGGCATGTGGCCTGGTGCGGTTCAGGAGAGGGGGGGGCCGCGCTCTGTCCCCCCCTCTTTTCTGCGGCCGGCCAGGTCAACGTGCTCGGATAAGGGGTCTGGTGTGGATTTTAGGGGGGACTCCACGCCATTTTTTTTTTATTATTTGGGGTGGAGTTCCCCTTAAATTCCACACCAGACCTGAAGGGTCTGGTTATGGATATTTGGGGGGAACCCCACGTCATTTTTTTTTTAAATTGACGGCGGGGTTCCCCTTAATATCCATACCAGACCTAAAGGGTCTGGTTATTGAATTTGGGGGGACCCCCACGCTTTTTTTTTTTCGTTTTTTTTATGAATGAATTCTCCTGCAATTGCCGGGAGCCGACAATTCATTATAGCCGCGAGTCAGTTTTAAATGGCTTTTTTTTTTTTTTTTTTTTTCAGAATGTCATTTTGTGCAAAGACATATTTCTAACCACAGGAAAAGTGCGCTTTATTCACCTGCTGACATTCCTCCCCCCCCTCCCCCCCCATGGTACGAATTTTAAAATAATTATTCAAATGACGTGGGGTTCTATCCAAATTCCATTACAGGCCCTTCAGGTCTGATATGGATATTAAGGGGAACCCCGCCATCAATTTAAAAAAAAAATGACGTGGGGTTCCCCCCAAATATCCATAACCAGACCCTTCAGGTCTGGTGTGGAATTTAAGGGGAACTCCACCCCAAATTAAAAAAAAAATGGCGTGGAGTCCCCCCTAAAATCCACACCAGACCCCTTATCCGAGCACGTTGACCTGGCCGGCCGCAGAAAAGAGGGGGGGACAGAGCGCGGCCCCCCCCTCTCCTGAACCGCACCAGGCCACATGCCCTCAACATTGGGAGGGTGTTTTGGGGTGCCCCCCAAAACACCTTGTCCCCATGTTGATGAGGACAAGGGTCTCTTCCCCACAACCCTTGCCCGGTGGTTGTGGGGGTCTGCGGGCAGGAGGCTTATCGAAATCTGGAAGACCCCTTTAACAAAGGGGCCCCCCAGATCCCGGCCCCCCCCTGTGTGAAATGGTAATGGGGTACCTTGTACCTCTACCATTTCACGAGAAAAAAAACTGTAAAGGGTTAAAAAACGACAAGAGACCGGTTTTTGACAAGTCCTTTATTATCTTCTTTCTTCTTTCCTTCGGGTTTCTTCTTCCTCCTCTTCTTCTTCCTCTGCTTCTGTCTTGGGTCTTCTATTCCCGCATCTTGCCCGGCGTGTTCTTCCATCTTCTTCCGCTGTCCTTCTCGTCCGCATCTTCTTCTCCTTCTTCGCCGGAGGCGCCGCTTCCAATTGAAATCCCCGCTGTCTGCCGGACCACGCCCCCCCCCCTCTGACGCCACGGGCAAGCTCTTAGGAGTGTGCTGCAAGTGCGTCAGAGGGGGGCGTGGTCACATGTTCCAGAAAGCGGGCAATTCAATTGGAAGCGGCGACTCTGGCAAAGAAAAAGCCGCGCACAAGCTTCAAATTGAATTGCCCGCCCTCTGACATGTGACCACACTCTGCACACTCCTAAGAGCTTGCCCGTGGCGTCAGAGGGGGGGGGGCGTGGTCCGGCAGACAGCGGGGATTTCAATTGGAAGCGGCGCCTCCGGCGAAAACCAAGAAGGAGAAGAAGATGCGGACGAGAAGAACAGCGGGAGGAACAGAAGATGGAAGAACACGCCGGGCAAGATGCGGGAATAGAAGACCCAAGACAGAAGCAGAGGAAGAAGAAGGAGGAGGAAGAAGAAACCCGAAGAAAAGAAGAAAGAAGATAATAAAGGACTTGTCAAAAACCGGCTCTTGTCGTTTTTAACCCTTTACATTTTTTTTACTCGTGAAATTACCATTTCACACAGGGGGGGGGCCGGGATCTGGGGGGCCCCTTTGTTAAAGGGGTCTTCCAGATTTCGATAAGCCTCCTGCCCGCAGACCCCCACAACCACCGGGCAAGGGTTGTGGGGAAGAGACCCTTGTCCTCATCAACATGGGGACAAGGTGTTTTGGGGGGCACCCCAAAACACCCTCCCAATGTTGAGGGCATGTGGCCTGGTGCGGTTCAGGAGAGGGGGGGGGGGGCGCACTCTGTCCCCCCCTCTTTTCTGCGGCCGGCCAGGTCAACGTGCTCGGATAAGGGGTCTGGTGTGGATTTTAGGGGGGACTCCACGCCATTTTTTTTTTAATTTGGGGTGGAGTTCCCCTTAAATTCCACACCAGACCCGAAGGGTCTGGTTATGGATATTTGGGGGGAACCCCACGTCATTTTTTTTTTAAATTGACGGCGGGGTTCCCCTTAATATCCATACCAGACCTAAAGGGTCTGGTTATTGAATTTGGGGGGACCCCCACGCTTTTTTTTTCCTTTTTTTAATGAATGAATTCTCCTGCAATTGCCGGGAGCCGACAATTCATTATAGCCGCGAGTCAGTTTTAAATGGCTTTTTTCCTTTGAAAAATGACATTTTGTGCAGAGACAGTTCTAACCACGGGAAACATGCGCTTTTTCACATGCTGACATTAGAGCCCCCCATAGTACGAAATTTAAAGGAAAATTACACTTTTATTATTGCACTTTTAGCATTATTAAAATCACTGCTCCCGAAAAAACGGCCGTTTTAGAAAATAAAAAAAGCATTGGTACATGTCCCCTGGGGCAGGACTGAGGTCCCCAAACACTTTTTAGGACAAAACTTGCAGATTAGCCTTTAAAATTCACAATTAAGATTTCCCCCCTAGACTTATACAGGGAGTTCGGCGGCGGCTTTACTTATCAATCACATCGCGCTGCTACTGCCGCCGGTTCATGCGCCTAATTAGGGCTTCATCCAGCGCACTAATTAAGGCATGTACCGGCGCAGCGCAGCTTCATTAGTAAATCAGCCCCTTTGTGTTGTTCTATCACATAAAATCCCAATAAAACACATTTACGTTTTTGTTTGTAACATGACATGAATGTGGAACATTTTAAGGGGTATGAATATTTTTCAAGGCACTATGCTTCTTTGAAATTTAGGTGTGGAGGGTCTAAGTTTATGACCGCTTTAAAGGATGTGTAAAGGTTTGTTTAAGAAAGAAAAAAAAAAAAACATGCTATACTTACCTCCTCAGTGCAGTTGGTTTTGCACAGAGTGGCCCCCGATCCTCCTCTTCTGGGGTCCCTAAGCGACGCGCCTTGCTCCTCCTCTTCTTGAGTGCCGCTCTCCTTCGGGGCACTAATGCAGGTGCATTACCGTGTCTTGCTGCTGTGTCCAGTGACAGATAGCAGGACTCGCCTCCGCCTCCAGCTCCCACATCACTGGATTTGATTAAGAACAGCGGGAACCAATGGCTGCGTTGCTATCAATCTATCCAACCCAAGAAACAGGAGCTGGTGTGCTCATCCCCGTCGATGGAAAGACCGGGCTCAGGTAAGTAAAAGGGGGGCTCTGTGTGGCTGCTGCATCACAGGAGTTTTTTCACCTTAATGCATAGGCAAAAGGCCAATTAAGGCAAAAAAAAAACCTTGAGGGTTTACAACCCCTTTAGAGCTCGCTTACACTTGCTTCAAAATGTGGCTTTGGACATGCTTATTTAAAGTACTCTGAATGCCAATCAAAGCCCATGTCACTAAATAAAATATTTACCTTACAGTCTTGTTGTATTTGCTTTGCTTCACTTCAAAAACAATACCCCATGTTGATTTCTTGGTGCTTCAAAGCATCTCCAAAGCCTCCATAGAAGTCTATGACTATGCTTGCTAACAGCACCTGAAGCTTTTGAGTTGAGTTAGCTTTGTTTTGGAGATGCAGGTATGAGATATCCCAGGATGCACTGGGAAACCAACAAGCGAACTGGAAAGGTGGCATCAGAAGTCACGTCCTGTTCATGTGTATATATTCTAGGTGTAGCTGGTGCAGAAGTCACATCTGGTATGCAGCATGGAGCAACAGGGAGGTGAGTGGGATCTGCAATGGAGCAGAGCAACTAGCAGACAGCACATGTGGTGTGCAACAGGGGAACACTATAGCGAAAAGAGAGCCAGGACCAGATACAGAGGACTGAGTGGCAGAGGATTAGCAGAATGGGGGGACTGGAGCAGGAGAAACTAGCAATATCACATGTGTTGAGCAGCATGAGAGCAATATAGGGTGAGGTGAGAGGGGAGTATCAGCAAGCCAAGGATCAGCAGAGCTGGGGGTTACTACTGAGCAGTGGATCAGCAGAGCTGGGGGTTACTAATGAGTGGGGCATCAGCAGACTAACAAGCTGGGGCTTTGCTGAACAGGGGTGCTAATGAGTTGAAGATCTGCTGAATGGAGGTACTGCTGACCCGGGAAACAAATAGAAAATCAATACACACACACAGGGCATTTTCCAATCTTCATTAAAGCTTCAAAAAAGCGTCACTGTACCACCAGAAAAGCATGTTAAAGTGAAGTCAAAGCAAGTGTAAATGAGCCCTTAAAAATTATATTTTAGTCTTTGAGAGGATATCAATATTAGGTCCTGGTTCACACCGGTGCAGCTTTGAAATCGGATGACTTCTCTACTATGGGCCAGATTCAGGTAGATGAGAGTATCTTTCCTCTGGAGTAACGCTTCTCATTTACGTTACTCTGAAGACCCTTTCAGCGCAAGTCCTGTAAGTTGCGCGTAAACTTGCGCCAGAGTAACGATAATGCGCTGGCGTAACCCGACGCAAGTGGAAGTGGGTGTGATCATATGTAAATGATGGGCGGAGCCCAGCGCAGAGGCTTACGTTCAGCGCATCATCCACGGAGCATGCGCAGTGAGTGCGGCTCCACTCGCCCCCTTGTGCGCATGCTCACAACTTCCGTCGGCACCACTTCCTGGGAAACGTCAGCGCAATGCGTTCCGCTGGGCGCTTAAAATCGCTGGCGGAAACGCCATTCCGGCGCAAAAGTATTTCCGCTTCCCCCCACCCCAGGGAAGATACTTTTGTTTGGTGATGGCTGCTCCCGCTACCCCCAGAGAGAGGAGGAACCTGAATTTTAATGCCCAGGAGGTCTCGCTCATCATTTCGGCAATGGAGACGGATAATGCTTTTCTCCATGGCAAAAAAAGCCGGAAGACCAGCCAGGAGAGGAAGCAGGGCATCCTGGAGTCCATTGCTGCCAGGGTCAATGTCTTGGGCTACTCCACCCGGACTGCTGGGGACATACAAAAAAAAATTTATGATCTGCGGCGCAAGGTGAGGGACAAGGTGGCCTCCATCAGGAGGTATGAGAGGGGCACAGGTGGTGGTCCCCCATGTCCTGTCACCCTGACCGCAGAGGAGGAGGTGGTCGCACGCTGCCTGGAGAGGGAGCAGGTGGAGGGGGTCGCAGGCTATGACTCCGTGGAGGAAGGCACAAGGACAGGTAAGTGTTTTATAATCCCCTATTTGTTGTTTTGCATTTGGGGGGGGGGGAGGGTACATGTGCCAAGTGTGTGGGACCACCAACATGTGTCTGCTTTGTGTCATCCACAGATGACGGAGCTGGGCCATCATCTGTCAGCGTGCATTCCACCCCATCCCCCCCACGCCATCGTGTGCCCGAGCCACTGGGTGGTGAAGAGGTTGTGGAGGAGGAGAGTGGCCACACCACACCTGCCGAGGTGGTTGTAGAGGAGCCTGCTGTGGCAGAGCAGGACTTTACCTTAGTTTTGTCTGTCTCCTCCCCTTCTCCTGGGCCGTCTGTCGTCCCCTCCCCCATCCTTGGAAGCCCCTCAAGGGCGACTCCCCTCCCCCCGAGGACAACCATCTTCTGGCCCCAGGAAGGCGACCCAGAAGACCAGGGGGGTGTCTGATGGTGTCCAGGACCAGTTGGCGAGGGATCACGCCAGGCAGACGGAACAGATGGGGGCCATAGTTGGGCACTTACAGAAAGTGTCTGACAGCCTGGGCTCCGTTGCCAACCTCAGCAACGCAGTGCAGGATGTAAGCTGCAACTGCGCTGCAGTGGTCACCACTTTGGGGGAGGTGCAGGGGGATATTCGGCACCTTACTGCAGCCGTCCAGGCCAACACTGCTGCCATCCGGGACCAGGGGAGGCTGAGTCGGCGGGCCCAGCATTATCAGGTCACCCGTCAGCTCCGGATGCAGGCCCAGACGAACTCCTACCTTGGACGGATAGCCAGGGCCTTGGAGGGCATGCAGGCCACACCTGCCAGGAGTGGCCCACCTGGGGATCAGCCACCTCCAGATGCCCCCCCCACCCCACCCACTCCATCCAGGCAGCTGAGGAGCCAGAGAGGGGCCCCCAGAAGAAGCCCCCGGCATCCCCGATGAGGCCTTTTTTTTTTTTCTTGTTTTATATTTTTGGTTTGGACATACTCAGGTCATAAGTTTTTTTTTTCTTTTTCTCAGGTTATGAGATTTTGTTTATTTTATTTATCAGGATATGATATTTTTAATATCTTTTTGTACTGCACACGGTCAGGAGTGCAGGGGACAGTGTGAATGGTGTGTGAATGTGAGGGGGTGGCACTCCTGAAAGTAAGGGGTGTCACCCTCGGCCGTGGTGGTGAAGTTAACCCCACGGCTGTATGAATGACGTGTGAAAGGTGTGTGAATGGACAGTGACATCATTGGGGCCTTGACGCGGCGTTACTGCTCCCAACTCCTACATGCTGGACTTGGGCTAATCCAATGTGATGTGGATGTGGTGTGTGTGATCTAGGGACATCAGTGGTGTACATGCGTGCATTGTCTGTGTGATTAATGTTTTGGTTTAGTGTCCAAAGATGCCTACGGCGAGGACCCTCCTGACTGCTCTTCCATCAGCAGACTGGGTCTCCTCTGGCAGGTGGGGACTGTGTGGGTCGGGGGTCAGGTCATCACGTATGTCAATCTGCAGGCCTTTTTTCATAGCAAAGTTATGTAGTATGCAACATGCACCGATGATCTGACACACAAAGGTAGGTGAATACAATAGGGCCCCCCCAGACTTATCCAGGCATCGGAAACGGGACTTCAGGAGCCCGAATGTTTGCTCCACCACTGCACGGGTTTTGATGTGTGCTTAATTGTATTTTCTCTCTCCTCTGGTTTGGGGGTTCCGGAAAGGAGTCATTAGATGGGGTCCCAGTGCATATGCAGAGTCACCTGGAAGGGAAAAGACAGGAGAATGTTAGTCATGCATGTGCGACTTCTGTTGTGCATCACGGGAGGGGATAGTCATGCCTGACTCCCTTGTCACTCACCAACCAGCCAGCTGTCCCCATACATGTTCTGGTTAAATTCTGCTGGGATGGGGCTCTGATTGTATATGAAGCTGTCATGGCTGGACCCGGGGTGTTTGGCACGGACGTGCCATATGAGGCGTTGGGCATCAGCTATCACCTGTATGTTGATGGAATGCCAATGCTTCCGATTGCGGTATATGTGCTCTGTGGCACTGGGGGGCTGGAGTGCCACATGTGTGCAATCAATGGCCCCCACAGTGCGTGGGAATCTGGCAATGTTGTAGAAATCTGTCATTGCCTTCTGCCGCAGCTCCTCAGTGGTGGGTCTGATGAACTGGTTGGACATGCGTCTGAGGATTGCAGGGACAACCTGGTGCACACATCTGCTTATGGAGGACTGTGACATCCCAGCCACCACTCCACTTGTACGCTGGAATGATCCACTTGCAAGGAAATGGAGTGTTGCCAGGACCTTCACCAGTGGCTGCACTGCTTGTGAGCGGTGTGTTGGGCTGGTGATGTCATCCTGCAGGGTTGTGGTTAGTTCAAGTATTGCATCAGGGCTGAATCTGAAGAGGCGATACACCTCCTCATCCCCCATGCCAAAGAGGTTCATACGAGTGCGGTATATCCTCTCACGTGGCCGCCTTCTTGGTTCCAGGGGACCCATCAGTAGTTCTAGGACCACAATTGCCCCTGGCATGTTGGCACACAGAGGTGTTGTCCTTGCAAGTGTTGTTGTTCAGCAAGCTCCTATCGTCGGTAACGCTGCTGTAGCTGCTCTCCTGCTGACCTGTGACCGTCTGGAGTAAAGATAAAGCAGCCTTTTGTAGAAATAACTTTGCGCCGGACGGACCAGATACGCGCGGTGCATGTAGCCAGCGTATGGTGCTAATCCGTTCGCGAATTGGGAAATCTCCCTCATTTGCATATTTGCAGGGGAAATCAATGGGCGCGACTGATGCGCCCAGCGAAAATAAGCGCTGACGATACTCTGGCGTCGGAACGTTCCGCCGGTCGCAAATGACCCGTTATTGGGCGCATCTAGTTTGGTGGGTACGGGCACATAGAAACGACGGCGCATCATCACAGTTACGCGGCGCATATCCAAATACTCCAGCGCAAGTGTTCGTGAATCTGGCCCTATGTGTCTGATTCACACTACCGCACTGCACTAGAGTGTGGGCGGTGGGTGCTGAAAAATAATTCAGTGAAAGTTGCACCTCTGATTTCATTGCGACTTGTGACTTTGTTTGACGTAAGTCTGTGCAAATGGCAATGAAATCAGAAAAAAGTAGTGCAGGAACCTTTTTCAAACTCACTGTGACATGAGTCGTGGCAATTTGAACGGTCCCATTGCTGACAATGGGGTGGGACTTGTCATGCAATCTGGAACTGTCAAATCGCATCACTCCAAAACCTGATGAGGTGGTCTTTTATTAAATAATCAGCATGTACAAAAGTGGGTCACAGCAGTGGAAAACAAGGAGCAGCCGACGCGTTTCACACTGGATCAGTGCTTATTCATGAAGCCATGAATAAGCACTGATCCAGTGCGAAACGCGTTGACTGCTCATTGTTTTCCACTGCTGTGACCCACTTTTGTACATGCTGATTATTTAATAAAAGACCACCTCATCAGGTTTTGGAGTGAGGCTATCCATTCATCTTTTTCCTCATTTGCCTAGTGCACCACCAGCACCCTCGGTATCCTGCATCACCTGTGACCATATAGTGATCCCACCTGGAGTAGTGACTCCTTTCTCCCTGTCAAATCGCATCAGTGAAAACGGGGACTAAGAGTCAATTCAGACCTACGCCTCAAGGAGGGGTATCCCTTCATAACGTGCACGAAACATGTCAGGACGGGTCTACATGCCGACGTCATGCCGCCACGTCCATGTGTTTGGAGCGGCGGCTGCTATTGTAAGCTTTGGTCGTTCTGCTAATGCTGCAGCTTCTATCTTGATTTCGTTTTAAAGTTTTAGAATAAACTACTAAACTCTACAAGCTCTTTTGGGCTTCTGTTGGGTGAGCTCTTTATACACAGTTTGTGGATCCTTGAAGGAAGGCTATTGACTGGAGCTGTTTTATATCCTAATTCTGGTGAGTGCGTAGTTTGAGTAGATTTCCTGGCTTTAGCACAGTTGCAGAATCCTCTGGCTAGTATCAGCTTTCATTGTTCCCTGGAATTACTCATTAAACTGTGAGGTGGACAGCACTGATGAAGGGCTAGGGTAGCATCTAAGTATCTAACATGCAAGACATGATGCTAGTTACCGGTTAGACTTCTCCAAAAGCCAGTTGAAGTGAGGCCAGGCAGAGGGGGTCAGGAGTACAGCTCGAGCTGGGAAGGTGA
Source organism: Rana kukunoris (assembly GCA_029574335.1). Lineage (NCBI taxonomy): Eukaryota > Metazoa > Chordata > Amphibia > Anura > Ranidae > Rana > Rana kukunoris. The sequence goes on along the minus strand of CM056055.1, from coordinate 181,997,594 downwards.
TTCTCTGGGGAAGATCCTTCACTAGATCATACATCTTCACAATCATTTCTCTGGTGTACGTTCTGTTGGAGATAATCGGTGGCAAGTACAATGTCACCCAGCCAGGGGAGATTGTGATATCCGGGAATTTCTCCTGGATTAAACCCAGAAACCTGCAACAATGGATCGCAGTTACAATAACTACTTTCATCAATTTATCCTATTTGTCAGAATATCTTTAACTTGCAAACAATATCACCAAATATCTTAAGGATACTGACTGTGTGGCATTGACTCCTATCTCATGGTTGACGTTGGGTCCGGCCACGATGTCCGCATTTATCCACACAGGGCGGTTAATGTTCATCTGTGATGACTTTTTCAGCAACATGTCAAGTGAGGGGCTGACAGCTTGGATGCTCTTGAAGTCCAGTTTGATGCCTGTATAAAACAAAAGGTTAAACTGTACAACTGATACATAAGAGGTTAAAATGTATCTAAATGTATCTAAACTTAAATACAAAAATTGAATATTTGCAGCTTAGCAGTACTTTACTCTGGCTTTTTTCTCCCTATTTTCACCTGGTGATAATGTTAGTAACACACGTTTAGGACTACAGAATACCCCTTTTTTTTCTTCTCCATAAGGGAAGGTGTATTGTAGTTCACAGCGCTAGCTGGGAACAAAGCCAACTACAGTGGAACCTCGAATTATGAGAATAATCCGTTCTAGGAGAATGCTCGTAATCCAAAGTACTTGCATATCAAAGGGATTTTCCCCACTGAAGTCAATGTAAACGAAAATAATTTATTGCGCATTGACTTCAATGGCATGCAATACCTCATGTGGCCAGAGGTGGGGATTGCCGGAGAGCCTTGGAAACGGGCAGAATGGACCAAGGACACCTCAGCTGACCTCGGCCAATCGTTCCCATGATTTTGCCAAGGTCAGCCGAGCTGTCCTCGGGTCTTTCCATGCATTTCCAAAGGGCTCCGCTGTTCGGCTCCGCTTGGTTCCGGCGCCCCCACACCTCAGGCAAAACGCAGTACTGCACACCGCTTTGGCCTGAATCATGCTCGTTTTGTGAGACAACACTCGCAAACCAAGTTATGATTTAAAAAAATACAGTGCTCGTATTGCTAAACGCTCGTTAACCACGTTACTCGCAATCCGAGGTTCCACTGTAATAACATTCAGCACAGGCAAAGAGCACACAAGATATCATAACAAAACACTTTTAACATTTTTTTAAGCTGAACTCGGGTAAAAGCAAACATTGTCTAAATACAAAAGTTATGTGTATTCTTACATGAATCTTGGTGTGCTTTCTGTACTTATTCCAGATCTGTGCAGTAATCCAGCACAAACTTTGCCTCTGTTTAAGATCCTCCTGTAATACAGACCGGGCACTGCTGCTCTCTTTCCATGTGCAGGGTGACTGGTCTTGTCTCCGCCCCCTACTGTAGTTTTCTGCAGACCACCTGTAATGGGTGGGGCCTGTTGGGTCCCTCCCACAGCTCTGCTCTCTGCACAGACTACAGTACGTACAGCACAATGATGATATTATGTTTTCTAATATACGGTTTGGAAAGGCATTTTGGGCACACAAAGCTTATTTTGTGACTACTGGGGAGTATATTTAGATGGAAATTTTTATCCCTGGAGTTCAGCTTTAACAGGTCAAAAAGGAGCAAATAACAGACGTTAATTGTTATAATTTACATATGTTTAAGTTATTTTCCATTGTACCCTTTATAACATTGTAACCTTGTCTGTTCCACATGTAGGCAAGTGCAGTCTACTTTCTCCACCCAAGGTACCGCTTTTCTGCAGTGGCACTGTTGATGGAGAGATAGTTAAGAGGAACAGAATTCCTCTACAGTTTCCTGGGTCACTGGGGAAGCTATCCTTTTGGATGCTGCCAGCCCATGTGATTCTGGCAGCCATCTTTGATCAGGCAGAACCTATTTAAGGCTTTAAGGTTTTGGCATGCATTTGGTGAGTGGGTAGTGTAGGGAAATGTACCCTGCCTGTTAAGGAAGGGAAAAGTTCCAGACAAGGAGGGAAAGCACAGAAACTTCAGCTCCTCTGGACATACCTCCTTCTTGGGTACGAGACGACCAGGCCGCATCCTACTATCTTTACAGGCGCTGTCAGTCTGGCTGAATATTGCTCTATTCACATTGCTAGAAACCTAAGTGCACCCGGTTTGGTGGTCTACTCTTCCCTCCAGGTTTTGTTGGGAACTGTTGCTGCATTACTTTAATTACAAGTTCTCTATCGCACCTGACTGTGTGAATTATTGATGCCACACTATGCTGCACACCACCTACACACAAATAACCATTAAATGGTCATAGATTGCATATAACTTTCTCTGATCCATTCACATGAAGACCAGAATTTTACCTTTAGAAGAAAGAAGCACAGCGTCCAGCCATTCTTGCAGTGTATTGTCACTGTATATATCAGGGGGATGAGCCATGATAGGTATATTTGTCTCATTGACTGTTCCTAGTCCCTGAACATTGACGTCAGCCTCCAACACCATAATGCCACCTGCAGGGTTATACATAGTAATCAGATGTGGATTTGTAGGTGTTCCCTCAATTAATATTAGGCATTTCAAATTGCATTTTTGTTTCATGACTGCAAGAGAAAACCAATTACAAGATAAGTCACTTAAGAAGCAGAGGTGGACAAGGGTCAGCATGGGCACCCTAACTGCTCTGTTGTTATTCAACCCTATACGCAACACACTGCAATGTCCATTTTCTCTGCTTTAAATACATCAACTTTATTGGCAACAAGCTTACTTGCTGCCTAATATATGCTTCCAACTTTCAGAATGCCATTGTAACGAGAGAATCAGTGTTACTGACTTTACCTGTGTTTATATTATGTTGGTATTAGGTTAAACGATATTTAAAAAAAAAAAATAATAATGTAGCGCTACCCCATTCAGGAGCCGCTGAGTATAAGCGGGATCGGCGTGTTGTGTTACCTGGCAGATGTCTATGGGTGATACTTGAGAGTTGAAACAGAGAGCGAATGTCCAGTCTTTAGTTGGGTTTTCTTCAATGCTTTATTCCAAGGCCCAACATGGCCTTCATCAACATGGTACAGGACAGGAAAGGTTGATGAGCAGAGAGAGAGAGCTTGAGTATCAGGCCTTGGATATGAAGATGAAGGGAGCAGTCTTGCTCTCCGCAATGATGAACTTACTGGACTGACCCTTGACACAGGCCTGACAGCCGGAACGTCATTTGCAAATGTTGGGAGGACCAGGCCTCTGCCACAGGCCTGGCTCGGGCCACTGCCACAGGCCTATTACTTGAATGAGCGTGAATTGAAATGAGCAAATCCTCCCAATAGATTTAGTTAGAGTCACTGGATCCCCAATGGTTCGTTCAAGCTCTATTGGATCACCTGCCTTCGGGTTCTCCGCAAGCCGATCCCCCACCGTACAGCTCCCAGCTTGGGATCCTTTCAGAAAAGGTTTGGGACCCAGCAGCTACTGGGATCCCTCTCTATGTCAGAGTAGAGCTCCGCACAGCTGCGGGTTCCATGGATGCGCGCACCCTGAAGGTGGGTGCCGCACTTGGAACTCAGACCCCGCAGAAAGCAAAAACGGCCCTCAGGCCAAGGCAGCTGCCCCAGATATAGCCTCCCTCAGCATGCCTTAGCGAGGGAACCAACGCCTCTGATTGGCTGCTGTGGAAACACACCCCTGGAACGCAGACTGACCCACAGGACAGTTCCAGGAATGACAGCAGCCTAAATTTGACAAATTGTGAATGAGAACTACGCAAGTCTCTCATTCCCCACTAAATTTAGCGTAACGCCCCTACTGAAAGTAAGGGGGCGCTGCATATCCCCCCCACTTAAATTGACACTGTCCCCAGTGTCCCAAAGCATTCGGAGCCGAATGCTGGCCTGATACTGCAAACAGACAGAAAAGGAGGAAAAAGGAGAAAGAAGACGAGAAAATGCTTATAAACCTTGTATTACAACAGGTGGGTCCAAAAAGAAAAAAAAACTGTATAGAGGGAAAGAAAATCACACAACTGTACAATATATTTCCCAATATATCAATACAATTTTTTTTTTTTACTGAATTATATACAACCTCCAAGGTCGGGATTGAGGCTGTACGCTCAGACCTGAACACAAAGTCTCCATTCCTCCCAAAGAGACCTGAAATACAAGTGCTAAGGAGAAACACTCTATGCAAGAAATACTTAATTGCAGATCCTGGCATTGCTATCTTGCGCTGGTACTGCAGCAGTTCAAAATCCAAAGTGAAGAAGTAGCAGTAAAAAGCAGTGAGAAAAAAAAACGAGTTCTTTCCCTTGCGGAATCTTCCGATACTGAAATCAGGTTTGACAAAGTTCCACCCTAACTGACTGAACCCACCCTTCCCAAAAGTCCTTCACACAAATGTCCATGTGGATCTGGAAGAGCAGGGGGAAAAAAAGAAACTGGGAGAGAAGAAAGTTCAAACAGAGTGGGGGCATACTTGTCCGTAACATCCCTTTGAGTGGGTGTGCATGTCAGTCAGTACAATCTCTAGGTTGGGAGAGCAGTGAGTCAAGAAAATAAGTCTCACAATACAGACTCTCCACCTCCTCTAAGCAAATCTGCAGCCCCGGGCCCACAGGACGCACCCCAACCAGGACGCCTCTTCTTTTTCTTCCTGGTTCCAGGAACCCGGAATTCCCCAAAACCTTGCTGCTCAGGGAAACAATTTTTTTACCTATGTATTTAAATAAAATTGTGTATTTTTAATATTACTTTGGTTTATCTATGTCTTGCCATTACAGTCCCACTGTACTGAGTGGTACATGTTTGCAAACTTGAACTGGACCCAAAATTGCACAGGACCCCTTTCAAAAACTGCACCTCCGAACATGTGTGAATTGGATGCGGTTAAAATCCCATCTAATTTGAATATATGTGAACCCAGCCTACTAGTATGGATGGTTTATTAGAGTATAATTTTAATTTAATTTGATACTAATTGCTGTTATTGGTAATTGTATTGTGTCCTTGTGCCTTGCTCCATTTGATATTGGGATCTTGTTTTGTCTTAGTTGAATGCAACTATCTTAATTTCCCTTTGGGATTAATAAAGTATTCTAAATCTGAATACCTGTCAGTGTGCTTATTGTTATGGCTGATTAGTGTATGGCGTCATGGGGCTTAATGCCAAGTCCAAAACATGGACCATTACCTGCTTTATATATTTTTAAAGAGTCCCGTTTCTTCTTGTGCTTAGGCTTTAAAATACTAAATTATCTGAAAAGAGCCATTAAAAAATAATCAGTTGTGTTTATTTGAAACGTTAATAAAAATACAATTATAAAAAAATGGCAGCTGTGTAATAAAATTGGGGCTATTTGGTTGGCTTCACATCTTTGCCCTGTGGTAACACATTTACAATGTGATTATACCACTCACTATAGCAGAATGATATTATTCACTATGAATGCCACTCCAATGGACCTTGCAAATGCACACCAATATGTGTCCACTGCAGTGCACCACAAGCCAAAAATAGGAACCATCTGTGACTGTGGTGCTTTTAAAAAGAGTACAGTGCCTTGAAAAAGAGTCAATACAAAAGTGTTTTGCAAACTCGAACAGGTTTTCTTCTAAGATTGCCCTGTATTTGGCTCCATCCATCCACCTTCCCATCAATTCTGACCAGCTTCCCTGTCCCTGCTGTAGTAGAGCATCCACACAACATGATGCAGCCACCACCATGTTTCACAGTGGGGATAGTGTGTTCAGGTTGATGTGCAGTGTTAATTTTCCACCACACATAGTGTTTTGCTTTTAGGCCAAAAAAATTAATTTTGGTCTTATCTGACCAGAACACCTCCTTCCACGTGTTTGCTGTGTCCCACACATGGCTTCTTGCAAACTGCAAATGAGACTTATTTTGGCTTTCTTTCAACAATGGCTTTCTTCTTGCCACACTTCCATAAAGGCCAGATTTGTGGAGTGCACGACAAATAGTTGTCCTGTGGACAGATTCTCCCACCTGAGCTGTGGATCTCTGCAGCTCCTCCAGAGTTACCATGGGCCTCTTGGCCTCTTGGCTGCTTCTCTGATTAATGCTCTCCTTGCCCGGCCTTTCAGTTTAGGTGGACAGTCATGTATTGTTAGGTTTTCAGTTGTGTCATACTCTTTACATTTTTGGATGATGAATTGAACAATGCTCTGTGAGACGTTCAAAGCTTGGGATATTTTTTTTATAACCTAACCCTTCTTTAAACTTCTCCACAACTTTATCCCTGACCTGTCACAGGCCTTTATTATGTGGTTTGTTCACTAAGGTTATCTAACAAACCTCTGAGGGCTAGACAGAACAGCTGTATTTTACTGTGATTAAATTACACACAGGTAGACTCTATTTACTAATTAGGTGACTTCTGAAGGCAATGGGTTCCACTATATTTTAGTTAGGGGTATCAGAGTAAATGGGGTTAAATACAAATGCACGCCACACTTTTCAGATATTTGTAAAAACAAGAGAAAACCATTTTATAATTTTCCTTTCACTTCACAATTATGAGCCCCTTTGAGTTGGTCTATTACATAAAATCCCAATAAAATACATTTAAATTTTTTGGTTCTAACATGACAAAATGTGGACAATTTCAAGGGGTATGAATACTTTTTCAAGGCACTGTACATGGACATTTTTTTTAGTGCATTGGCATCTCTCAATGAATGGACTGTATTAACACAAAATCTTAAATACAGCAATGAAATGTAAAATGTAAAGCATACTCACTGTTCAGGGCTTCCTGCATTTCACTCTTGCTATTGGCTCTATGATACCAGGTGACGAGTAACCCATCCTTGGCTTCAATCTGCCTATTTGACATTAGGTAGTCTAACATATCTCCATCCGTGCTGAACCCAGGCTTGGAATCTCCTGAGAATCATAAGAGAATTAAACTTATCTAGTAAAGCTGTTTTGTAAACCCATATAGATGAAGAGAAGATTAAGAAGGTTTTCTAGGAGACCGAGAGTTCCAATATTTCTGTTTACTGTAAATTGAAGGCCTTAGCTTTTAATGACCAGCAAGTGTGTGCAGTTTTGTATAAGTGATCCCAAAGTTCTGCACATGATCAGGATGTTCGCCCCAATCTCTAAAGGCGGAAATACACGGTTCAAATTTCGAAAGAATTTTCTTTTTGAAAACCGTATAAAAAGAATTCCCGTACGAATTTCGCACCGTTAGTGGGCTGCAGCAACAGCCGATTTTCGTGCGGCAAACAAATTTGAGAAATCCGACATGTTGGAGATTTTTTTAAAAACAACGATTTTCTGATCAATGACGGGAGAATCGTGCGAGAAATGTAATAGAAAAAAAATGCGCATGTGCAAGAAAAGAATTTTCCCGGCAACATGAAGACTTGGTCGGCCGAATTTCGAAAATCAATGGTGGCATCATCGGATCACAAAAAAAACTAACTTTCTGATTTTGAAAAGAAAATTTGTTCGAAATTCGACCGTGTATGGCCTGCTTAAAAGGTTAGAGCTGAAAAAACCCATACAGTATGTTTGTAGGTCCCCCCATGACACTGTATGCCAAAACCTCCTTCGGAAAACCAATCAGTCAGCATAGATTTTCTAATCAGATTTCTACTATTTTATCCACAACACACCCTCTACTCCACAGACAAATGAGACAAATCTCCTGATACAGGACACTCTTGTATTTCCTCCTTAGTTTTTCTGAGGCTGCAATTTTGATTTTCTAATGCACTCACCAAGAAATTAGGTATTATGGTTATACTATCGCTAGTGCCTCCATTAGTACCCTCTGACCTTCGCTTACTACTGGCTATCACTTCCTCTGATCCCTCTCTCCCCATCACCTAGTTTAAAAGATCCTCCAACTTTTTGCCCATCCTCTACCCCAACAGAGCTACACCCTCCCTTTTTAGGTGTAGTTAATACCTACTAACGAACCAGTAACCGACTGAGGTCAGCTCAGTTCCCCAAAACACCAGCTCCTCAGCCACTTGTAAAGTTCTCTAAACTCTTGCTACCTCTCTGGTGTTCAGGTAGTATTTCTGAGAAAACCAATTCAGAGGTCCTTCTCTTCAATGTAGCCCCTAAGTCCCTGAAATAATTTTTTAGGATGCTCCACCTTCCTCAAACTTTGTCATTGGTACCAACATGTACTATGAGAGCTGGGTTCTCTCCAGCCCCACCCAACAAGTCCATCGGATCTGCGATGTGCCAAAACAGAGCACCCGGTAAACAACATAGCATTCGGTGATCATAGTATTTGTGACAGATTGCCCTATTTGTCCCATCTGTCCTTCTAATAATTTAGTCCCCCACCGCCAGTACCTGCCTAAACTTGCTTTTGTCCTCCCCCCCCCCCCTTTACTGGAGCAGTCATTACCCTTTTTATATCCAGGATCTTAGCTTATAGAGAAACAACTAGCTTAAATCTTGCACAGCAGCATTCATCTTTGAACGGCTCATTAGGGAACACATACATAGATTAAGATGTGCACTGGGTTGCATTACCACTCCTGTTGGACATTTTACTCTAGTGGGGATAATCAAAAAAGTTACTCCTGGTACTCTATGCTACTCCAAAGATGCTCCTGGTGTTCAAACTACTCCAAGTTCCTCACAGTCACTCCCAGTGCTCCACGTCACTCCCAGGACTCCAGGCTGTTCTAAATTACTCCTGGTACTCCAAGTTGCTACTCAGTACCCAAGTTAATAGTCAGCACTTCAAATTACTACTCAGTTCTCCAAATTATTTGAAATTACTCACAGTTACTCCCAATACTATAGGTTACTCCCAGTACCCCAAATCACACCCAGTATTTTAAGTCACACTCAGTACTCCAATATACTACAAATTTACTCCAAGTTACTACAAAAATGTTACACAAATATCTCTCAGTACCCAAGTTACCACAACTATTACTCCCAGTACTCCAAGTTATTACAACTATTACTCCGAGGTACTACAGATATTCTCCTCAGAGGTCAGTCATATACTTGTGTCCCACTCCCTCACTCACAGCATGTCCCTTGTTCAACTGTCAGATGTAGGCTGCTCCTCTGTCCCCATCTCTGTGCTCACCTGTCAGTGTGTCCCGGTTCCTACGCCCACTCTCGGGCTGCTCCACCTGTCAGTGTCTCTGCCTCAGTTTCTCCCTCGGCATCAAATCTTGGTCAATTGGTCTTTTCTCCACCACCTTGCAAGCTGCCTGTGCCTCCCCGTTTCCCCGCAACTTGCAGCAGTGTGCCTCTCTCAGCATGCAGTGTGTTCCTTACAGCTCTCATGCCACTTGCAGCAGCGTGCCCCTCAAAGCTCTCCCATGACTTTCAGAACTGTGCCTCTCTCAGCATGCTCCTCACAGCTCTCCCACAACTTGCAGCAACTCAAAACCCGATTTTGGGAAATCTGAAATTCCTTCTTGCTGTGGGGCTGTGCCCGCACTGCAAGTGTTAACTGCTTGCACAAGTCTAGGGGAGAATAAAAGCACTTTTACGTACCCAATCCTCTGCTCCCCCGCCAGGCACCTCCCTATACTTTGGTGGTGGCCTGTTCTTTTGGCATTATCACGTCCAAAGCAGGGCTTTGGACAATGCATTGATCTTGATGACATCAGGACTGGTCTAGCAGAATGGAGGAGTGGGTAAGTAAATATTCTTTTCTATGCCCCCTAGACCTGAACAGGCAGTTAAACTTTACAGTTGGTACTTAATCTCCATAGGTTCACCATATAATGGAGAAGACAGATATGTTTAAGTTCAGTCTGTGTGACAACCATGGCCCCTCCATAGATTCAATGGAGAAATAAGTGAAGACATGAAGTGGGATACTTGCAGGACCATCATGTGGAAATACAGGGGGAAATGATTGAAGAAAAGAAAACTAATACAGCTAACACATTAAATATATTGTGAGCTGCAATATATTACATTCTGGGTATTGGTTTTGGGTATGCTTTAAATTGTCCCGTTTGGCAGTTTTATAAAGAGGCAGCCTTCGCTTCCAAGCCCAGGAGAGCACCCTTATCTCAGTGCTTTGGCACTATTGTCTTCTACTAAAATTAAGCTAGTGGCCATGAACCTCACTGCCTGATAACCAGTCCAAAGATTACCTATGTATCTGAACATTGGCCAAGCAACAGAAGAGCTGGTGTCCTCCATCTCTGTTATTAAGGCACATGCTATATGTGAAGAGTTGACACATGTGGTATCTTAAGGGCCAGTGTTGCCTATCTTGGGGCTGTTCAGCAGGTAGTGGGGTACTTGGTGAACAGATGAACTTTAGAGCATGACACAGACAACATTGAGTCTTCCTCCTAATACAGAAAAAGGGATGAGGGGTACATCAGAACCTGTTTATATCTCATACTCATACAGGACTGCTAATAAGCACCGGAGCCCCAGCATCTCTCAACACCAAGGAGTCTCTTTTCCAGTAGCAGATCATGAAGCACGTTTGCTTCTTCTATGCCCAACGCCACCAATTATTTCATAATAAACGCTTTTTTTTTTTGATGATTTTTTGCCATAACCTTGTATAAGATGGCCAACGTTAATTAGAGTTGAAAAAGTGTTTATTGTCAATTTTATATACATCACAGTAAACAACATAAGAAGTTACAATCTAGAGACAGTCACAAATAAACATGTGTAGTGAGTCAGCCCAATGGCTATCACCCATAGCTGGACTCCCATTATCATTCAAGAAAGTGCTATAGTGGACGACTGTTGCTCGGTTTAAGGAGTAATTCTGGCCAAAGAGCCTTGTTGTCCTTAATAAAATTCTATGTTTGAGTTATTAGGAACTAAAAAGGAAAAACCAGGTCAGAGGAAAAACAAAAAAGGGGGAAGAAGTGCCCCAAGGATGTGGGAGAGAGAGCAAGAGGTAGAGAGGAAACAAGGAAAGAGGAGGCCAACGGAAATGATACAATCAGTCCACGTCTATCCTTACCTTTCTTTTGAGGCTGTCCCAAAGTTAAGCAGAGAGCAGCGATTGCGACACAAACCCCTACAAACACTAAGACTCCTGCTATGGTTCTTAGATCTGCCAAACCGCATCGCTTCATCATAGCATGAACAACTTCTTCCAAACTCCAAAGTATTAGAGGACTTTCCGATCTGTGAATGGCGAGCCTTCCTATGGATGTAAGTGAATGCTACTAAGCTCAACGTCCTTTATTCTAGACCACAATAAACGGTCTGCTCTTTTTAGACGACTTCTCGCATTACAGAAAATCCTCCAGCTCCCCCTCCATTTAACAACAGCTCGGTTCTATGGGCGATACAAGATACACGCTAAGAACTCTGCCCTCGGAGTCTATGCTTCAGCATTCTTTCCCATAACAGCACAGAAATGCAGCCGTTTTGCTTTTCAATAGATAGCGTGTATGTATTATTATCATGGACTTCAGTACACCCAGCTCCAATTACAGCTTTCTAACAAGGCAATTTCCAGAAAAATCTGGGCTCAACAGTTCTGTTTTTGTTAATATTAAACTAAATAGTAATAGTAATCTAAAACTTTGCTTTAAAGAGAAACTGTACTGTATCATCAGAGAAAACACATTTTGGAACTGTAAGCAAAATAAAAAATTACATAGGTGACGTCCCTAGCTTTAACCCCTTTTTGATGGATGAAAAACAAATCTTAATGCCTGAACACAGTTTTACAACTTTGCTATGTGTTAGTAAAACTGTACAAATAATTGCAACTACTTAGTGCAGCCATGTGAATAATATATTAATAATCATGATAATTGAGCCTTTATTTGGTAGTATTTGTTGATTAAAAAGAATAGGAAGATATTTATTATGAAAAGAAAATTGGCCAGAAATTCAACCCCAATTCCAAAAAAGTTGGGACTGTGTAAACTCTACATAAAAACAGAATGCAATGATCCGCAAATCTCATAAATCCATATTTTATTCAGAATAGAAAACATTAAGGCCCAGATTCACAGAGCGATTACGCCTGCGCAACTGCTGTTGCGCGTGCGTAAGTCTAAATGTGCGCGTGCGTATAGTTGGACGCGATTCACAAAACAATATACGCCAGAAATCTACGTTTTTTGGTCCGGCGTAATTGAATTAGACATTCGCTTCCCTTCGCGCAAAACTGCGCTAGACACACCATTGATTTGCTAGTCAAATATGCTAATGAGGGAGTTACGGGGATTCACAAAAAAACGCAGTTGCTGCGCAGGCTACGCGATGTGCGCAACTGCAAAATGTTCTGTCTAAAGTTAGAGGACCTAAAAGCTGGTCTAAATTTTGAAAAAAAGTCTAATTGTCAGATAAAGCAACACTGTTAGTGAGGAGTTCAGCAGTCACACGTGTTGCCCAACAATCTGTATGCCAACATGCCAGGGGCATCGTCGCGCATAGCTATACTACTGACTTTAGATGAACAAAGAAGGATGAGGGCACGGAGGATGGCACTAAGGAGGGCACGGGAGATGTTTTTTTTTTTTTTTGCTTATATAAAATTTACCATTTAATCTAATCTAATACAATATTCTTATCTGATACAAGCCCCTCACTCTTCACTTGATATATCACACACGCATAGACATCTTTGGCATGAGAGATTCTGAGGTGTCTCGCATCTTCAGATTCACCCCTCATGCCATCATGGAATTACCACAACCTTGCAGGAGGACATCAGCAGCCCAACACATGGCACCACCCATGACACCCATGACAGCTACATATACAATCAGAGCCCCATCCCCACAGATTTCAAACAGAACATGTATGGGGACAGCTGGCTGGTTGGTGAGTGACATGGGAGTCAGGCATGACTATCCCCTCCCGTGATGCACACCTCACAAGTGGCACATGCATGACTAACATCCTCCTGTCTTTTCCCTTCAAGGTGACTCTGCATATGCACTGGTACCCCATCTCATGACCCCATCTCATGCCAGCTCACATTATGCATCTTTGCACGTTAAACACACACATTAATCATGGCACAATGAGAATGCATGCATGCACACCACTGTGGTCCCTAGCACACAAAGAGAAAAAGAACACCCAAAAATCACACTAGCACTCAGCAAGAAACAGACACAAAAAAATCAGATGAAAAAATAAAGCCAGAAAACAAACGCTCAGAAATATATCAATCAAACAAACAGTCTCAAACACTTATCAAAATACACTTTCACAAAACTACCAACAAGCACTAGATCACACAGAACACTAATCTGACAACTACAAAACACACTCTAACGAACAACAGAGCAAAAGCACTTGATTCAATGGGAAGGGACACAAAGGGATGTACTTTTGCAATGGAAGGGCGTTTGTGTGTGTCTATTTATGCTGTCTGCGTAGTTCACAACATTGCCCTAGTCCATTTCCTATTTCACTGATTGCGCCGCTCCCGAGTTGTGAGCATGCGCACAACGGAGCTGACATGGTTTCCTTCACGCGCGCATGCGCGAGTCGGCCGGCCCTTCATTTGCATGGGGTCACGGCTCATATCAATGTAACACGCCCACGTCCCTCCCAATTTGTATTACTCCTCCTTACGCCTACGGAAAAAACCTTACGTTTGCGCAAGCTCTTGCGTAAAAGCTACGTGAATCGCCGGATTACGCGGCTAGATTGCGCAAGTCTAACGGAAAAGTGGTGCGCTACGCCGGAATGATAATGCGCCGATCTACGTGAATCTGCCCCTAAATGTTTAAACTGTTTTTTTTTTCACCATTTTAACCACTTACGCTACAGCCGAATAAAGTATACAGCACGGACTGCTAGTTCTGGAAGGGTGTCTATTGAAGTCCTCCTGTGATCATGGCCGCTCCTTGCCCACTGGAGGGCATGGGCGGTGCCTGTAAAACATGGCTGATGACAGATTGAGGTAAATAGCCAATTAGCGGCTTTTTACCATGTGATCAGCTGTGTCTCATCACAGCTGATCACAGAGGTACAGTGTATTTATAATTTTTCACAATTAGACTTTTTTTTAATAGTCACGATTTTTTTTATATGTTACAATTTAGTTAAATTTGGCAGTTTTTTGAGCTTGGAGTAGGTTATGGTGTGTAGCGGCGCAGTCAGTATGGTGGTCGAGTTCTCCCACCTTCTGGGTGCCATTTACTGTATTTTGCCTATTTCTTCCAGCCTCTGGAGCGCAATCGAGTGGGATGTGTCCTTCTTCCCTTCCTAAATAAAAACAGCGTGATGTTGGGTGTTAGCCATGCCCCTGATGATGCCATTGATAATGAAACACGTAGGTTTGAATCAATATGCACCAGACACAGCGGCCATTTTGTTGGTTAGAAATTTTCCCATGCATATTTCTAAGGTTTTATGTGTGGGTGTATTTTTATCTGGAATAACTTTTGATTAGACATGTGCAATTTGTTTAGTTACAAATTAGTTTTTGGACAAATTGTCAAAATTAGTTAATTCTGAAATTTCCAAAATTTCAAATTTCCAAAATGTCGAAATTTTGAAACTTTGAAAATTCGAAGTTAGGAAATTTGAAAGTTCGAAAATTAGAAATTCCAAAGTTCCAAAATTTCAAATTCCAAAATTCGAATTTTTTTAAAATTCTAACTTTAGATTGTCAAATTTTTTCAATTTTTTTTTATTTTGGAATGTGGAATTTTTAAATTTCTAATTTTCTAATTCAGAATTAGAAAATATGAAAATTTGGATTTTCGAATGTCTGCATCCCGAAATTTCGAAAAAAGCAATAAAACAAATGAAACGAAAACAAACACATTTTTTGGCAGTACACATGCCTACTTTTGATTTTAACTAGCTTGCTGCACTACAAGATCATCTATTGGGAGTCTGGATGGTCATCAGGATAGGAAATTTTACTGTATTTAGTTATCCAAGGGAAATCTGGAGGGATTTTTCATTTCTCAAGGGAGTTATCAGACTATGCTTTCTGACCATAAGGTCAGGTCTAATTGGTAAGAGGATGCCCATGTGGTTTAGTGATAAAGGTCTGTGTGTCACATTCCTTTATGAGCACAGTTTATAATCCACCCTAGGACTTTATGGACTTTTTTGAACAAACTGGATTGTCTTTGCAGTTTGCACCTCTTTTTGTTCTCCCTGCATCAAACTCTGTCTATTTGTATTATTTGTGCTGCACCTTCCTATATCTAACTGTCCTCATATTGTTACCTGCAATACAGTGCCAGCGGCTTGATTTTTGTAAATTAAGCCCTAGCATTATTTGTGGTCAACTCTATAGAACTTAGTAAAATGGTGACATGACAAGCATGTAGCTGCCTTGCAAACCTGATAAACAGAGGCACAGTGGTGAAAAGCCCAAGATGCACTCAGAGCCTTGGTAATATGAGCAGTAACAGGAAACTGAGGTTCCAGACCTGCAACATTCACCTGGAAATGGTGTATGAAGAGGCTATTTGTCCTTTCCTAGAACCATTAATGCATAAGAATTCACCTTCTGGGCATAGAAAGTAGAATTCAGGCAGACCCCAATAGCCTGAACCCAGGTGCAAGGATTTTTGCCACTCTATGTGAAACTTTATTTTGCCACCCCCTTGGCTCCACCCCCTTTTCCCAGACAATGTATACCCCACCTTTTTAATGACTGCTACTATTTTGCATGAAACACTTTGCTAGACCAGCACATTTTTGGAAATATTACAGTTTTGCCCCCAAACCAGTTTTTGGATGAAATAATTGAAAAAGATAAACAGTAAAATAGTAGTATTTTAATTGTAAACATCTTCTCATTTGCAAAACATAACATCGCAGCCTTGCATGTGTATCAACTGGCAACAAGACTCACACAAATAAGACATATAAAAAACATGGGGCCAGATTCAGATACAATTACATTGGCGCAGAGTATCAGAGATACACTACGCTGCCGTATTTTACCAGCCTATACGCCGAATTCTGGTAGATTTTGTCCCTTACGGTACGGCGGCGTAGTGTATTTCTCGACGCGTAATCGAAATACGCGATTAGGGGGCGTGAAGCATTTAAATTAGGCGCGTCCCCGCGGCGATCGAACTGCGCATGCTCCGTTTAGAAATTTCCCGCCGTGCATTGCGCGAAATAACGTTGTTACGTAATTTTTTGTTTGAGTAGCGTCGTTTACGGACATTCCTATTCCCGGACGACTTACGTAAAAAATAAAAAAAGACGTCGGAAAACGTTGAAATTCGACGCGGGAACGACGACCATACTTAACATGGGCTGTCTAATATTAGACCAGCAAAAAGCTGGTATAATTTTACGCAGCAAAAAGATGACTAAAGATGCCGTAAGAGATTGCGATTGACGTTCGTAACTTCGTGGATCGTCGGCAAAAGCTCATTTGCATACCCCGACGAGGAAAACAACGGGAACTCCACCCAGCGGCCGCAAATTTATTGCAGCGTAGATCCGAAGGCGTACTAACACGTAAGCCAGTTGGATTGAAGCCCGCAGCCGTATTTTCATGGTTTGAGGTTTCAGAGTAGTGGAAAAACGCGCGTAATTTGAAAGTACTCCAGTCTAACGCGAGATAGACAGGAGTAATCGCTCTGTGAATCTGGTCCATAAAGTTTTAGAAACATAACATCATTAAAAAAAAAAAAAAACACACTATGAGACAGGAGAGATATTAAAGACTCTAACATTCCAATATTTCTAACGTCTCTCAATAAATTTGCTACAAGAAAAAAAAAAACTACAGTACAAAAGAGCAAATTATAAATTCAATTATAATGCAAAAGAAACATATAACAGTGCAAACCTAAAAACATCAATAATGAAAGTGCCGATCTTTGAAATCTGAGCTGTTCAAGCATGTTTTAACTAAGGCTATTGGGTCTACAAAAAATTGACCTTCCTTGCTTTAGCATTAGCAAACTCCTTCAGCAATATTTCAAACTCAATCTCTTGAGCAATTGCATTCTCAATAGGCAGAGTGGCAAAAACCCACCAGCCGTACCTGTGACATTGCAGGTCATTTTCAATGTTGAGAAGCTTCTTTCACCTGAAGCTGCTGTGATGGGGAGTGTCAATAGTATGCAAAGTGCTAGAGCTACATTTGGAGCAAAACCACTCCTGATTGCGTATCCCAGAATGTCAATTGGTTTCATGCTTGCCGACATAACAGGAGCCAAGTCAATCAGTTTCATTCCATCAATATCTTCATCCTTGGTCTTTACATCAGTTAACACGTCTTGTAACTCCATACAGCTGTTCAAGATTTGCTATTTCCTAACCATGTCTTTAAGTTTCCTGATTTTGTACAACAACTGAAAATAGTTGCTATGACCTTTAAGCTCTTCAAATTTCTCCTCAACAGATTTAATTATGACATCCAAGATAGTGTAGAAACATTCAACTTTAAACCGTTTTTTGGGGATCTTGGATCGGATTATCTTGTATCTCGGGAAAAAGTCTCTTCTTTTTTCTCTGCATTGTATAAAGGGAACACAGGATCAATTTCCATTCCAGTGCCATTGTTCGTGCTTCGCAAGTAACTCCTCAAATACATTATCAGGCCGATAAGTTTCCAAGTACCATATATACTCGAGTATAAGCCGAGTTTTTCAGCAATTTTTTGTGTTTTGAAAATGCCCCCCTCGGCTTATACTCGAGTCAGCTTTTTGTGCCTGATCTCCGGGACTTTGGGGACCCAGTACCGGCCTCCTGGACCCCAAACTAAGCACACATGTAGCCCCACTCTTTCTCTACAATTGTGCAAAGGTTGTTGTCCAGGGAACCTCTGGCCTGGGAGCACCGATTTTTCAAAGCCAGGCACCCCTTCCATGGACTCCCATGTTAAACGGTAATTTCTTCGGTAATTTTAGGGACCCGAAACTTGCCACACATGTAGCCCAATTTCTCCTCTACAAATGTGCAAAGTTTGTTGTCTGGGGGACCTACGACCAGGGTGCACCGATTTTTAAAAGCCAGACACCCCTTCCATCCCATGTTAAACGTCAGTCTAGTCATGGGCACAGTGAGGCATGCAGATGGACACCCTAGGCTTATACTCGAGTCAATAAGTTTTCCCATTTTCTTGTGGTAAAATTAGGTGCCTCGGCTAGCTACAGTAGGTTTTACTGGCTTCTAAAAGCTCCACAACATTTGGCAAGTAAATTGTTCGACTGTAGAATTTGCTTACTTCATTATTGCTACTTAATATGTTAAAGCACATTACTGTTCAAGACAAAAATGTAAGGCTGTTCAGCTCTTTTGCCAATGAAGCAGCCTTACTTCTTGCAAGAATAGCAAATGCTGGATCTTCTTTGATTGCCATCAGTGTGTCATATATTTCAGCTATTTAAAATCTGAAAGGACGAATGGCATCAATTCTACTAGACCATCTTGTATTTGATAGTGGCTTCATCATCAGCCTACTGATATGCCTCTTTAAGATGCCCCACTGATTTGTTGAGCCAGACAAAAACATATATTTTCTGCAGGGTTTTAAAAAATAAACTGGCTTCCACACAACACATAGCAGCATCATTGGCAACAAGGTCTAAAGAATGAGCGCTGCAAGGAAAATAGAATTAATTCAAATCCTTGAACCTTGATTCTCTTCTGAACACCAGAGCGCTTGCCTTTCATGTTGGACCCGTTGCCATAGGCTTGGCCTCTCATATCACTTAATAGTATGTTCAGTTTCTCAAGCTCTGCCAGAATCGATTCAGTAAACACTTCTCCAGTTGAACTATGAACTGGGATGATGAAACCTTTCTTTGATTTTCACTTCAGGGCTTGCTGTTATTGAGTCCCCTTGTATGATTGACACAAACCTAACAATGATGGACATCTGTTCCACAAGAGCAACATCTGGGGTACTGTCACGGTCGCTACCGTGCCAAACAGACAGCGAGGCGTAGTCACGCCTCAAGTGGCTCTGGGTGGAATTGAACCCAGGACCTCTCCGTTGCTGCTCCAGGTCTTTGCCTCTGAGCCACTCCTCAGTTAGTATTCTGCTTGCTGTCCATCGAAGCCTGGTTCTGAAATATGTGCCGATTGCCTTCTCCGGATTTCCTTGCAATCTGCACCTGCCTATCCTGGTCCAGCTGAGGCAGGTTACCCAATTAACCAGGGTATAAGAGAGTAGAATGTAGGCAGGGAGATATCAATCGAGGACACCACATCCCATAATGTATAATAAATGGAAAGGTGGGGAAAGGTGGGGTAGCAAACCCCGGGACTTTAAACGGTGTCCAAATAAATGAATAAACAAATGTTAAGAAAATATACAAAATTTATTACAATTTATACATACAAAGATTAACATAACAATGTTTGGAATAAAATAACCAAGTGATGGTCCATAACGAACCAATGTGGCTCACACTAAGGGCCACTGAAGTCCCTATGCTTGACTGTTGCCCAACATGTTTCGCCCAGGGCCGGGCTTCATCAGGGGCTTAGTACAGGGGGAGAAACTACAAAATAATAAAAAAGGAAAAAACACATTAATTAACCAATAAAGCCAATTGCTCATTGGAAGGGACTGGATTACAAAGTCCGGTCCGAAAAACATGATTATATAGCACACAAAAGTACATAAAGCAATAAACGTTTTTAACACAAAAACGATAAATGACGGGAAAGTGAATAATGTTAGCAACAATATAACATGCATATAATTTGCATAATAACAGCAATAAAACAGGACGAACAACACTCACCCTCAGAGATCGGCTAAAATCCAGACACACAGCAACCAATTATAGATGTAATTGATATCCAATTAAAAAGAAATAATGAATATAATTCCTAAATAATTCGCCAAAGAAAGAAAAGAGATAAACCCTCAAGTTGGTCCTGTGCCCACAGATGATCAAGCTGCAGTAAGAAAAAGGGGAATGATGTTAAGTTCCTAAAAGTTATTATTAGATGTACTAAATTAAGTAAGTTAAAAAGTGACTGGAGGAGCAAATACATGCATCATGGGAGTGACCCCCAGACGCATGGATAGTTTCCCCCAGTATTAATGACATACCTAAGTGGGGTGTGCTGGTGGGGTCACAAATAGTTAATGGTTGAAGACAGAGAGAGAGAAGCCAAAAAATCACTGAAGCCTCCACAGTCTTCAATATATGTAGTTTGGATTAGTCAGAGCCCATAGGCTCAATCTAGAGACAAAACCATCAATTGATGAATTATCAGTAAAGTAGTATAGCTTTAAACAAATAAAGAATTCTATAATATAAATTTAAGATAAGTCTGCATGAGGTTTGGCAAAGAATTTACCTAATGCGCCTGGATCCAAGATAAAAATCCTGAGAGAGACAGCATGGATTCAAAAATACCGACTGAGTGTTTGACAGGAAAAAATATGGCTTTTAAATACCCCTCGGCGGCGTCTGACGTGGCCGACGAGGGCGGGCAGTGAAGTGAATGCCAAGAGAACCCCAGCCAATCACGCCGCAAGCGTCAGGGGGAAAGGCGTGTCCCCGGGTCCCGGCACGCCCAAATAGGCGCGTCCGGCAGACAAAGAGGCACCCCCCACATAGACGCCGTTGGGGCAGAGTGCCCGGGCACAAAAGCGTCCGGCCAATCACGCCGCAAACGTCAGAAGGAGGGCGCGCCCCCGAGTCCCGGCCCGCCCAGATAGGCGTGTCCGGCAACAGAGACACGCTCCCTGTATAGACGCTGTTGACGCAGAGTATCCGGGCGCCATCTTTGAGGCGCATTAGGTAAATTCTTTGCCAAACCTCATGCAGACTTATCTTAAATTTATATTATAGAATTCTTTATTTGTTTAAAGCTATACTACTTTACTGATAATTCATCAATTGATGGTTTTGTCTCTAGATTGAGCCTATGGGCTCTGACTAATCCAAACTACATATATTGAAGACTGTGGAGGCTTCAGTGATTTTTTGGCTTCTCTCTCTCTGTCTTCAACCATTAACTATTTGTGACCCCACCAGCACACCCCACTTAGGTATGTCATTAATACTGGGGGAAACTATCCATGCGTCTGGGGGTCACTCCCATGATGCATGTATTTGCTCCTCCAGTCACTTTTTAACTTACTTAATTTAGTACATCTAATAATAACTTTTAGGAACTTAACATCATTCCCCTTTTTCTTACTGCAGCTTGATCATCTGTGGGCACAGGACCAACTTGAGGGTTTATCTCTTTTCTTTCTTTGGCGAATTATTTAGGAATTATATTCATTATTTCTTTTTAATTGGATATCAATTACATCTATAATTGGTTGCTGTGTGTCTGGATTTTAGCCGATCTCTGAGGGTGAGTGTTGTTCGTCCTGTTTTATTGCTGTTATTATGCAAATTATATGCATGTTATA
Source organism: Rana kukunoris (assembly GCA_029574335.1). NCBI lineage: Eukaryota > Metazoa > Chordata > Amphibia > Anura > Ranidae > Rana > Rana kukunoris. The sequence continues at coordinate 181,976,285 of CM056055.1, read as the reverse complement.
TTGTTGCTAACATTATTCACTTTCCCGTCATTTATCGTTTTTGTGTTAAAAACGTTTATTGCTTTATGTACTTTTGTGTGCTATATAATCATGTTTTTCGGACCGGACTTTGTAATCCAGTCCCTTCTAATGAGCAATTGGCTTTATTGGTTAATTAATGTGTTTTTTCCTTTTTTATTATTTTGTAGTTTCTCCCCCTGTACTAAGCCCCTGATGAAGCCCGGCCCTGGGCGAAACATGTTGGGCAACAGTCAAGCATAGGGACTTCAGTGGCCCTTAGTGTGAGCCACATTGGTTCGTTATGGACCATCACTTGGTTATTTTATTCCAAACATTGTTATGTTAATCTTTGTATGTATAAATTGTAATAAATTTTGTATATTTTCTTAACATTTGTTTATTCATTTATTTGGACACCGTTTAAAGTCCCGGGGTTTGCTACCCCACCTTTCCCCACCTTTCCATTTATTAACCAGGGTATAAAACACTGCCTCACTCTGAGAGATTTGTCATTTCATTGTTCTCTGATCGTCCTGTCTGTGCCAACGGTTCCTGTGGTTATCTTCAGCTACAAGACTGACCCCGGCTTCTGACCTTTTTGGCTTACGTACCCTGGAATGCTGCTGTCTCCTGCCCTTTGACCCTGGCCTGTACTTTCCCTGCCTTCTCCAGCCCTTGACCAACGGCTTGTACCCCATCTGCTCAGCTACAAGACTGACCCCGGCTTCTGACCTTACTCTGAATTCTGGAATCCTGGGCCCGGCTATACTTGACTATCCTTGGCTAATCCCTATCTAGCCCCCGTGCACAGACTCACAGCCCAGGTAGTGTCTTACCTTATTACCGTGGGCTGTGTGTACCTGCAAGGGTGAGCTTACAAGTCTGCAAAATGCACTCCACTCAAGGTAAGCCCTCACAGGTACTGTCAAGAATGATGAAATAGTATTTGCCATTTTTATTAGTAGTAGAATCTAGTATTTTCTTTATAAGTAAGGCCAAATCAAATTGTGTATATCCTTTCCCAGATAATGGCAATGCATTTCAGAATTTGTTATTTTTTTAAGGTGGTTCTGCATCACTGTATCAAATAATTTCCACCAGTCGCAAATAATTACCATTGTTTGCACTGTAACGTGTGTTGTTGCTACCTCTGAACCCCAAATGCTGCTTACTGAGATATTGGATGATGGCTACAAAGCACTGGAGAACACTTTGCCAGTGCCAAGTTTCTGTTGTTAATAACCTCTGGTAAGCTCGGTCAATAGTTTTTCCTGATCCAAGCCTCATAAATAACTCATTCTGCCTTCCCACAGAAGCAAGATGATATGTAGACTGTTCGTGTGCTGTCAAAATATGCAATATATTTGTCCAATTATCGACACCTCCAGCAATCAGACTTATTTTATTGTTTGGAAACAGTTTGCAAAAGCAAAACACTTTGTTTAGCTTGGTAGAGTAAATTAGCCAATGTCTTTTACACTTCTCCATTTTCAAGGCGTCGTTTGTAATGGATGCCTATTAGATGCATCCCTGGGAAATGCAAAGTGTTAGTTTGGCTTTGCTGGGCCTTTCACTACGACGGTATCATTGGCCAGATGTCATCACTACGTCATGTTCAGGATAGGGCAGTGATGGCGAACCTTGGCACGCCAGATGTTTCGAAACTACATTTTCCATGATGCTCATGCACTTTGCAATGCAGCTGTGTAGAGGGACCCCCCTCTGTGTATGGCATGAAATATTACAGCGACTGGTTTTGGAATGGTGTATGTTTTCTTCCTAAGCAGGTAAACTGGCTGTCGTGTCGTCCTGGCCCCTCCCCTACATCCGTTCGATACAGGGTATCGTATCTTCATCAGTGGGAATTTCATGCTATACACAGAGTGGTGCACTAACGCACCTGGGAAATGCGAGTACCCCACTGGGGGTTGTTCTTATTTGTTTAATAAAACGTTTAAAAGCGATATCACACTAGCAAGGATTTTTATTCCCGATCGTTCCCGAGATACTGCGTGGGAAGCCCAGGATCCTGTTTTCGTTATAGAACCCAGGGGTGGTTCACAAGCGTGTACTGACTGAGCATAATCGCTAAGTCGCACACTCCAAGATGAGCATTTAATACCTAGGGGGTCACTGGAATGAGAGCACCAATGCATGATCTGTAACACCTGTCAATCATTTTCAGATGCATGGATTTATAAGCATGTCAGCAGTGCTATTACTGGATACCACGCATATGCACTTTTTTCGACATGACTGTCACAGCATTGTTTATGCACAATAGCATTTTTGCTATTTAAAGTGGGACTAGTATTGTTCCCTATATACCAGCGGACACTTATATCTGTGTTACAAAACAGAGTTTTTTTCTCAGAAAATAGGTGCAGGAACTCAACCACGACCCGTTCAGATTTCACAAACAGTAGAAGGGTCTTAAAGGGGCATTAAATACCAGAATTGCATTACATACAGTGTGCAGAGTTCAGGGGGTTACAAAGCAGTCACTTGTAAACACAGAAACCAGACTTCTGTGTTCACAAGTGATTGTGGTGAGCGGGCACCAAAGGGTCTGAGCCAAAGGTGGTGGAACTGAGTTCCCCCAAGTTCCCCCTGAAAAAAAGCCCTGTTACAAAGTAATTGGATGCACATGAGCATTTTATTAGCATCCCCACCTTGGAGAGACTACTAACTGCTGGGACATAACTCATCTTCTACTGAAAATCAACCTGTATCAGCGGACGGTTCCGCGAATCCTGTCCGTTTTCAAATATTCCAGAATGGTAGAACAGCATAGGCCAGGGGATAGAGATTGGAGCACCGTAAACCTGAACATACAGAGGCAGAGAGAGAAAACAAAGAAAAGGGAGAAGAGGGGGGGGAGAGGAGATGGAGAAGGGAAGGGGGGGGGGGAAAGGAGACAGCGTACACGCAAATCTCTGGCCACGAGCTCTGACCGGCAGGCAACCTCGTCCCACTCCACCCGACAGGGCGCCCACAATGCGCCATACTAACTTGACACGTCACTTTCCAAAAGGGCCCGACCTTCATCCAAAAACACAAACATGTTCAATGGAGACCAAGTCTTGGTGTATTACTCGCACTGATGGCAGGCTTTAAGGATATGGTCCTCCATTTTATTAATTTCACCCACCTGATGGTCGGAGGTTGTGTGGACCTCCAATGCAGGGGGATGCATGTCTTTGCTGCATCAAGTAAATGACGAATCAGTGACTTTTTGTAGGGTTTACGTGAGATGTTGGAGGCATGTAGGAGAAAGAAGGCTGGGTCTGCCACTATGGGGTGTTCCGTAAATTCCTGCACCGTGTGCTGAATGGCCTTCCAGAACCGCTCCAATACGGGGCAGGACCAGAAGATGTTGAAAATCGTTCCCCGGTTGCCCTGGCATCTTCAACAGCGATCTGAGGAGGGAAAAATCCGCTGTAGTTTTGCGGGGGTGTTGTACCACCTAGTGAGGATTTTATAATTGGTCTCCTGCGTCTTTGTGCATATTGAGGATCTATAGGTAAAATTAAGGATATTCTGTTTTTGACGTGTTGTGAAAGTACACTGCATGTCCCTTTCCTATGCGTCGAGGCACTGCAGTTGATGGCCATCAAGTGGCGTAATCAACAGTTGATAGGCGGCAGATAAGGCATGTGGCAGGACACCCTCCTCTGAGCAGTAGGTCTCAAAAGTGGTGAGGGTTTGGCTGTAATTACTGCAACCCTGCTATTGAACCCCTTAGTTTAGTGCAAGTTGACTCTGTATTCTCCTTCTCCATTCAATTGTAAATTTTCCTAGTGATTTTTTTTTCTATTTTATTAACTAATGGTTAAACTTTTTTGTTTGCTTTGTTCATTAATATGTTTTATACCTTTAACATATATTTACATATATCACACCGAAATAGCGCAAAATAATAATAAAAAAAAACAAAAAAAACACTTAACTTCATTTGTAAATAACTTTGCAATGCTTTGTACCAAAACCATAATTGTAGTGCTGTTTTGAACAGGACAAATCACAGAATAAAATGCACACGTTTTATGTGCAGTAACACTATTTATGTTTACATGAACACTGCGCAAAAAAAAAAAAAAAAAAAAAGCATTTTGTTTAATTGTCCAAGGATTGTGGGAAAAAAATAAATAAAAGATTGTTGCAGGACAAAAGAAAGTCTTGTTTGTCCTTAAAAAAAAAAAAAAAAAAAAATGTATGTATTACATTATCTTAAATAATGACAAGTTATCACTGAATAAACAAGCTCATAGCAGAAATCTGAAAAATTCTGTGGTCCATAAGGGGTAAATAGGTGGGAAAGCCAAAGTGGATAATATAATATTAATATAAAGTGATTTATTCCAAACTCCATACAACGGTTTGTTGGTTATAACCAGTTCAAATGCATGGAAACAATGGCCCAGATTCACAGAGCAATTACGCCTGTCTAACTGGTGTTAGACAGGAGTAATTTCAAATTTCGCGCGCCGTATTACTAGTTTGAATCCTCAAACCATGATACGGCGGCTTTGGGCTTCGATCCGAGAGGCTTACGTCTTCGTAAGCCTTCGGATCTACGCTGCGATATTTTTGCGGCCGCTGGGAGGAGTTTGCGTCGTTTTCATGCGTCGGGATATGCAAATGAGTTTTTACGGCGATCCACGAAGATATGAGCGGTCTTCGCAATCGCTTACGTCTATTTTTTTTACGTACTGTTAGACCAGCTTTTTGCTGGTCTAACGGTGCGTAGCCCATGTTAAGTATGGCCGTCGTTCCCGCGTCGAATTTAATTTTTTTTTTTTTTTACGTAAGTCGTTCGGGAATAGAAATGTCCGTAAACGACGCTACTCAAACAACGAATGACGCAACGACGTGATTTCGCGCAATGCACGCCGGGAAATTTGCGAACGGAGCATGCGCAGTTCGAACGCCGCGGGAACGCGCCTATTTTAAATGCTTCACGCCCCCTACTCGCGTAGATGGATTGCGACGGGAGAAATACACTACGCCGCCGTCGTTTACTGGACAAAATCTACCTGGATTCCACGCAGAGCCAGGTAAAAAACGGCGGCGTAGTGTATTTCTGATACGCTACGATAATCGAATTCTCTCTGAATCTGGGCCAATGTCTTCTGTGGTGTAGGACTTGGAGTTGGGCCAAAAGGAACTAAAAACCCCTCCAATGAACCAATACTACTCTTATTAATGGTCACGACAGTGCTGGAAGGTGGTAAGCAGGCAGGGTGTTCATGGCTGACCTTCTAAGGACATCTTGTGGTCATACACAAGCACTGCAGTTATCAGACATCTACAATGTCACCGATGGGTTCCAGTATTCCTTTAAAACATGATTTATGTAGGCAGTATAAAATCTTATGCACACAGGTGTTAAGTTACACATGCATTGTTGTTGGTTTGCCTTTAAATAATCTGTAGCGAGGATTGTATTCTGTTGGAGCTAGACATATTTCCACTGCATTTGTGAAGAAAGCTTCATGGCTCCCAACAGAGTCCAGCAAGCACCAGGATGGTATTTTACAGTTGATACGGCCGCAGAATGGGGGCACCACCAGTGCAGAAATGGCAGCAGGAAGGTGTGAGGACATCTGCACACATTGAGTGAAGACGTTTGGAGGATGGCCTGATGTCAAGGGCAGCAAAGAAGTCACTTCTCTCCAGGAAAAACATCAGGGACAGACTGATATTCTGCAAATGGTACAGGGGTTGGACTGCTGAGGGCTGGCGTAGTCATTTGCTCAAATGATTGTCCTTTCTAATTGTTTGGGGCATCCAAAAAAAAAAAAACCTTGTCCAGAGAGAAGAAAAGGTGAGTGCTACCATCAGTTCTGTGTCATGCCAACAGTAAAGCATCCCAAGACCAATTATGTGTGGGGTTGCTTCTCAGCCAAGGGAGTGGGGAGCTCACTCACAATTTTGCCTAAGAACACATCCATGAATAAAGAATGGTACAAAAACATCCCCCAAGAGCAACTTCTTCCAACCATCCAAGAACAGTTTGGTGAGGAACAAAGTATTTTCCAGCATGATGGAGCACCTTGCCATATGGCACAAGTGATAACCAAGTGGCTTGGGGAACAAAACATGGACATTTTGGGTCCATGGCCAGGAAACGCCCCAGACCTTAATCCCATTGAAAACTTAGGGTCAATCCACAAGAAGAGTGAACAAGAAAAACCCTCAAAAATTCTGACAAACTCCAAGCATTCATTATGGAAGAATGGGCTGCCATCCGTCAGGATGTGACCCAGAAATGGATTGACAACATGCCAGGGCGAATGGCAGAGGTCTTGAAAAAGAAGGGTCAACACTGCAGATATTAAAAGAGTTGTAAAGGAAAAAAATGTTTGTGCTGAAATGACTGTTTACAGGGTAGAGAGACATAATAGTTAACTGATTCCTTTTAAAAATGATTAAAAATAGATTAAAATCAATCATATGTGCCTGCAGTTTCAGTTTCGTTTTTCATCTAGTTTCATACTTCTGTGAAGTACAGAGACACAGAGCCAATACAGGGCAGTGTTTGTTTTTAAAATGAAACTGATTGGTTCTGAGGGGTTTTTAAATGTTTTTAATGTTTTTAAACTAAAAAGTTTGTCCCACTTGTCAATGCTACTTTTCCCTGAAAACTGTTAGATTAATGCACCCCCCTGACAGCGCTGAACTTCTACTGCAGGACTGGAGCACAGCAATTACAGTCACTTGCTCTGCAGTTCCTTTATTTAGAAAACTGTTTGTATATTTCTCAAAAAATGAAGGCATTATGTGACTGGACAAGGGTCACAATGAATATATTTGCCAGCACACTATGGATCTTAAAGGAGTTGTAAAGGAAAACATTTTTTTTTTTGCTGAAATTACTGTTTACAGGGTATAGAGACATAGTTAAATTCCTTTTAAAAATGATTAAAAATAGATAAAAATCAATCATATAATGTACCTGCAGTTTCTCGTTTCGTTTTTCATCTAGTTTCACGTTTCTGTGAAGGACAGAGACACAGAGCCAATACAGGGCAGTGTTTGTTTTTAAAATGAAACTGATTGGTTCTGAGGGGTTTTAGACACACAGTAATCACACCTCCTTGATTAGAGACCACAGAGAGAAGCTCCCAGTACTTTTTTCATAAGGAAACAGACAACCAGGAAGTGTGCAGAACAGAAGGATTACAGCAAAAACGAACAATGAGGACATGAAACCAGAACTGCATTAGGGTAAAGGAAGCTATTTAGCTATTTAAAAAAAAAAAAAAAATCTTTAGTGACTCTTTGCATAAACTTAATGTAATGGTCAATAAAGGCCTGTGACACTTGAAATGCTTGTAATTATACTTCAGTATACCATAGTAACATCTGACAAAAAGAAGATCTAAAAACACTGAAGCAGCAGACCTTGTGAAAATGAATATTTGTGTCATTCTCAAAACTTTTGTCAGCGGCTGTAAGTGTCAGATTTTATTGGTAACCTGGGGCTCCATTATAGAGATTGCTCTTCACTTGTTGTTCTGGTGGGAACTGTTTTGCTAGATGGAAAGTAAGGGTAAAGCCCGGTACACACGATCCGATTTTCCACGGACAAAGCATAGGACTTTTGTCATGGGCATTGGCAGTGAATTTGTCTTGCATCCTATAAACACAAAACTACATAGTTTTTCAGCTCTTTAGCCAACCCTTTGGGCAACTTCTGCCAATGCTGTCTTAAGGTTAGCATTTCTTCTGAGCATGCGTGTTTGTACTTTGTTCCCCCCCCCCCCCGACGGACTTGTGTACACACGTTCGGAAAATCCGACAAGACACATTTGTTGTTGGAACATTATAAAGCATGCTATCCCACATTTGTTGTCGGAAATTCAGACAATTGTCCGAGCATACAAACGGTTGGATTATCCGACAACAGCCTGTCATCACACAATTCCTGTCAGAAAATCCGTGTACGGGACTTAAGTCTCCAAGCAACAGAGAAAGAAATGAAAACATGAAAAGAAAAACAAATTGCGATGACCCCCTAACATTGTGATATAAATAAAAAATTGGAAAAATGAATCACCCGGAAAAAAAAAAAAAAAAAAATTATATATATATATATATATATATATATATATATATATATATACCCAAAACCAGGTTAGCGATAAACAATGATATTAACATAACTAAACAATTCCCTTAATTCAAAAGGTGATGAACGTGAAAATAGAATTAATATATTAGTAATGACCAATAAATATGATTAAAAAAAAATCCTAAAAAATATATGTATAGTCCATAATTAATTGATAATAATGAACACCAAATAATGAACACCAGTGCTTAGTGCAAAAAAAGAATAAATTGATAAACTATTGTGTCCAAAAACGTGATGAATCCTCCACCAATCAGCAGAAATCACTTCTTACCAGCTTGCTATGATCCCCTATAACGGAGGATCACTATGTGCATGTAATCAAGATTCTCACTACAGAAAACAGCCAAAACAAATCCTGATTCTTAGGCAGTAATTCTCGTCCAATAGCGAACAGGAATCATCAGCAGAAATAACCGATATATGAAAAATAATAGATGTGCCACAACACAGTGCGTTAAACGTATCCAAAAATGTATTAAAAAGTTGGTAATGCACTTACAGTGTTGCAGATCAAAATAGGCTTATAGTCTGGTGTGCCATCTGGTACACAAACTCAAGACACCTGTCCTACTGGGGAATCATATGGAGCGCGAGGTGACGTCAGTACGCCGCTCCGCCCTACGTCCGTTTCGTAATATCTTACTTCGTCCAGAGGCACACGAAAACATATTTGTAAATGTAATGTCGATTGCATAGAGTTTGTATGGTAAAATTGTAATGTGTATAGTAAGCCCAACAGAGCTCCAGTTAGCAATTAAACCCCAACAGATGTTTCTAATCCTACCTTATTATGTCCAAAGCTGAAGAACTGTACATATACATTGAATTGCCTTCATCTGATATTACAGAAATAATAAATATGACACTGAATTCCAGGTCAAAGGATTTGGGTACTGTTGCCTTTTATTCCATAGTTCTCCCAGTTCAGTTTCACGATCAGAAGTCTAATGAAAACAATGGCCATAACAGATACTGTCAGCACACCAATGTTGAAGGAAAACTGAACCAATATAGCTGGAAACGTTCAGAAAATCCTTCACTGTTCTCTTGTCTCAGATCAGAGATAAAAAGCTGCTGGTCACAGCTTATGTACACATGGAGGAGCTGAGCGTGCTCATACAGTATATTCACTGTCAGCTTAAAGAGAAATATTTTTTATGGCCAAGCAACAACCTTTGTATCAAAAATGTACTTTATTTTTAATGTACAGCAGGTGCACCCACTGAGGCTGAATGTTAAGCCAAGATTTCCCAAGGAGCACTGCAGTGTCCATGATAGCAAATCATTTTAAAAATAAAGCCAGCGTGACACACATTACATCCAGTTCAAAGTTCATAGATTATCATCATATCCTTTGTAATTTCTTATCTGAAAAGTATTTCCTGCAGAAGGGAGATTGCTTCACAAATATTAAAAATGACGGAGTTCCAGCTTTCACACGAAATCTGTAAAGATAAAATACAAAGGAAGGTTGAACATATGATTTTAGAAGCAGACATTTTATTTTACCGGACATAAAAGTCTGAGCTGTCTTAGTTCAGCTTTATCTTCTGCATGGGACAGACAGACTTCAGTGTGAATGTGGTCACAGTGTGCGTCAACAATTACAGTAAGGCCCCTTTCAGACTGGGGCGGGAGCCGCGTTGGCGTTATAGTGCTGGAATTGTCACAGGAATCAGCCACTAGCGGTGCGGTATTAACCCCCGCTAGCAGCCGATAAAGGGTTAATACCGCCCGCAATGCGCCTCTATAGAGGCGCATTGCGGGCGGTATTGCCGTGGTTTCCTATTGTTTTCAATGGGAAGGATTGGTATACACACCGCTCCTCTCACCGCTCCAAAGATGCTGTTGACAGGAGATTTTTTTCTCTCCCGCCAGCGCATCGCCTCAGTGTGAAAGCCCTCGGGCTTTCACATTGAGGTTGCTTGGCAGGAGTTTTTCAGGCGGTATAGCAGCGCTATTTTTAGCGTTGTACCGCCTGAGAAAAACTCCTCAATGTGAAAGGGGTCTAAGTCAAGTAAGAACCCTGGGATCATCAGGGGATCATTGATGCCTAGATGTCCAGGCCAAATTTAGTAGCGTCTATAAGTGAAACTACTTTATTCCTTCTATTTTTTTTTTAATTCACACTTTTTTTCACTTTTCTCTATTGCACTTAAAGCGTAATTCCACCCAAAAGTGGAACTTCTGCTCATCAGATTTCTCCCCCCTCCGGTGACACAATTGGCACCTTTCAGGGGGACAGGATATCTGTCTTTGACAGGTATCTTTTACCACTTGCTAGAGTTCGGGCCGTGGCCAGTGACGTCAGCACAGGGCTCCCTCCTTCTCTGGCCACCAGGCCAGTAGGAGGGAGGAGCGGGCCTCGTGCATGCGCAGTAGGGTTCCCGGTGTAAAGCCGAAAGGCTACACTGCCAGGTACCCTTACCCGCAATGGCGGCGGCAGCACCCGACAGCTGATGGAAACATCAGCTGCGGGTGCCGACATTGCTGTAATCTAGGACAGGCAAGTGTCCATTTATTAACCACTTAACGCCCGCCGCACGCCTATGTACGTCCACAGAATGGCACGTACAGGCAGATGAGCGTATATTTACGTCCCTGCCTTCTAGCGGGTCGGGGGACCGATCGGGACCCCCTCCACTGCGTGGGCATTCTCCATTTTGTTCCATGGAGATTGTGCTTATTTTATTATGTTGTATCATACACTGTATTGTTATGTAATTGTAATCTTTCTTTACTATTCTCACTGGGTGCTTTTTTCCTATCCCTGATGCTCCTTGCCTACTGTGTGAAACTCACAGAGGGGCAACGGACCACACAGGTCACCTTCTCTACAGATACCAATATTGATATATGTGACTGGGTCCGTATTATAACCCATGCAATAAAGTGTATTTTATCTGAACTTGGCCTTAAAAGTCCCACTCCTTGGGGGTTTTCTTCATAATTTTTTCCTCCACTGCGTGCGGCGGACGGCTTACCTCCCGGAGCGATCCGACTTGAGGGGGCGGCTGATCGATTCTGTCCGCCCCCTCATGATCGCTCCCAGCCAATCGCGTGAGCCGCCACCGTGTCACTTCCTCTGCCTGTAAAATGTAAACATAGGCAGAGGAAGTGATGCAGCTCTTCTCAAACCGCCGAGAGAAGAGAAGAGCCACAGTGAGTCGCACAAACACTACACTGACCCCAGTACACATAGGCACATTTAACCCCTTGCGATCACCCCCCTGTCACAGTGTCACTGAATGCAGTGATCATATATGTACTGATCACTGCATTTAGTGTCAGTGTGACAGGCAGTTAGTGTTAGGTTCAGCTTAGCCCCTGTACCCCCCCTAATAAAGTTTTAACCCCTTGATCACCGCCCTAGTTAACCCTTTCACCCCCTATTGCCAGTGTCACTAAGCGATCATTTTTCTGATCGCTGCATTAGTGTCACTGTTGCCGCTAGGTAGCTAATTTTTTTTTTTTACTACAGACATGTGGCTGAACACATTTTGGCCTAAATGTTTGACTAAAATTTAGTTTATTCGATTTTTCTTTTTAAAAATGTCGCTCTATTTTTGTTTATAGTGCAAAAAATAAAAATTGCAGAGGCAATCAAATACCATCAAAAGAAAGCTCTATTTGTGGAAAGAAAAGGACGCAAATTTTGTTTGGGAGCCACGTCGCACGACCGCGCAATTGTCTGTTAAACCGACGCAGTGCCGAATTGTAAAAACGCCTCTGGGCATTTAGCAGCATATTGGTCCGGGGCTTAAGTGGTTAAAAAGCCATCAGCTGCAGTATGTGTAGCTGCTGGTTTTAAAAAAAATATATATTTGGGCGGAACACGGCTTTAAGCAGTACAGCCTAGTCTCATTCATGACCCCAGTCTGTGACTAGACAGCAGCAATAGCTCATATAGAACTATGAAATTGATGGTATCCCTTAGTCATCTCACCTGCTGTGCTGCATGGTTTCCAGCAAGGTGCTGTCTGGATCCACCTGGTAGAAACATTCAGAGTCTTCATCCTCAAAGTAAACCTACACAGACAGGTACAATATATTAGTTACCAGAATAAAGTAAGGTGTTGGGAAATACTTATATGGAATATTGGAAACACAACTACTGTGCCATCAATGACATTAGGTATTTGAAAAAAAAAAAAAAAAAATAGAAAAAAGATACTATAAAGGTTATCTGCTCTTTGATATGCATAGAATATTGGAATTAACAAGGTAATGCAAATGAAGAACTCCAAATGTGCTACATTATAGATCAGCAACCTGCTTTAAAGCCGGCCATACATTGAAAAACTGAACAGATCCCCTATCCACACAAGCGAGGAGGATAGAGGAATTGGCAGCATTGCTAACAAATTTTTTTCCCAACAAGCCTGTTCAAAAGGTAACAGCCATAGATGGTATGAGATTCAACCAGTTCAGCAGATTTCGGTCCATCTATGTTAAATGTGTGCAAATATATCATTCCAAATCGATGCATATTCTGCCCAAGCCCTATTTATGTAAATTAGTTCCCCCTATCAAGCCGACACCCATATTTATTAATGGTCAGTATGTGACTCACTGGAGTCTTCCCACTGCAGCTACTCATCAAATAATTGCTGTATGCAGTGCACCATCTACAGGTTAAAAGGGGTTGTAAAGGTTCGTGTTTTTTCACCTTAATGCATCCTATGGCATTGATTGGATAGATTGATAGCAGCACAGCCATTGGCTCCTGCTGCTGTCAATCAAATCCAATGACGCCTGCCCCGGGGGGCAGGGCCAAGTCATAGACTCGGCGGCTATGGATGCCGACTGTATGACACAGGAGGGCACCCGCACGGTAACCCCTTGGGAGAGAGCTTCCCAGAGGGGGTTAGCTATTGTGGGGAGGAGCCAAAAGAGCTGATGTGGGACCCCAGAACAGCAGGATTGGGGCCACTCTGTTATTTAAAAAAAATGAACCTTTACAAACACGTTAAAGCAGATGGCCCATCAAAAAAAAATATTAAAAGCCAGCAGCTACAAATACTGCAGCTGCTGACTTTTAATATTAGGACACTTACCTGTCCTGGAGTCCAGCAGCGTCCGCAGCAGAGGATGAGCGTTCGCTCGTCTCTCTGCTGTTCCCCCCTCCATCCACAGTGAGGGAACCAGGAAGTGAAGCGCTCCAGCTTCACTGCCCGGTTCCCTACGGCGCATGTGCGAGCCGCCCTGCGCCCGCCGATTGGCTACCGCTGTGTGCTGGTAGCCGAGTGTTCACAGCACACAACGGGGGGATACAGGAAGTGAAGGAAAACCCGTCTTTTGCCCGAGAATACTGGGCCGGAAGTGGGTGCAAATACCTGTCCTTAGACAGGTATCTGCACCCCCCTCCCCCCTGAAAGATGTCAAATGTGAGGAGGGGGGGGGGGGGGGGGAGGGTTCCGATCAGCGGAACTTCACTTTAGGGTGGAGCTCCGCTTTAAAGGATAAGTTCACCTTTCATAACATGTTACACCCACATGTTCCTGAATCAGCAGCCCCCACACCCCCTCCCTAAGCCCCTGTTGTGACAGCGGTCAAGGATCTTCTCGCCGCTCTGTCATAATTTAAACAGAGCGTGGCTGTGCGGGGATCTACCCACTCAGCCGCATTATTAATTCACAGAGTTTTGTGAGAGAACCACAACTACCATCAACCATTCCGGGTGCTGGCTAGTAGTTCTTAATGAACGACGAAGGCACTGGTGAGCGATCTAGTAGTTCATTGATTCTTCATGCCATTTAGTAACTGCCTGTCCATACGAGGTAAAGGCAAGATAGCTACACTGACAGTCTGCAGGAGCCCGATGCTGCACCTGCAATCTGCTCATCACGGGTGAAATGCTTTACAGACTCCCAGTAAAAATAAAAAATAAATGCACACTTTTTTTTTTTTATCTGCAAAAATATGTGCATTTATTTAAAATATTTTAAAAGCCTTTAAAGCAGAGAAGTCTATTCATGTTATAAGGGTGACAAGTGACTCAGGATTTCATATTTGTGTATGACATAATGCTAATGTTTAGCCAAAAAAAAAACATAACACATTATTTTTAGTGAGCCAACTTACCTGTAACGAGGAATGCCCCACATTATGCATGCAAATGGATTTGTAGAAATCTTCACCGCAGGGATCCCCCATCCCTTTCCTGTCTCCAAACTTCTGGCTCTGTGGGGTTGATAGCTGCAGACTTTCTGTAAAGCTACTGTGAAAAACTACTCAATGGAGGACCTGCCCTCGCCATGGGCGTCCGCTGAAATTTTTTCAGGGGGGGGGCGCTTTGGCTGCGGCGATACAGTCGCATAAAGAAGTTAAAATGTAAAAACACCCCACTGTGCCCCCTGCATCTTTCAATATCTCTTTGTCCCTACTGTGTACCCCTCTCCACAACTGCACCTCTGGCCCCCTTTACATTACACAGCACCCTGCACCTCTGGACCCCTTTACATTACACAGCACCCTGCCTCACTGGTCCCCTTTACATTACACAGCACCCTGCATCACTGGACCTATGTCACCTGCCCACCGAGCCACCCACTCCCTCACCAGCCCAACATGCCCTGTTAGATTTCAGGGGGGGGGGAGCGTCCAGCTGACAGAGAGGGGGAGGGGGGCGATCTGGGGAGATATACATTGCAGACAGCCAGCGGCTCTCCTCTTCCTGTCACAGCGCCGTTTATCAGAGAGAGGGAAAAACAGGGAGAGGAGAGCCGCAGGCTGTCTGCACTTATTGTTGCCACCTTTTCGTCAAGCCAAACCCGAACACATTAGCAGCGCACACCAATATATATATAATTATTTTTGTAGTACATTAAATTCATTACCTCTGTACAAAGCAATGCACAGCTAATTTTTATTTTTTTATGTAGTATATACTGTGATTAAATAAAATTTCTAATCATAAGAAGTTAATCACAAAAGTCCCCCTTTATATCAGAGTCAACTGTGTTCTCCTTTAGATCTGAATCCACAGAGTTCCCAATTACATTTGAATGCACAGGGTTCTGCAGAAGAGAAGTGCAGAGGGTATGATGGGGCAGTATGTACAGGAGAGGAGGAGTGCAGAGGGTATGATGGGGGCAGTATGTACAGGAGAGGAGGAGTGCAGAGGGTATGACGGGGCAGTATGTACAGGAGAGGAGGAGTGCAGAGGGTATGTATGACGGGGCAGTATGTACAGGAGAGGAGGAATGCAGAGGGTATGACGGGGGCAGTATGTACAGGAGAGGAGAGCAGAGGGTATGATGGGGCAGTATGTACAAGAGAGGAGTGCAGAGGGTATGATGGGGCAGCATGTACAGGAGAGGAGGAGTGCAGAGGGTATGATGGGGCAGTATATACAGGAGAGGAGTGCAGAGGGTATGATGGGTGCAGTATGTACAGGAGAGGGGGAGTGCAGAGGGTATGATGGGGGCAGTATATACAGAAGAGGAGGAGTGCAGGGGGTATGATGGGGCAGTATGTACAGGAGAGGGGGAGTGCAGAGGGTATGATGGGGGCAGTATATACAGTATGTACAGGAGAGGAGTGCAGAGGGTATGATGGGGCAGTATGTACAGGAGAGGAGTGCAGAGGGTATGATGGGGTAGTATGTACAGGAGAGGAGGAGTGCAGAGGGTATGATGGGGCAGTATATACAGGAGAGGAGTGCAGAGGGTATGATGGGTGCAGTAGCGTATGACGGGGGGTGCAGAGGGTATGATGGGGCAGTATGTACAGGAGAGGAGTGCAGAGGGTATGATAGGAAGCAGCTCAGAGTGATGTCTGTATGACGTGATCTGGGGGTGATGCAAGCTGGGGGGGAGTTGGGGGCTGAGAAGTGGTCAGATAGTGATGTATAAAAAAAACCTCATCCACTAAAAACATTTACAACAATGAATCACACAACAGTACTAGATGTATGCACAGATCTATGTAATCCAGCTTCTAGCACTCTGCATCCAATCCAATTGTTCAGACTGGATAATGTGGGGTCATTTATAGCCATTCATGTAACCTGTGTGTGTATGTGGTGAGTTCACACTTCTGATTGTACATGTATACAGGCTCTGAGTCTGTGCAATCAGAAGTGTGAACTCACCACATACACACACACACAGGTTACATGAATGGCTATAAATGACCCCACATTATCCAGTCTGAACAATTGGATTGGATGATGATTGCACAGACTGTTCATGAAGTGTGAAGTGATCTGTCACATGTGATCGGGCTGCTGCAGACCTCACCCCCCCCTCCTCCCCTCCCCCACACTCACACTCACTATCTCCTCTGATTCTTCTCCTGAGAAAAAAACTCCATGAAAGTTTTCACTACTATCCACCCTAGGAAACTCGTTCATCTCACTCACCTCCTCCCTTCCTCTGGCACGCCCGACAGGAGCTACAGTGAGCTCCGCCTCCCAGGTCTCACAGCACACCGCACTGCTGATTGGAGGGGGGGAGTGAGAGATAACAGGGACACCGCACTGCACGAGACTGGAGGGAGGAGGGGGGGGGGACAGAAAGGAGCATTGAATCCTGAACACACAGCAGGCACACAGTGTATTCATTACAATGCCACCGCTGCTGCGGTTTCACAGTGAAAGGTGTGCTGATGGCCCCCCCTCTCTGGATGGTCTGCCCCTGTTCTGGGCTGTATATCACCTACATCCCCCTCTCTGTCAGCGGAGCTAGAAGAGGGAGAGAGCGGCTCTAATTTCTTTCACTGTGCCGCTGCCTTGCTTCCTGCCCGGAGAGGATCGTGGCACTTGTTTCTAGGGGGGGGCAAGGGCCCTCCCTTGCCCTATGGAGCGGACGCCCATGGCCCTCGCTTTCCTCCACTGAGAAACCTTATTTAATCGCTTTCACTGCCAGTAACAGCATGTGTGAATGGATCAGAGAATTCTGTGATTCAGATGCTCTTTCATTCACAGACCATGCTACAGGCATTAAAACTTATCAAAGAACATTTCTCAATGAAGAAAGAGAAGGTGGGTCCTCATCAGAAACTGTTTCACAGCAGTTTCACCAATGAACCAAAGCGATTAGTCTCTGTAGCACCGATGTTGACAGGAAAAGAGACATGAAGAGGAAGACAGGGCATCCCCAGTAAAGATTTCTATAGAATCTAGCTGCCATTACAGGTAAGGTAGGTCACTAAAATTATAGAGAATTGTTTTTATTTATGGCTAATCGTCAGCTTTAATTATCCAGACCTGCCTACAGTCATATATACAGATGAAAGAAAAGCTACATAGGAGAGTTGGATTTTTTAAAATTAAGTGACTGTTAGAGCCACGTGTACTTAGAGTGGTTGTAACCCTTAAAAAAAAAAAACCTGATCTTTTAAAGTAGGATACACAGCATAGTGCTTGTGGTGTGTCATTTGTTCCTCTCTATGTTTAACAAAAACCTGGTTGATTCTGCCTGTTCCTGTTTCCCTGTTAGTGTGCTGACCACGGGGTAATCATGGCTCCTGATCAATGATTACCATGGTCAGGTTACGTGCCTCCATCAGTCCTCTGCTCTCCCCTTCCTTCCCTGTCTGTCAGCTCGGTGTGTCTGCATGTGATCCATCTCCTCCCCGCCCCTCCCGACACTATAGCTGTAACATTACTTCTGACAAATCCTGTAATCCTCCTTCTTACAGGATGATTTAATGTGCTTTTTTATTATTGTGCAAAATACCTTATTTACGCTCACGTGACCTCCCGCCACTGTCCTTCTGGCTGATGTCAGCAGGGAATCTCAGCCCCTGCTGTAGTGCTCAAAGCGGGGGAAAAAGAGCGCTGGCAGGTCACGTGAGCACCCAGCGACACTGTAAAATCAGGTATTTCACTGAATAATTTTTGAAAAACACAGATACTGCACAGTATATCTTGCTGTAACACAGGGGATTCCAGGATTTGTGATTAGTAACTTAACAACCACTTTAAATACAGACAAGGTTGGTAAATGTATCTGAAATTGCAGATGGTTTTGTTATAGGGACAGTTAAGATGAAAACAGAGATTCCTAGAGTTATTCTTGAAACATCTGTAGAAATGCTCACTCTGTCTCTAGTGCACTAACCTCTAGATTTGGAGCAAGGTATTTCCTTTCTGTGTCCCACGGGGGGAAATCCTCAGAGAACATTGATGTAAGATGATCACGAAACCTTAAAAAATAATTGATACAATGTATGATTTAGGTTATACTTTTGACAAAGCTTACGTGACTAGGATACTAGACCCTTTAAGGATGTTCCGGGTGTTATTTACCTGGAGTCCTCAAGAAATGCAGAGATAAAGTCTGTCTGACTGTGCTCTGGATAAAAAAACAACACCGGCCAGCTAAGAAGCCCATTCTCATTCAAAAACACCTGAGCTCCAGTTGCATTTTCCGAGCACGTAAAGCTATAAGTCGTCTCTTCATCATCATTGCTTCTTTGTTCTTGCAACCTTATCCCTCGAGACTATGTTGGGGGGGAAAAAAAACACTGAGTACAAGGCCATAATAACAGCTGTAATGGAAATGGATTGTATACATGGGCTTCAGGCTCACAAGTAAACCAATGTGGAAATCTTTTTTCTTGCTTTGACACTCATTCAAAGTTGCTTTGATCTGCTATTGACTCACTTCTGATGTTAATGATTCATTTACAAGTTGGATTTAAATGTTCTTTGCATTCAAAATAGACTTGTATGAGGCAGAAAAGCAATTCAGATGCAATTGCCTATGCACACTTAGGGGGAGCTTTTCTAAAGCTTGAGTGTGCAAGATCTGGTGCAGCTCTGCATAGAAACCAATCAGCTTCCAGGTTTTATTGTCAAAGCTTAATTGAACACGCTAAAGTTAGAAGCCGATTGGCTAACATGCACAGCTGCACCAGATTCTGAGTGCTCCAGTTTTAGTAAATCTCCCCAAAAGTGTTTGGAGGGATGAGGTTCTGATGTAATGCCTCCAAACCTTAGGCCCCCTTATATCTGTGCTTTGCATTAATGTGCACTATATTGCATAGTTTAGCACACGTTAACACATGATTTTTTGTGTATCGGTGTGCCTTTTGTTTAGAAAAGCGCCCCATTGTGTTATTAAAGTACACAGTCATATTTCATTAACTAAAATGTAAAAAAAAAAAAAAAAAAAAAGAAGAAGATTACATACCTTAATGGCATTGAGAAGAGAGTTATTTTCCATCTGTTTCTTCTTTTCATTCTGTTTCATTTTCCTGGCATCTCTGTCGGCTGCCCTCTGTAAACAGATTAAGATTTTTGCATTTTTTTTAAATAACCCATTGACGGACACAGAAAGTCCTATATCTTCAGGTTAAACTGCTGCCTACAGGATTGTAGAACTCTGGCAAATAAACTATAGGCCAGCCTAAGACAACCCATTCTACTAACAGCATGCTTCAGTTTTATAGGAAAGCAGCACTGAAAGCATGACCATAAACAAAGAGGGGTGGGACCAATGTCCTCAATGGGATACAGAAAGTTCTAAAGCTTTAGGATGTCCGATAACATATGGATGGTAAAACAGCAAACAAATGCTAGCCTTTTTAAAGAAGCTGTGCATAAGAAATAGACTAGTAAAGCTGAACCACATACAGACAGAGGGAAATGTCTTTTTGATGAACCCGAGTCAGACAAAGTAATGGAAGAACAATGTCATGTTTAAAGTCAAAGTCTAAAACAGCCTTCAGATCCCACAGAGCCACAGAGTAATGATCAGGGACAGCAACATGGCAGACCCCATGTACATAGTTATTAATCAAAGACTGAAATGCCAACAAACTCTGAAAAAGAATGGGAAGTGCAGAAACTTGATTTGTGAAAGTGCCAAGTGTCAGGCACTGGTCCAAGCCCGTCAGCAGGAAGGAGAAGAGTCATCCTACAAAGAAGCTCCTGGGGTGAAAGGCACTAGACTCTCACCAAGTAAAAAAAGCCTTCAATGTCTGATGATAGACCTTGCAGGAAGTAGAATTCCCAGCCTTCAGCACTATGGGAATCACAAACTCCAAAATGCCTGTGTCCCTTACAGCCTGGGCTTCAAGAGCCATGCCATTTCAGCCAGAGACTATGAAGCAAGATCCAGCAACTGTGACTCAGGTCCAGGAACACTTCTGGGTGAGGGCACCACTCTCCCAGGTCCAGGCACTCACTGCCAGCTGAGGATGTCTGCCTGTAATTGTCTATTCTTTGAACGTACATGAATGACAAGGCCAAAATGTGCAAATCTCACTGGGACAAGATCTATTCTACCTCATTAGCAACGTAAAACTTCTGGTTCCTTCCCGATGTTCAATGTATGTCACTGTCATGTAGCTGTCCAACTGAAACCAGATCACATGGCCTTCAAACAGGTCGATCCAATACTAAAAGGGACAGTAAAATTGGCCAAAGCTTCAGGATGTTTACCAGGAGAGGAGATTCTACTGTCAGGGTGCTCAGGACACCTTCCAAGCTCATTTAGCTGGCATCTTTTGTGAGAATATTCCATAAGATGGGGAAAAAAGAGACATTGCCTGACTCCAGAGCCAGATTCCTGACCCACCAAGGAAGAGATAGCCTGATCTCTGGTGTCGGTCTGTCCAGAGAAGGGACCGATTTGTCCCATGACCTCAGAATGTTGTTCTGCAAATATCTGGGAGTAAAACTTGGCAAAGGAAATGGCCTTGAAAGAGGCTACAAGACTCTTATGCAAAGAGTAGGATGGCTTCCGGACTGAAAAGTTCCAAGCTAAGACAAGAGTCTCCTCCCGGGGAAGGAACCGTTTAAGCCAAAGTGCTCCAAGCATATGCACTGAAAGGCCACACATGCGAGAGGTAAGACGGGAATCTTAAAGCGGAGGTTCACGCAAATAACATTAATATCCGACCAAGTTCTTTAGACTTCTAACATGTACAGTCGGGATTTTTTTTTTTTTACGCCGTACATACCTTATAATCTATCTTTTTTTATTACGGCTTCCGGGTACTTCTCCCCGTGGGAGTAGGCGTTTCCAAGCTAGGCAGGTCATCTGGGAGCTCACCCAGATGATGGATGTCCTTTCAGCAAAAGTTCCCCCGGCGGATAAGGCCCTGCCCCCCGTATTGCGTAGGCGCGTCCGAGTCACGGCGTTTCCGAAAGAAGCCGAACATGCAGAGTGCAGGCACCGTATAGAGCCGACTAGCAGACCTGCATGTTCGGCTTCTTTCAGGGCCTTATCCGCCGGGGGGAACTTTGGCTGAAGGGACGTCCATCATCTGGGCGACCTCCCAGATGACCTGCCTCCTCAGCTTGGAAACGCCTACTGAAAACCCAGAATGAAAAGATAGATTATAAAAGGTATGTACAGCGTAAAAAAAATTACAAAGATTTGCGGACTGTACATGTTAGAAGTCTAAAGAACTTGGACAGATATTAATGTTATTTGGGTGAACCTCCGCTTTAAAGCAAACTATCACAGAAGAAGTTTAACACTGCATCCATCTGCCCCACACATTCATCAAGCAAGGGATTAAATCCTTTTTATGGGATTTTGACCAATCAGACATGATATGGCAAAGTAAAGTCACAGCCAGAATCAGGTGCAAAACAGAACCTGCCAATGACAACAAAGCTCTGGAAATGGCTTTCAAAAACGTACTGGTTGGATTCTTGAATCCTCCACCTGTATGGTAGTTCCTGTGTAAAGGCAAAAAGACTGGATCCTTTCTGGAAAGACCAACCAATTCATAATGCCACAGAACCATGTGGTTCCACAATTTTAACACATCCCATCCTGTTCTAGGACAATCAGCATCTCTTATGACACATTCTATTTTGGGTTGATTAATGCCCCGTACACACGATCGGAATTTACGATGTAAAAAGTCAAACGGATTTTTTCCATTGGATTTTCCGATCGTGTGTAGCCCCATCTGAGTTTTTTCATCGGAAATTCCAAAAGATTTCCATCAGAGTTTAGATATAGAACATGTTCTATTTTTTTCTGATGGAATTTTGTCAGAATTCCGATGCGATTTGGCCAGGCAAAAGCCCGATCGTGTGTACGCGGCATAAGGTGTCTGTGCTTCCTCTGAATATAAATGTTGGGGTATCTTTCTGACACTCATTAGAACTGCGGAAGTGTCTTGGATGAGCTGTGAAACATTTTCAACATTACAGAAGATGTCTACCAGCTAGATATATACTATTACTACTAGCTAGAGCATGACCTCGATAAATCAGAGCTCAGTAAGGGTTATTTACGAAAGGCAAATCCACTTTGCACTTCGAGTGCAAAGTGCACCTGAAATTGCACTTGGAAGTGCAGTCACTGTAAATCTGAGGGGTAGATCTGAAACGAGGGGAAGCTCTAATGATTTTATTATCTAAGCACATGCAAGCTAAAATGCTGTTTTTTTTATTCCTTGCGTCTCCCCCTCAGATCTACAGCGACTGCACTTTGAGTGCAATTTCATGTGCACTTTGCACTTGTAGTGCAAAGTGGATTTGCCTTTAGTAAATAACCCCCAAATGCCGTGTACACACGACAGTTTTTCATGACGTGAAAAATGCCTTTTTTTTTTATGTCATTAAAAACGATCATGTGTGGGCTCCAGAGCATTTTTCATCACGTGAAAAATGGGCCTTAAAAATTTAGAACATGCTATGTTTTTCACATTGTCGTTTTTCACGTCGTAAAAAATGGTTGTGTGTAGGCTTTAACGAAGTGAAAAAAACACGCATGCTCAGAAGCAAGTTATGGAGACGGGAGCGCTTGTTCTGGAGATAGCACATTCGTCACGCTGTAACAGACTGAAAAGCACGAAGACTGAAATACGCAAATCGTCTCTCACCAAACACGAAATCAGCAAAAGCAGCCCAAAGGGTGGCGCGATCTGAATGAAACTTCCCATTTATATCGCCGTCGTACGTGTTGTACGTCACCTGCTTTGCTCGAGCATTTTTTTTTTTCACGATCATGTGTAGGCAACGCAGGCTTTTCTAGACCATTAAAAATGGTTGTGTGTACGCGGCAAGAGTCTAATTTATAATGGCACCAAAATATAAGGCTTCATAGCTGCTACTGTCCTCCGTCTCATCACAAAAGTAGTACTACAGCCTACAGATTACACACTCTGCTCACCTGCAGTTTATCTGCCTTTGTTCTAGTTTCCAGCAGCTTTTTCTCAGTTGGGTTGATCCGTAAACCTTCATCGCACCACTTCAAAGCTTCTAAATAATTCTTTATTTCTATGTAGCAAAAAATGCCTGAAACACAGCAGAGAAAACAGTCAGTACAAGGGAGAACCTATTATTGTTGTCTGTGTCCCTATGACTGTCACATCCTGACAACCAGGGTATTGCTAGAAGATGAAGTTCCTGCATTCTTCATAATTTTCTTCAACAGAATCCGCAGCCACAAGTTAGTGACAATGTTACAAGCTGTAACGGTGCCTGTATGGATCTCTTTATATATATATATATATATATATATATATATATACACTGTGCAAATTAACTTTTAATTAATCGATTAATCTTTAATTTTTTTAATGGATCAAAATCTTTTTGATCAATTAAAATTCTTTCACCTCTCCGCCGGCTTCTGGGCCTTCAGGGAGTTCCGTCGGAGATCCGGTAACGTCACGGACACCGGTGGGGCTTGCCGTGTCCATCTGAGGGGCTCCTTTGCTGTGCCTTCATATCTGCATGCCGCCAGGACCTTACTATCTGCCACACGCAAGGGCTGTTACACTTCCCTCTATCAATTTTACAGCCATCCACTGGGAGTTGTGATAGTTCCCTTCATGGGACATCTACATGCCGACGAACTGATGTTAACCTCTCCTAATCTGGATTCAGCAGTGGTATCGTTGTACACATTTTTATACCAGTATCATACTTAGCTACATGTTTTTATGACTGCTTTTGCTACCGTTTGGTATTACTTGCACTATTTTTACAGTTTATGTAGCTACATCGATTTTATCTCCAGTGCAATATTTATTTGGTTACCTACTTGAAGACTATAAAAGTTTTAATGCTATTTCCATTGAGCACTGCCTTTGTGTGTTTTTTGTATCCTGCTCTCCATTTTTCCATTTGCTGCACTGGGAATCAGCCTGCAAGGAGATCAGCTAAAAGTAGTTGGATCTGTATGTGCGTTATAATTAATCAAAATTAGTCAATTAATCGATTAAAAAAACAAAACCATTGAATCGAACACAAAAATTTTAAACAGTAACAGTAACAGTATATATATATATATATATATATATATATATATATATATATATATATATATATATATATATATATATATATGTGTGTGTGTGTGTGTGTGTGTGTGTGTGTGTATGAAGAATACAAGACGCAGGAAAACTACTTTGATTTACCGTATATATACTCGAGTATAAGCCGAGGTTTTCCAGCCTTTTTTTAAGGCTGAAAAAGCCCCCATTGGCTTATACTCGAGTCTGTGTACCCGAGTCCTTGACATGCATGTTCAGATGGTGGCATGCAGTGTTAAAGACGCGCCTCCTCCTCGTCCTGTGATAGGCAGAACACTCAGTTTCCCAGCAGACACTGTGTTCCACCTATCACGGACTTCCTCTCATCCGTGATAGACGAGAGGATGTCCATGATAGGCTGAACACAGTGTCTGCTGGGAAACCGAGTGTTCCGCCTATAACGCAACAGAACAAGGAGGCGGCGCCACTTTTTAACACTGCATGCCCGCAGTCTGAATATGCATGTCACGGAAAATGAGGTAGGCAGATCGTCAAAGTGAGGTCAGGCTGCAATGGGCACCACAGCGAGGTCAGGCTGCAATGGGCACCACAGCGAGGTCAGGCTGCAATGGGCACCACAGCGAGGTCAGGCTGCAATGGGCACCACAGCGAGGTCAGGCTGCAATGGGCACCACAGCGAGGTCAGGCTGCAATGGGCACCACAGCGAGGTCAGGCTGCAATGGGCACCACAGCGAGGTCAGGCTGCAATGGGCACCACAGCGAGGTCAGGCTGCAATGGGCACCACAGCGAGGTCAGGCTGCAATGGGCACCACAGCGAGGTCAGGCTGCAATGGGCACCACAGCGAGGTCAGGCTGCAATGGGCACCACAGCGAGGTCAGGCTGCAATGGGCACAGTGAAGTATGCAAATGGGCATTGTTGACATTCTTTTCCACTTACAATAGCTGCTGCATTCTCACCCTATGCTTATAATTGAGTCAATACATTTTTCCATTTTTTTGTGGTAAAATTGGGTGCCTCGGCTTATATTCGGGTCGGCTTATATTCGAGTATATACAATAGTACTGCAAAGACAAAATTATTCTCAATTTTATTTGCGGATTCTTTGTTTTGATTTTATAGTAGACATGGAATATACATAGCAACCAAAACCTTGCAAAGGTCCTAACATTCCCCCATTTCCTCTAAATATAAATATATACAGTGAGGGGAAAAAATTTGATCCCCTGATGATTTTGTATGTTTGTCCACTGACAAAAAAATGATCAGTTTAATTTTGTCACCGTTAAAATCTACCATTAAAATTAACAACAATACATGCGCTTTCCTAGTTTAATGCATCACCTATGGAGATTTTTAAGTACTGTAGTTTTGCACCATTCAATGAGTGTGTGCAATTTTAAAGTGTGACATGTTTGGTATATTAGCTTTTATATTTTACAAAAAATAAAATAAAAAAAAGGGTCACCTATATTGTTTTCGTGCATTAAAATTCATTAAAGTGTATTTAATTCCAAAAAATAGCATTTGAAAAATTGCTGCACAAATACCCTGTGACATAAAACAAATTGCAGTGACCGCAATTTTATTCCCCAGGGTTTGGAAGTTCTGGCTTTTTTGCTTGAAAATACTCAGAACTGGCTTGGGTGGCAAGTGGTTAAACAGGAGATTTTCAAAGAGATGATTTCCACTGACCATCACCCTGCAACAGTAGCATAAGTGCAAAACATAAATTCCTCATGGATGTACGGTGTTCTTTAACATGATTGTAACGGTCACCACCGTTTACGACCTTCCATCCACCCACGAAAAGCTTATCCGACACACTGAGACAATCCTACATACACGATCCATATCAATTCCGCAGAAAATGAGACTGACAGCTCTATCTTCTGGTTTCAAAATGAATGAATGCTTTAATGGTTTCTTCTCAGCTTTTTATGAAGTTACAAGCATGTGACAGTAATCAAAAGGGACAATGAAATCTCCACCCCCTTCACACCATGGGGGGCTTGAATCACATACTTTTATCAATAGAATTCAAACAAAATACCATTACACAATGAGTTCCCTTTAATCCACATCTTTAGACAGACGTTTGTCTCCGACAGACAGGTAGTCACACCTGGGCATCAATAGGCTTTAAACCGTGTTATCACACAATGGAAAGGTCTAAGAGCAGACCTGAATTAACACCTTTACACAATGGACAATGAAATGTCTAGGAGTAGATGCAATTAACACCTTTCAAAAGAATGTGTCCCCCACATTGAATAACCAACAACTTGTGATATCCTGCAAACATGAATTATTATTAATGTCCCATCTCATGTAATACATGAAATATGGCTCACTAGCCACCCCATGCCCAAAGGGGCACAGGGTGGACTCAGACCCAAGAGTTATCAGTGATGCCGACACAGGAGTATCCCACATTCTTCCAAAGTCTCTGGTTGTCACGGGTCAATTCCGTTACAATAATGATATAGCTTTATATGTAGGAGATCTGGGGAAAACGGTGTCCTCAGGGCCAGGCAGACATAGAGGCAGCCACCTTGGGTGCTATAGTGCTGGGGATGCAGTTGAGGCAAAAGCCGAGTATCACCAGTCAAGCATTTGCTGGTAGATTACAAATATATGCAGTGAAATATTATAAAGATTAAAAAAAAATTACCTCGCATTATGGCCTTTAGGTGGTCTGGTTTCTGTTTTCTTGCAGCAACTGCATCATTAAGAGATGAGCGGTAGTTACCTAGAACAAAAAGACACTAGCAGCTGAGTATGACACATTTCGGCAGCATAGATAGGTGACCGGATAGGATAGGTGACCGGTGGACTGCAGTGCCTTGGCAAACAGATTGGGACCTTTTATTTGTCTTCATTTGTTAATTACACCTACAGTATTGAAAACATTACTAGCATCTGCAGCATCTCTCCTCCCCTCTCCTCTCACATTTCACAGGCTTGGCTGAAACCTACAGGAGCCAGTCAAAACCTGTGAGCAGAGAGCCGAGGCAACAGGTGTGCAAAGACACAAATAGCCCGGCTCGGGAGCAAGCCTGCATTAGTGCCCCTATAGGAAGTGTTTTTCTTAAGGGGGCACTCAGGGAAGGGAGAAGCCAGCAGCGCCAACGGGGAACCCCAGAAGAAAAGGATCAGGACTGCTCTGTGCAAAACCACTGCACAGAGCAGGTAAGCATGACACGTTTATTTTCATGAAAAAATGTAAAGCTTTACAAATCACCATAAAACCATAACTTAAACCTAAAAAACCCTCAAATGGAACTCTCCCTATCACCTAAAGTGGTTGTACACCTTGTATCTACTAAACCTCCACTGTTTAGGAGACATTTACAATAGATCCGTGCGCAGATGAGACGTAGACAACGGCGGAGGCGCACTTTAGAAACAGCGACCATGCTGTTTCTAAAGGAGGTCATGCCGTGACTGGCAGCTCATCACGCGACTCCGGTCAGTCACAGAACTTGAGTTTGCGGCCCCGGAAGGAAGAGGTGTGAAGATGGACGCTCGTTGCTAGTAGGGAAAATGGTGACATCACAGGCTTTGGTTTCAGGCAAGCGACACATAATGGGCTACTATGTGATGCATACTAACCCATTATGTTTTACCTTTGCAGGAAAATAAAGAGGAAGTAAAACTCATCAGTGCTATCACAGGAGTGTTATCACCAAACCTCACGTCAAATATCCCGAGACTAGAAGCATTACCTTAGTCTCATTCTGCAGATTTACAGCTATGGAGGATGCAGGTATAGGAGTGTCGGGGCACACTCACATTCCAGAAGCTCATCATTTTATTCTAGAGGAATTCCAGACAAAAGATACATTTTCTGGGTACTGCTAAAGCACAGTTAAAATTTCTAAATTGCCCCTATAAAATGACAAACCTTTGCTTTTTGAATTTAGTTCCTGTGACCAGGGGTGGACTGACAACTCATGGGGCCCCCGGGCAATAGGACATTATGGGGCCACACACACACATACAGTATACAGACACACACTGAAAAGGTACTGGAAAAACGGGGCAGCTATAATTTTGTGTTTTTAAAAAAAAATCCCAGATTTTTACATATTGTGCCTAGTTTTGCTGAGGCTGGCAACCCTGATGGGGCCCCCTAGTGGCATGGGGCCCTCAGGCAGTGCCCGAATT
Source organism: Rana kukunoris (assembly GCA_029574335.1). Taxonomy (NCBI): domain Eukaryota; kingdom Metazoa; phylum Chordata; class Amphibia; order Anura; family Ranidae; genus Rana; species Rana kukunoris. Next base: position 181,947,777 of record CM056055.1, on the reverse strand, counting down.
ACCAAATGGTCAGTCCGCCCCTGCCTGTGACAGACCCAAGCAGGACAGGGGCTTTTGGAAAAGACTAGGGGCAAGATTCCTACCCACTGATTATGGCCCATGGAGAGAACAGATCATTTTCCAAGGATGGACAACAATGTAATGAACGCTGACAGCGAGGCTTGGATTAATACTCTGAATACAGAAAATAAAGTATCCCTTCTGGAGTGGATTGAAAGGTGTAATATTAATCTTGTACAAGTTAATGGTCAGAGGTAATATGGTGGCCCTCCTGCAGACTGGGTTGGAGAGGCTCCTTCACTTGACAGTATCACAGTATCAACACTATCCCTCAAGAAATCTATGAAGATAAAAAAAATAAAAAATTTCAGACTGCTGGAAAATTTTCTTTGTCTCACAGACTGTTGTAGACTTTTTGCCGGACAGTCTGAAATGGGGTGGGAATCACAGTTTTTTATGTGTGTCTCTGTCTCCTAGGTGTGCATTCCCATTGTTAAATTGAGTTAACCGAGTCGCCTATTGTTTCTGTCGGTTGGCTAACTCTTGGAGGTTACTATCAACTTTAGCTCGGTATCCAACCCGTGTGATGTTTTGGGTAAATATTTGGTATTATAGGTCATATGGTGACTGGCTTACGATTGAAGTGTAAAAACCTGTATTTCTATTCAATAAACAGTAATTCCTTTGGATTTTACCTCAACATCTTGTCTGTGTACGATGTTCGGAATAAAGGACTGGTATTAGCTCTCGGTCTGCTGGAAGTGTTTGTAGGGCAGGAGGCACTGTTTGGCGGAAGCTCCAAGGCTGGGTGCAAGACATTCCATCACAGTTCCCTTTAAACCTTAAAATAACCCAGTATTATATTACCTATACTTTGCAAAGGTGCCTAGATGTGGCATTGTGGATTTGCAACAAAAACCTGTTTTTAAACTAAAATGTTGAAATAATTAAAGTAAAGTTTGTTTGTGCTGATTAGATGGAGTGACCTTGGGAATTTTGCATTGCTCTATAGATTATTCTGCACCCATGCCTCTGTACATTTGCTAGATTTAAAAAAATAGCTTGAATGATTGCTATTATTCCCCATCAGTGCCACAGACAGCAATAACAATGTCACAGAAATCATATACCCTCCAAAACATCATTTTTTTTTAATTTCCATTTCGTGTCCAGCTAGATGTTTTAGATAACATAATGCTTTACCCTACCTAAATGAAACTGTGCTGCCGCCCTGTTGGTGTACAGGACTGCATTCAGCTCCTGGTCTTTGCAGTTTTTTTTGATGCCCTCTGTATATGCCTCGATGGCTTTCTTGTAATTCTTCTCCTTAAAATAGTCATTGCCTTCGTCTTTGCAGGAGCTGGCCAGTTCTGTTGCAGAAACACAGACAGTGAGTGTGAAGAGGATACGAACGCTCAGCTAAAAAAATTACTTGTGAATACAAACCAAATTACAATTCATGACATAGGGAAGTTTTCAGAAAAAAAACATTTGTGCCATATAGTCAGTCATGCACAAAGCAATTCTTTTTTATACTCATTGTTATAATGCATAATAGGTAAATACAAAGATATACAGTATATCATATACTTGTATGTGGTCTGAGTATTAACCACTTGCCGCCTGCCAATGACTGATTGACGGCTGCAAAGTGGTTGCTAGATCGTGACTGGACGTCATATGACGTCGTCGGGATATTTAGCCACTGCGAGCCCGGGGGCGCGCATCGCGGCAATCGTTGTTGCAGGGTGTCAGTCTGACACCCCGCAACACCGATCTAGGTAAAGTGTCTCTCACAGAGACACGTTACCACGTGATCAGCCGTGTCCAATCACGATGTAAACAGGAAAATCCGGTAATCGGCTTTTCCTCACTCACGTCTGTCAGACGCGAGTAGAGGAGAGCTGATCGGCTGCTCCTCTGACAGGGGGGGTTTGTGGGGATCGATTATCAGCACAGCACCCCCCCAAAGATGCCCACTGGACCACCAGGGATGCCCACTGGACCACCAGGGATTTAAAAAAAAGGTATGCCACCCTAGACCACCAGGGATGACACAATGGATACCAATCAGTGCCACAATGAATGCCAATCAGTGCCCACAATGGGCATCACTGATTGGCAAGCATTGTTTGGCATCCATTAGTACAACACATCTATGCCCATCCATGCTGCCTATCAGTGCCCATCCATACCACCTATCAGTGCCCATATGTGTCGCCTTTCGCTGCCCATCCCGTGCCGCCTTTCCCTGCCCATCCCGTGCCGCCTTTCCCTGCCCATCCCGTGCCGCCTTTCCCTGCCCATCCCGTGCCGCCTTTCCCTGCCCATCCCGTGCCGCCTTTCCCTGCCCATCCCGTGCCGCCTTTCCCTGCCCATCCCGTGCCGCCTTTCCCTGCCCATCCAAGCCGCCTATCTGTGCCGCCTATCAGAGCCGCATATTGGTTCTCCATCATCAATGCCACCACATCAGTGCCACCTCATCGGTGCCCATCAGTGCCACCTTATCAGTGCCAGTCAGTGCCGTACCATCAGTGCCCATTAGTTAAAGAGAAAACATACTTATTTACAATGTTTTATAACGGAAACAAAAAAAAGTGTTTTTTTTCAAAAATTTCAGCCTTTTTTTTGAAGAAAATAAAAATCCCAGAGGTGATCAAATACCACCAAAAGAAAGCTCTATTTGTGGGTACAAAATGATAACATTTTAGTTTGGGTACAGTGTAGCATGACCGCGCAATTGTCATTCAAAGTGCAACAGCACTGAAACCTAAAAATTGGCTTGGGCGGGAAGGTGTATAAGTGCCCGGTATGGAAGTGGTTAAAGGAGCGCTCAAGTCAAAAATGGACTGCTCCCCTACAAATACTTTTAAGAACAGCCCTCTTGGTGCAACCACCTTACTGATTCTCCACTATTTCAGAGTTTATCCACAGCGATAGCCACATTCTGCATGAGGCAGGAGCACCGATTGGCTGTTGTCTGGAAGGGTTGTGCTCGATATCAAGCAGAGGTATTGATAGGCTGATACCTGCCAATTACCCTCTATGTTCTGGTCTAGCCATTGGATAGGATGGATCCTGTGTAAGGCAGAAGCACCGATTGGCTTCGGATGGCTTTCCTCACCATTGACAGTCTGCCTCTGTCTAAGCAGCCAGTCTTTGCCTCTAACTAAGTGGGTCAAAAAAGTATACAAGAGCTTTTATTATAGGTTAGAAGCAAGGGGGATGAGGCTTAAGGCCTGCTTTATGAAAACTTTGATAGATGTACATTATTTCTATTAATTTCTCAAAAAGGTGCCTGTACTGTGGGTTAAAAATTAAAACCTGGCAAGATAATCAGTAAAGGATCGCTGATGGATTGCTCATGTTGAGCTGGCTCAGCGGTAGAGCAGACCTATGAAGTATCGCACATACGGGGGTTATTTACTAAAGGCAAATCCACGTTGCACTACAAGTGCAAACTAGAAGTGCAAAGTGCACCTAAAAATTGCACTTGGAAGTGCAGTCGCTGTAGATCCGAGAGGGATATGCAAGAACATAAAATGATAAAATCATCAGAGCTTCCTCTCATTTCAGATCTACCCCTCAGATTTACAGCGACTGCACTTCCAAGTGCACTTTTGTAGTGCAAAGTGGATTTGCCTTTCGTAAATAACCCCCATAGTGTTGTGCTTGCCCTGCAACTAGAAATCCATAAAGCAGCCAGAAAAATGGCAACCTCCAGACCTGGGTGCCATCCTTCGCTCGGCCATGCTGACAAGGTTCCTTAACTACTTCAGTTCCGGAAGGTTTTACCCTATTCATGCAAGACCATTTTTTCCATTTAGCACTGTGCTGCTTTAATTGGAAATAGTGCAGTCATGCAAAGCTGTACCCAAATTAGATTTATATTGTTTTTCTCATACAAATAGAGCTTTCTTTTGGTTGAATTTGATCACCACTGTTTTTTTTTTTTTTTGCTGTATGAAAACAAACAAAAAAAAAAACATATCCAATTAAAAATTTTAATTTCGTCACATATTTTGGCAAAATGTATCCTGGTACATGTCTTTGTAAAAAAAAATCCCAATAATTATATATTGATTGGTTTGTGTGAAAGTTATAGCATTTACAAAGTATGGTGTATATACAATGCTGTGAAAAAAGGGATTTTTAATAACAGCTTACCTGTAAAATCCTTTTCTTGGAGTACATCACGGGACACAGAGCGCATAGCCATTACATATGGGTTATATGGAGTACCTTCAGGTGTGGACACTGGTGTAATCAACTTCACAGGAAGTTCCTCCCTATATAACCCCCTCCCACTGAGAGTGCTTTAGTTTTGTAGCAAGCAATTTCTCTGAGGTTACACAATGTTCCCACAAAGAGGGGTGGGAGCTCTGTGTCCCGTGATGTACTCCAAGAAAAGGATTTTACAGGTAAGCTGTTATTAAAAATCCCTTTTTCTTGATCGTACATCACGGGACACAGAGCGCATAGCCATTACATATGGGATGTCCCAAAGCAATGCTCTATGAAGGGAGGGAGACCGTAAGGCAAAAAATAGCCAAACAGAAACTATATCAGGAGGTAAAATAGCTCCACCAACAGAAAAAGGGGGCGTGAACCGGGCCAGAGGATTCTATACTGCTGCCCGTAGGACCGCCTGCCCAAATGCTGCGTCCGCAGCCTTTGTGACGTCCAACTTATAAAATTTAGTAAACGTATGTACGGAAGACCAGGTTGCCGCTTTGCAAACCTGTGCCATAGAGATCTGATGGTGTGCCGCCCAAGAGGCACTCATGGCCCTCGTAGAATGGGCTTTAACTGATAAGGGAGGTGGAACGCGCTTCAGACCATAGGCCTGAAAAATCAGCTGCTTAATCCACCTAGCCAAGGAAGACTTGGCAGCCGGCTGACCCTTCTTGGGGCCATCCGGAAGAATGAAAAGCACATCTGTTTTCCTAATCTTTTCTGTAGCCTTGAGATAAACCCTCATGGCTCGGACCACATCCAAAGTATGAAGCAATCTTTCCTCTCTGGACTGGGGAGTAGGAAAGAAGGATGGTAGGACTAGGTCCTGATTCAAGTGAAAACTGGATATGACCTTAGGAAGGAAAGAAGGCTGAGGCCGCAGAACCACTCTGTCCTTATGCAGAATAAGGTACGGTTCCCTGCAAGACAAGGCTGCCAGCTCGGAGACCCTTCTGGCCGAAGCCATAGCCACCAAGAAAACCAACTTTCGGGTTAGCAGCACAAGAGGGATTTCTGTCAGAGGTTCAAACGGCTGCTTTTGTAAAGCTGACAAGACCAGATTTAAATTCCAGGGGCAGAGGGGAGCTCTAATAGGGGGATTTACATGCAAGACCCCCTGCAAAAAGGTTTTTACAAGCGAATGTGTGGCCAAAGGCCTTTGAAACCATATCGATAAGGCAGACACCTGCCCCTTTAGAGTACTAAGAGCCAACCCCTTGTCAACGCCAACCTGGAGGCATCGCAAGATCCTGTCAATAAAAAACTTGCGAGGATGCCCTCCTTGAGACTCGCACCACTCCACATAGGTTCTCCAGACTCTGTAATAGATATTTCTAGAGACTGGCTTTCTAGCTTGAATTAACGTAGATATGACTTGGGCCGAGAGGCCTCTGCCCTTAAGAATTAGAGATTCAGCCGCCAAGCCATCAAATTTAGCTGCTGTGAAGCAGGGTGGTAGATCGGGCCCTGAGACAGCAGATCTGGGCGCAGGGGGAGTGGCCACGGTGCCCTTACTGACATCCTCACGATGAGTGCGTACCAAGCCCTTCTGGGCCAGGCTGGGGCCACCAGGATCACCGGCCTGCGCTCCACCCTGATCCTTCGTAGAAGGCGGGGAATCATCTGTAGTGGAGGGAACGCATACAGGAGAGAAAACTGGTGCCAGGGGCAAACCAACGCATCGGTCCCGTAGGCCGAGGGGTCCCTGGCTCGGGATACAAATTTGTCCAATTTCTTGTTGAATCTTGTTGCCATGATGTCCACATCGGGAACTCCGAATCTTTGGCAAATCTCTTGGAATACCTGGGGGTGAAGAGACCACTCTCCCGGGAGCAACTGTTGACGACTCAAAAAATCTGCTTGAGAATTGTCTATCCCTGGGATGAACACTGCTGAGATGCAGGGTACATGGGCTTCGGCCCATGAAAAAATCAGGTTTACTTCCCTTTGAGCCGCCAGGCTCTTTGTGCCCCCCTGGTGGTTTATGTATGCCACCGCCGTGGCATTGTCGGACTGTATCCTTACTGGCAGACCCTGCAGGGGGAGAGTCCAGGCGACCAGGGCCAACCGAACAGCTCTGATCTCTAGGACATTGATGGGAAGCAGACTTTCTGCCTCTGACCACTGTCCCTGCTGGGTCCGTTTTCCTAAGATTGCCCCCCAACCTGTTAGGCTGGCATCTGTGGTTACTATTTTCCACGAGATGGGGCAAAAGGTTTTCCCTTTTGATAATTTTTGAGGGATCAGCCACCAGTACAGGCTGTGCCTGACTTCTGGAGAAAGAACTAATGGACGGTCTAATGCCTGTATGGACTTGTTCCAAGCAGAGAGAATAGCTGCTTGCAGAATTCTGGTATGGATCTGGGCGTAGGGCGCTGCTTCGAAGGCGGCCACCATCTTCCCCAGCAGTCGCATGCATAGGCGAATAGTCGGCTTCTTTTTGCCTAAGACTATTTGAATCGTTTGAATCAACGACCTGATCTTCTCTTGAGGTAAAAATACCTTCTGGCATTCTGTATCTAACCGAAAGCCTAGATATTCCAACTGTCTTGTGGGATGTAACCTTGATTTTTCTTGGTTCACAATCCACCCGAACTCTTCTAGATGCCGCACTGTGCGGACTACTGCATGATTGAGGTTGGAAGCTGAACTGTCGATAACCAGGAGATCGTCCAGGTATGCTAGGACCAAGATGCCTTCTGTCCTTAGGACGGCTAGTACCGGGGCTAACACCTTTGTGAATACCCGTGGAGCTGTTGCCAACCCGAAAGGGAGGGCTACGAACTGATAATGACTTTGGTTTATCGTAAAACGAAGAAACTTGTGATGTGCTGGGTAAATTGGCACATGCAGATATGCATCCTTTATGTCTATAGATGCTAGGAAGTCGCCCTGATGCAGGCTGGTTGTCACTGAACGTATGGAGTCCATACGGAAGGTCTGAATCCTTAGAAAGCGATTTAGGCGTTTGAGGTCTAATATAGGCCTGACGTCGCCATTGGGTTTTGGTATAACAAAAAGGTTGGAGTAGAATCCCAGACCCCTTTCTTGGGTTGGTACTTCTACAATTACTCCTTGGAGCAAGAGGCGATCCAACGCCTTTACGAGAGAGGCCCTCTTTAACGGGTCGCTTGGAAGACTTGACCCCTGAAAATGAGGAGGGGGGATTTCTCGAAACTCTAGTTTGTAGCCTGAGGCTACTACGGACCGAACCCAAGAGTCGGGAATTCTGGCCTTCCAGACTTCGGAGAAAAAACTGAAGTCTTCCCCCCACCCAAGAGAGTGGGGGCGCCCCTTCATGAATCTGATTTGATGACTGGTTTAGCCGGCTTGCGAGACCAGGGCCTCTTGTTTGCCGCGGCTTGTCCCTGTGGGCGGCTATTAACTGTTGAATGCCCGGGAGGCCGTCGATACTGACGGGAAGTCGAAGGGGCCGAGCCTGCAATGGCCTGTCGTTTAAACGTGGGCCCACGCGGTCTTTTCTTGACCGGTAAGGAAGTACTTTTTCCACTTGATATGGTGTGGATATATCTATCTAGGTCTTCCCCGAATAGTCTTCCCCCATGAAAGGGAAACCCTGCCAGAAGCTTTTTGCAGGGTGCCTCTGCTGACCAGTTCTTTAGCCACAAAAGACGACGCATGTGAACCATCAGTAGAGATAAACGGGATGCCTGTTGGATGGAGTCCTTAATAGCATCTACTGCAAAGCAGAGAGCCCTAGGGAATTCTGCTAATTCATGAGTATGCTGAGCCGGCATGTCCTTCAATATATGCTTTGCCTGATCCTTCAAGGCCTGACAAACACCAATGGCTGCTACTGCTGGCTGAACCATGGCACCTACTGAGGTAAAAGCTGCTTTCAGTAGGGTCTCGAATTTCTTGTCGACCGGATCCTTGAACATATGGACATTTTCAACCGGACAAGTCAGGGATTTATTCACGCAGGAAATGGCTGCGTCCACTGTAGGGAGAGCCCATTTCTTTACATATTCCTCTTCCATAGGGTAGAGAATAGAGAATCTTTTAGGAGGGACAAAGATTCTATCAGGTCGAGCCCAATCTTGGTAAATCACGTTCCGCAGAAGGGGGTGCATTGGAAAGGATGCACCAGTTAATGGGGCCTTTAAAGAACCCAATGAGGATACCTCCGGGGCTACTAGTTCTGGCACTGGAAGTTTAAAGGCAGTGCGAACCATATCTGTCAAAGACTGGATCCACAGGCCCTCCGCTTGAGAGGCCGAAAAATATTCATCTATAGTGGAATTTTCCCTGTCTGAACCGTCGGGACTTGGGTCTGCCTGATCCCCTTGTGGGTCCCGTTCCTCTGAAGAGGAGACCTCCGCATCTGAAAACCCCACACTGGGTGAAGGGGATCTAGCCCGCTTGCTACTTGGGCAAGGACGGGAAAACAACGCAGTTAACCTTTTCTCTAGCCCACACATGGTGGCTGCTAGCATTTCTTCCGTCACGTAAACGGGAATGGGTGGATCGGGGGCCGCCTCTGCCCCCAGCACCCCCAATGGCTCTTGTACTATGCCACTCGGTGTCCTGACTGGCGAGGGTGGGGCCGTAGAAGCCTGGCCCAAATCCTCTGACCCCGATGGAGACCCCTTTTGCTTTTTGGTACCTTTAGCAGCCTTGGCTGGTCCAGATCCCTTTGGAGCCATTGTACAACCTTGGGTCACCCCTATAGCCAACACCTGACTGTTGTAGCTAGGAATAACCAATATGAGGGCAGGTATGAGAGAAAATGAAAAAGAACTAATTTCTCTCTTTTTCTTTTATATTTCTCTTTTTTTTTTTTTTTTTTTTTTTTTTTTTTTTTTTCAAAAAAATCTTTTTTACCCGCCTGGGAGGTGGCAATACCGAGGAAGCCTGTGAGTATTGACACACCAATGCCCGTTAGCCGGAGTCCAAGGTAGACTCAGATACTGCTGGATCTAAGGCTGAGTCCCTTTAAGCAAAAAAACCCTTTTTTTTTTTTTTTTTTTTTTTTTTTTTCTGGTCTATAGTGGACCTAAGTCCTAGACCTGAAGATCCACTAAACCGCCACTAGGTGTCCCTGTGTGGCCAAAAGACCCAGCTGCACGCTCTGTATCCTTTCTTCCTCTGCCTCCAGGAGGGAAAGACCAGCCAGAGAAAAGTTTTTCCCTTTATACAGACCCTGACGCTGCTGGCCCGCCCCCCCGACGCACGCCGACGCTATAAAAGGCGGCGTGCACGCGCGCGCGTATGCGCGCGCACACACGCGCGCATGATCGCGCGCACACACGCGCGCACGATCGCGCGCACGATCGCGCGCACGATCGCGCGCACCACGCCGAACCCACATGGAGGAAGCAGAGCAGAGGAACAACATGGACCAGCGTTATGCAGCACCAACAGACACCAGGTAAGCACTAATCTTATTGTAGTGCACACACAGCGAGGAAGCTGTCCCCATGGGCTTCCTAAGAAACAGGAGTTTTAACCAGCAATTTCCTCTTTAAAACATGTGGGGTTGCAGTATCAGTGTTAACAGGCAGACCTGGGGTGAGTAGCAAATATATAACTTACACAAGTATACATATATCTACATGTTATCTGGGTAAACATTAGAATCCCATCCTGCCTCAACAGACATAGTGGAGATAGTGGCTGATGCACAAGCATACCATTAGCCAACCCAGAACCCCCAGGGGGATACCTACTGTCGAACCAAGTCCCGCAGGTTCCCTCTTACCTGCTCCACGCCGCAGGGTATTGCAAAATGCAAGAGGCCCAGCCTTCCCCCATCTCCGTGGGTATTGTCTTGGACCTTCAGGGACCGGGGTCCTGTGTTAAGGAACCCACACCCCTGGACCTATATAGCATCCTGGCATCAGTAACTTTTAGTTCTTGGAAGAGACTAAAGCACTGGAGCCCAGAATCCAGCCCTCCAAGGAGAGGCATTATAGGCAAAACCCCACTCCAGCAGGGCCCGGGTACCGTACATCTTCTGAAGCACTTCGGACGGATCCGGCTAGCTATCCTGGGTCCCGAGACCTCCGAGGGACAGCTAGACGTGACCAACACCTAAGACACTGGCGGAAAAACTAAAGCACTCTCAGTGGGAGGGGGTTATATAGGGAGGAACTTCCTGTGAAGTTGATTACACCAGTGTCCACACCTGAAGGTACTCCATATAACCCATATGTAATGGCTATGCGCTCTGTGTCCCGTGATGTACGATCAAGAAAACTATTTGCCCCCTTTATGATTCTTTTATTTTTTGCATATTTGTCACACTTAATGACTCAACCAACAAATATTGTTATTACACAAAGATAATCCAAGTAAATACGAAATGGCTGCACATCCAAAGTTTCTAAAAGTGCTTTTTTATTGCATGTGACTAACACCTGGTGCCTTGGTGTATTTTGACCGTCTGCAATAAAAGGCACTTTTGGAAACTTTGGATGTGCAGCCATTTCTTATTTTTCTCAAGTTTTTAGAGAAGCGGGTCAGGGCTAGCACTCCTACTTGGTTCCAATCAAGGTACTGCACACATCTGGAGCAGCAGATTTTTCTTCTCTACATAACAAGTTATGCAGGGAGGTGAGGAGGGTAAGAGCTGGGCCAGCACAGACAGTAATTAGACTCTCCCAGAAGAGGAGAGAGTTATGATGAACAAGGAGGAAGGGGGCTTTGCTAAGGAACTGACTAGTTAATTTGCCTGCAAGTTTAGAGGCACATTGCAAATTAACCACTTAAGCCCCGGACCAATATGCTGCTAAATGCCCAGAGGCGTTTATACAATTCGGCACTGCGTCACTTTAACAGACAATTGCACGGTCTTGCGACGTGGCTCCCAAACAAAATTCGCGTCCTTTTCTTCCCACAAATAGAGCTTTTTTTTGATGGTATTTGATTGCCTCTGCGATTTAAATTTTGTGCACTATAAACAAAAATAGAGCGACATTTTTGAAAAAAAAAAACAATATTTTTTACTTTTTGTTATAAGAAAAATTAAATAAACAAAATTTTAGTCAAACATTTAGGACAAAAAAATTATTCAGCCACATGTCTTTAGTAAAAAAAAAAAAAAAAAAATTGCATTAAAAAAAATAAATTAGCTACCTAGCGGCAACAGTGACGCTAATACAGCGATCAGAAAACCAATCGCTTAGTGGCGCTGGCAATAGGGGGTGAAAGGGTTAACTAGGGAGGTGACCAAGGGGTTAAAACTTTATTAGGGGGGGTACGGGGCTACCCTGGACCTAACACTAACTGCCTGTCACACTGACACTAAATGCAGTGATCAGTAAATATATGATCACTGCAATCAGTGACACTGTGACAGGGGGGTTGGGGGGGGGGGGGGGGCGGGTGATCGCAAGGGGTTTAATGTGCCTACTGCCCTACAGTGTAGTGTTGTGCAGACTTACTGTGACTCTTCTCTCCTCTCGGCGGTTTGAAAATACTGACAAGGGGAGAGTTGCATTACTTCGGAAAGATTTCTTTACAGTAAGAGCTGTGAAAATGTGGAACAGCCTCCCTCCAGATGTGGTTCTGGCCAGATCAGTAGATTGCTTTAAGAGAGGCCTGGATTCTTTCCTAAATGCACGTAATATAACTGAGTACTAAGATTTGTAGGTAAAGTTGATCCAGGGAAAATCCGATTGCCTCTCGGGGGATCAGGAAGGAATTTTTTCCCCTCCAGTAGCAAAATGGATCATCGCTCTGCTGGGTTTTTTGACTTCCTCTGGATCAACTGTGGGTATGGAGTTGGGTGTATGGGATTGTACTGTGTTTTATTTTGTTTATTTTTTTATGGTTGAACTGGATGGACTTGTGGCTTTTTTCAACCTGACTAACTATGTAACTTCCTCTGCCAGTGTTTACATTTTACAGGCAGAGGAAGTGACACGGCGGGGGCTCACAGGATTGGCTGGGAACGATCACGAGGGGGCGGACAGAAAAAAACAGCCGCCCCCTCAAGACGGATCGCTCCCGCAGGTAAGCTGCCCGCCGCACGCAGCGGAGGGTTCCCGATCGGACCCCTGACCCGCTAGAAGGCAGGGACATACATGTACGCCCATCTGCCTGTACCTGCCATTCTGTGGACGTACATAGGCGTGCGTTAAGCGGTTAAGAAAGATCTCCAGGTATTAATATTTTGGGCAGGGTTATATTGGTCCAACTTGGACCAATGTAACAATCTATATACCACACCTGGCTGATGCCACTGGAAGCTGAAAATCACTAAAATAGCCAAGTGACCTTAATGCCTCACCTCGTCCAATCTGGGAGCGCTTTGCATTCATTCAGAAACTACAAAGCATACTCTGAATGACAGCTGTGCTGAGCAGTTGACTTCCTGTGTTCAGAATGTAGCAGGACAGCCGCTCGGCGCGGGCCCCGGAAGCAAGTGGCGAATACTGTAGAGTAGTGGTGTCTATTTCAGTGATTTTCCAGCTTCCAGGGGCATCAGCCAGCTACAATATATACATAGTTACATTAGTCCAAGCCAACATTTCAATATTTGGTATTATTCCTTAACAAAAAAAATAAAAAAATTTAAGGAAAGGAAACTGCTGCAACTAAGCATTTAAAATACTTAGTTTTCTGTGTGATTAAAAAATGTTAAAAAAATGTTATACTACCTTCAGGATCATCAGTCAAAATCGACTGCAGACAAGCCAGCTCCGGGGTGTTCTCTGCTTTGACTTCATCAGGAGCTTTCTTCATGAACATGGGAACCTTATCAAATTCCTTCAAGGAATGCAAAAAAGAAAAATCATAAATCCCACAATAAAGCATCTACTTACCATTAGAGAATAGTTCATTATTAGATTGTAAGCTCTTCTGAGCAGGGCCCTCTTAATTCTCTTGTATTTTATTATAACTGTATTGTCTCCCTTTTATATTGTAAAGCACTGCGTAAACAGTTGGCTCTATACAAATCCTGTATAACAGGGCTTGACAAAATCCGGGCGCCAGGTCGCAATTGCGACAAGAAATTGACATGGCGCCCACCAGTAAATGAGGCTGCGGCTTTGCGGCCTCAATTACCGGCCGCAGCGGGGGGCGCACGGAGACACAGGATACTGTGTCTCCGTGCGCCCCCACCTCCCTGCCGCATGATCTTGGCGGGCCCCTGACGGCCGGTAATTGAGGCCGCAGTTTTGCGGCCATGTGAAGTCCCAAGCCTCTTTCTGTTACATGGCGCCATCTGGTGGTGGCCGTTGGCATTAAAATTAAAACAGCAATTCTAATGTGTAATTTTTCACTAAATTCACTGCCACTTCCTTCCCTCTAATTAGAACACCCAAACATTGTATATATTTTTTTATTCTAACACCCTAGAGAACAAAATGACGATTGTTGGAAAACTTTCCGTCTCCCCGTATTTTGCGCAGCAGTCTTACAAGCGCACTTTTTTGGGAAAAAAATACACTTTTTTTAATTAAAAAATAAGACAACAGTAAAGTTAGCCCAATTTTTTTTTTATATTGTGAAAGATAATGTTACGCCGAGTAAATTAATACCCAACATGTCATGCTGCAAATTTGCGTCCGCTTCTGGAATGCCGACAAACTTTTACCCTTTAAAATCTCCATACGCGATGTTTAAAAAATTCTACAGGTTGCATGTTTTGAGTTAGGTCTAGAGCTAGAATTATTGCTCTCGCTCTGACGATCACGGCGATACCTCACATGTGTGGTTTGAATACCGTCTACATATGCGGGCGCTACTCACGTATGTGTTCGCTTCTGCGCGCAAGCTCGACGGGAGCGCGTTTTCTGGCTCCTAACTTTTTTAGCTGTATAATATTAATAATTATGTATGTAATGACCTCTCTAGGTTTGGGTGTACCTATATACAGAACAAAATTGATATTGTTCAGTGGAAATAGCAGTCCTCTTGTGCAAAGGTCAGCAATCTACAGTAACCGATCAGATTTCAATTGTAAGCCATAGGCATAAATTACCGTATTAATCGGCGTATACCGTACACTTTTTTGCCCTGAAATTCAGGGCAAAATCGTGGGTCTGTGATATACGCCGATACCCGCACCGAGTTTGAATTACTGCGCCGGCATATACCGAGCGCAGTACACTCGTGTATAGTCGGGCAGGCTCGGCTTCTCTCGCAGTCACGTCCTGGACGTACAGGACGTGACCGCGAGAGGAGCCGAGCCTGCCCGACTATACACGAGTGTACTGCGCTCGATATATGCAGGCGCAGTAATTCAAATTCAGCGCGGGAAGCGGGGATCGAGCGGGGAGGACACCGCAGAAGGACGCTGGACCCGACGAGGAGGACACCACCGAAGCCGCAGACGGACGCTGGACCCGACAAGGAGGACACCACCGAAGCCGCAGACGGACGCTGGACCCGAGGCCACCGATGGACGCCGCGCAAGACATCAAAACTGTAAGTACTAAAATCTTTTTTTTTTTACAGGAATGCGGGTCCACTTTAGGGGTGCGCGCTATACGCCGGAGCGCGCAATACCCTGATAAATACGGTAACAAAGAAATGCTTCAATTATATCCCTCTGTGTATATTGAACCAATATATGAGTTTCACTTTTTTCATTGAATTACTGAAATAAAATTAACTTTCTGATAATATTCACATTTTTTGGGATGCACCTGTATATTAAATAAAAATAAATTAAGATTTTTCATTGGTTTCTATCATTTAGTACACCTCTTTATCAAAGAAAACCCTGAATCTTACCTCCTCCCATCGTTCTTTACTAAAGGCCCCCTTGTATTTGTGGGTGCGAAATTTTTCCATAAACTGGTCCATGGTTTCATCTTCCTCTTCTGGCTTAGGATCCATGGCAGCAACTAAACACATAAGCAGGATAATGCTGAAGGTCCATGTTGTGCTACAATGTACATTCTCTCACTGAAGTGTCCTCTACTAGGCAAGGCTAATGCCACCTACACACGATCGTTTTTTTTCCCCCCATCGGTGAAAAAACGTAGAACCTGTTTTAAAATTATCTGATGGTTAAAAAAAACGACAGAAAAAAACGATTGTCTGTGAGGAAAACCATCGGTTAAAAATCAACGCGTGCTCAGAAGTCGACACATGCTCGGAAGCATTGAACTTCATTTTTCTCTGCACGTTGTGATTTACGTCACCGCATTCTCAGGCCGCGTACACACGATCGAACCTGTCCGCTGAAACTGGTCCGCAGACCAGTTTCAGCGGACATGTTCGATCGTGTGTACGGCCTATGCAGCGGACCAAAGTTTCAAAACATGCTTGAAAACCTGTCCGCTGGAAACCTGTCGGTCGGACAGGTTCGATGGTTAGTATACAAAATCATCGGACCAAAAACCCGCGCATGCTCAGAATCAAGTCCACACATGCTTGGAAGCATTGAACTTCGTTTTTTCAGCACGTCGTTGTGTTCTACGTCACCGCGTTTTGGTCCGAGGGGATTTTGGTCCGATGGTGTGTACGCACATCAGACCACTTCAGCGTGGTCCGATGAAAACGGTCCGTCGGACAAGTCTGATCGTGTGTATGCGGCCTGACACGATCAGTTTTTTAACTGATGTGGTGTAGGCAAGGCTGATGAAAGTCAGCTTCATCGGATATCTGATGAAAAAAATCCCTCAGACCGTTTTCATCGGGTGAACCAATCGTGTGTACAGGGCATAAGGCTGGAATTTGTAGTAAAACTGTTAAGGTGACCACATACAATATGATGTGATTGTACAATCCCTTTGAGATTTACCATCAACCATGTAGTGCAAGAGCCAGTCTGATTTCACACACGTTCAATAAATTGTTTAGGTTTGTCCCCATATTATATAGTTTTGGTAAGTCTAAGGGCTCATTTACACTTGCCTCGGCTTCAACAAGGCTTCGTTAAAGCTCTCTGAATGTAGTCAAAGCTCCCGTCACTAAATAAAATGGTTCGCTTACAGTCCTGTTTAGACTCTCGTTTACCGTGCTTAAAAAATGATACCCCATGTAGCTTCAGTGGTGCTTCAAAGCCTCCATAGAAGTCTATGGCAAAGCTTGCTTGAAGCCCCAATCAAAGCTCCACCACTACTAGGGGGCATATAGGGGTAGAGGATGCTAGCCGGAACACCTGCTTGGGTACATGGGGAGACTTTTAGATGGGTGAGGGGCTGAAGGTGGTAGAGGGCATTCAGGGCGGGGGTTTCGACAGAGCTTGCGGTGCATAGAGTGGTTATGAGCTTAATGTCCGATTTTTTATTTTATATTGAGCAGGTTACTGTGAGCTATGCTATTTTTCTGTCTGACTGCAGTGGATTGTATCTCATGTTTTCATATTTCGTGTGTTTTCTGTGATTCAAAAAAAAAAGCTCCACCACAGCCCCAATCAAAGCACCAAGCCAAAGCAGGTGTAAACTGGACTGTACGCTAACCATTTTATTTAGTGACAGGAATTTTGACTTGCGTTCAGAAAGTTTTAACAAAGCCTGTCCGATGGCATATTTGGAAACAAGTGTAAACTAGCCCTAAAGGAGATTGATAATATGATTGTATAGTGCAGTGATGGCGAACCTTGGCACCCCAGATGTTTTGGAACTACATTTCCATGATGCTCAACTACACTGCAGAATGCATGAGCATCATGGGAAATGTAGTTCGAAAACATCTGGAGTGAAAAGATTCGCTATCACTGGTATAGTGTATGGCCAACTTTAAGGCCGCGTACACACGATCAGACATGTCCGAGGAAACTTGTCCGACGGACCGTTTTCATCGGACCAGGCTGAAGTGGTCGGTTGGTCTGATGTGCATACACACCATCGGACCAAAATCCCCTCGGACCAGAACGCGGTGACGTAGAACACAACGACGTGATGAAAAAACAAAGTTCAATGCTTCCAAGCATGCGTCAACTTGATTTTGAGCATTCGTGGGATTTTGGTCCGATGGTTTGTGTACTAACCATCGAACCTGTCCAACGGACATGTTTTCAAGCATGTTTGGAAATTTTTGTCCGCTGGAAAACGGTCCGATAGGCCGTACACACGATCGAACTTGTCCGCTGAAACTGGTCTGCGGACCAGTTTCAGCGGACATGTTCGATCGTGTGTACGCGGCCTAAGTGTAATCCCCTGATTGGAGTAGTGACTCCTCATTGGGACTTGTAGTCCTTCACTCCCCAGCCACAACTGACCTATACATATAAACAAACAGCTGTAAATGCAATCCCCCGAGCCTAGCAGTGAGTCCTGTATGGGACTTGTAGTCCTACACTCTCCAGACACAACTAGCCTACGTATGTAAACCATAGTTGACACATGTGGGTGTAAACTTGTAGTGAGTAGTGGCTGGGACTTGTAGTCCCACACTCTTCAGCTACAGACATGGCCTATACATGTAAATAAACAGCTGATATATGTAGGTATAATCCCCTGACCTAAGTAGTGAGTGCTGGCTGAGACTTGTAGTCCTACACTCTCCAGACACAACTAGCCTACATATGTAAACAATAGCTGACATGTGTGGGTGTAATCCCCTGATCTAGGTAGGGAGTGTTAGCTGGGACTTGTAGTGCAGTGTTTTTCAACTCCAGTCCTCAAGGCACGCCAACAGGTCAAGTTTTCAGTATTTCCCTCACATATACACAGCAGTGCAGGACCCCAGACACCCTGCACAAGTCACAGGGCAGGTTTTACTGGTGCCCGTGCTAGTGAGAAAGACACTGGAGCCAAGTGCCGAAACTTGCTTCGGGACTTGGCTTCACTCCAGGACCAAGCCTTGATTTGCTGTGCTGGGAAGTCGTGACTTTACATCAAATCTTAGGACAGTCCCAGCGAATCCAGGATGGTTGGGAGGTTTGCTATAGCTCAGTTTTTTTCAACTCCAGTTCCCAATCTCCCCAACAGGTCATGTTTTCAGGATTTCTCTCAGATGAAATGGCTGTGGTGATTACTAAGGCAGTGAAACTGATCAAATCATCTGTGCAAAATAATGTAAAGCCTGAAAACATGACCTGTTGGTGTGCCTTGAGGACTGAAGTTGAAAAACACTGTTTTAGTGAGTCCTTGCTGAGACTTGTAGTCCCACACTCTCCAGCCACAGACATGGCCTATATATGAAAACAAACAGCTGATACCTGTAGGTGTAATCCCCTAACCTAAGAAGTGAGTGTTATCTGGGACTTCTAGTTCCACCCTCCCCAGCCACAGATATGGCATATACATGTAAATAAAAAGCAGATACCTGTAGGTATAATCCCCTGATTGAAGCAGTGGGTCCTGGCTGGGACTTGTAGTCCTTAACTCTTCAGCCACAGCTTACCTATACATGGGGCTTTTATACTCAGAAAATAGGTGCAGGAACTCAACCATGACCCCCCCCCCCCCCAAAAAAAAAAAAACTCCCCTCCACACTCACACCTTTCAGTTTGGGAAGGTCTTAAAGGGACATTAAATATCAAGAGTGCATTATGTGCAGAGTTCTGGGGGTGTTACACAGAGGGCGCCGAGTTCAGGTGTACATAGTGTAAAATTCAGGGGTGCATTACACACAAAGTGCAGAGTTCAGTCTTCTTCCACAACAGCTTACTACTGCATCCCCATCCACAGCTCACTTTCACTCCTCTACTGCTGACCTTGGTGTGCAATCCCCCCCACTCCATCTTCTCCCCCCCCCCCTCCTTAAACGCTCCACCATCTTCCACATGTCTTACTTTTGTTGCTGTATTCAGGTGGGGTTTTGGCATCTGCACTGCACCCCAGGCACCTGCATCTCCCTTGTCTCCATCCTGCACTCAATGGGAGACAAGCTGTCACTTGTAAATACAGTAGCTGATCTTCTGTGTTTACAAGTGATAGTGGAGAGCAGGGAGCGGAGGGACTGAGCCAGAGGTGGTGGAACTGATTTGCACCAAGTTCCAGCTGAAAAAAAGACATACAGCTGACACCTGTAGGGATAATTTCTTGATCTAAACAACGAGTCCTGGTTCCAAACACAACTAGCCTAAAGATGTAAACCATTGTTGACAAATTTGGGTGTAATCTCCTGATCTAAGCAGAGAGGGTTAGCTGGGACTTGTAGTAGGAACTGGCTGGGACTTGTAGTCCCACACTATTCAGCCACAGACATGGCCTATATGTGTACATAAACAGCTGATATCTGTAGTTATGATCCCCTGACCTAATTAGTAAAGTGCTGGCTGAGACTTGTAGTCCCACACTCTCCAGACACAACTTCTCTATGTATGTAAACAATAGCTGACACGTGTGGGTGTAATTCCCTGATCTTGGTAGTGAGTGCTGGCTGTGACTTGTAGTCCCACACTCCCCAGACACAGACATGGCCTATATATGCAAACAAACAGCTGATACCTGTAGGTGTGATCCCCTGATCTAAGTGCGGAGTTCTGGTTGGGACTTGTAGTCCTTCACTCTTCAGCCACAACTGGTCTATACATATAAAGTTAACACACAGGTGACACCTATAGGGATAATTTCTTGATGTAAGCAGCGAGTCCTGGCTCCAAACACAACTAGACTAAAGATGTAAACAATAGCAGACACATGTGGGTGTAATCCCCTGATCTAAGCAGAGAGTGTTAGCTGGGACTTGTAGTGGGTACTGGCTGGGACTTGTAGTCCCACACTCTTCAGATGCAGACATACCTACGTATGTAAACAATAGCAGACACGTGTGGATGTAATCCCCTGATCTAAGCAGAGAGTGTTAGCTGGGACTTGTAGTGGGTACTGGCTGGGACTTGTAGTCCCACACTCTTCAGATGCAGACATACCTACACATGTAAATAAACAGCTGATATCTGTAGGTATGATCCCCTGACCTAAGTAGTGAGTGCTGGCTGTGACTTGTAGTCCCACACTATCCAGACACAACTGCTCTACGTATGTAAACAATAGCTGACACGTGTGGGTGTAATCCCCTGATCTTGGTAGCGAGTGCTGGCTGTGACTTGTAGTCCCACACTCCCCAGACACAACTAGCCTACACATGTAAACAGCAAAGATCTGCAGATGTAATCCCCTGCTGTGAGTAGGAAGTGCTGGCTGGGACTTGTAGTCCCTCACTCTCCAGTCACAGCAAACCTATACATGTAAACACCCAGCAGATCCCGGTAGGTGTAATCCCTGCTCACAGACATAGAGTCCCCGTACACACAGCGTACCTGTACCAGCTCCCCTGTCACACTCTTCTCCACTTCCGGTTCTGGATCCTCCTTTCTCCATGTGCTTCCGGTAGTGCGTCTTACTTTCTCTTCCCCCAACATGTGTCAGGTGTGAGCTTCCGGGTTGTGTTACCCTTGGCAGTGCTGTGCTGGGAGGACATAGTAGAGTGTATGGTGAGTGTGACAGTGCTGGGGGGGAGAGATGTATACAGGGGCGGACTGTCCTCTACCTGCTGCATTCTGTTTATTAGAGTCATTTGTCTTCTTCCAGCTTCAGAATGAAGGAGATGTGGTGGGTGGCTGGCAGCACTTCTCTTTTTCTTCTTCTCTCCTCCAGTCATATATAAAGCTTTATTCCTGCTTAGTTTTAGACAGAGTAGTGGGGGAGGTAGAACCCTTGTTATGTCTGTGTCCCCAATTGGGAGATTTCCCCCACTTCCTGCAAGGAGAAAAACCAATAGGAAATCAGTGGGGACATAGACTGCAGATAAACTCTTCTTTTTCAGTGAAGGGATAACCTCTTGGTATTAACTTCAAAAGCAAACATTTATTTTATTGCAGCTTACCGGTTGTTAGATGTGATGGCCGCATTTGTTTTCTTTTTTAGGCTTTCTTCTCCATCCAGCCAGCAAGTCTGTTTTTTTTTCTCACAACACAAACTCTCCAGCAGAATGTACCAGTTTAAATGGATGAGACCAATCACTTAACCCTGACAGGGGTTCTTACAATGATCAGCTTTTATTTAACCTCTTGCCAACTGAATAACGCTGGTGCAGGCTTTTGTGCGTAGGACCACATACTAGATACGTGAAACCCGGAACCTCAAGGTGGGGGGGCGTGAGTGCACGCTGCCGGCGACCCGGCTCCGCTGTGGTTAGACACAGCAGATGCCGATCCCGGAAGACACACAGGACAGAGTTCTATTGTCAGTGGGGAAATGATGGATTTACTTTCCCTGCAAAACAGTAAAAGAAAATCTAGTGTTTCCCTTAGTAAAAGCAGCGCATAGTTTACACCAAAACACTGGATAGATACACATTTAATAATTTCCCATCCAGTGTCATTAGTACAGTGACAGTGCATAATTTTAGCACTGATCACTGTATTAGAGTCCTTTCACACTGTGGCGTTGTGTGCGTCATCGGTAAAGCTCCACTATTTTTAGCGTCGCTTTTCAGCCACTAGGGGGGGGGGGCGCTTTTAACCCCTACTTGCGGCTGGAAAAGGGTTAAAAGCAGCACTGCAGCAGCGCTTTGCCGGCACTTCAGCGCCGCTGCCCGTTGATTTGTGTTTAGCACCTGGAGTCCACTTTTAAAATCTTATGCCACGTACACATGATCAGATTTTCCGTCGGAAAAACCTTGGATGGTTTTTCCGAAGGGAATTCCGCTCAAGCTTGGCTTGCATACACACGGTCACACAAAAGTTCTCTGAACTTTCCATCGTCAAGAACGCAGTGACGTACAACACCACGACGAGCCAAGAAAAATGAAGTTCAATGTTTCCGAGCATGCGTCGGAATTTTGCGTGTCGGAATTGCTACAGGCGATCCGCATTTCGGAAAATTTGAGAACCAGCTTTCAAATTTTTGTTGGCCGAAATTCCGACAGGAAAAGTCAGATGGAGCATACACACGGTCAGAATTTCTGACCAAAAGCTCTCATCTGACTTTCCTTGTTGTAAATTCCGACTGTGTGTACGGGGCATTAGGTGTAAACTTTGTAGCTGCAAAGATATGGATTGTATACTGTGCTGAGAAGTTACAACATGAAATGTTATGCTTGTCTTTCACAGGGAGCCCCACAATGGTGAGACTGCTGAGAATATCGTTGCCCCACCTTGTGGCCAGTAGATATCATTACCACAATGCAGGGCAAAGAAGTCGCCGCTTAGTCTCTAAGATTTATAATCCAGGAAACCTCTGGAAAGAAAGTCCTTCAGAACTGCAGCAAAAATCCAATGAGCCGACCAGCAGGAGTCAGAGACTCATGACCAAAGCAGGCTTAATACAGCCCTCTAGCCCTGGCTGTTTCCATTACATGCCGTACACTGTACGAGCCATGGAGAAACTAATTCGCATTGTCGATCATGCCATGCAGGAGATTGGAGGACAGAAGATGGACATGACTACTCTTTGCTCTGCCGCGCTTTGGAAACAAAGTGGACGCTGGGATTTAGTTGGAAAGGAACTGTTTTGTCTGATGGACAGACACAACCAGGAATACTGCTTGGGGCCAACACATGAAGAGTCTGTTACCCACCTTGTTGCCACAGAAGGGGGTATTGCCCAAAAACAGCTCCCCCTGCTGCTCTACCAGATCACACGGAAATTCAGAGATGAGAAGAGGCCGTGCTTTGGCTTGCTGCGCGGCAGGGAATTTTACATGAAGGACATGTATACATTTGACATGACCGAGGAAGCTGCCTACCAAACGTACAACAACGTGTGCAAGGCCTACTCCAAACTTTTCCACACTCTTGGCCTGAAGTATGTCAAAGTCCAGGCAGATACGGGAAACATTGGTGGGAAAACATCACATGAATACCACTTACCCGCCAGGATTGGTGAAGACAGGTTAATGGTGTGTGGGAGTTGTGACTTTGCGGCCAATGTGGAGACCTTGAAAGACGAGGAGGAGAACTGTCCGGCATGTTCGGGAAAACTGGTGGAGAGCAAAGGCATTGAGATAGGGCACACGTTCTATCTGGGAACCAAGTACTCCCTTGTGTTTAATGCAGTCTGTTATGATTCACAGAGCAAAGCCACCATTGCTGAAATGGGATGCTATGGCATTGGCATATCAAGACTTTTGGCAGCATCTATAGAAGTCCTTTCCACTGAGGAGGATATTCACTGGCCGGGTTTAATTGCCCCATACCAGATCTGTCTCATTCCCCCTAAAAAGGGAAGCAAAGAGATCGCAGCATTACCAGTAGCAGAGGAACTCTATGATGCCATATGTGCGGTCCATCATTTGAGAGATGAGGTAGTTCTAGATGATCGGGACCAATTGACTATAGGAAAAAGACTGAGGGAAGCTCATATAATGGGCTATCCATATATAATCATAGTGGGCAAAAAGGCTTTGGACAGTTTGCCGCAGTTTGAAGTGCATAATCACAAAACTGGGGAGGTCCAGTTTCTCTCTAAGGAAGGCGTGCTAAGCTTTGTGCAAGAAATCCAGGTGGTCTAAATAAAGTTTTTTCTTTGGGACTAGAGCTGGTGTGTGGCTCGCATGGTCTTATTTGTGTAGAGCAGTGGTCTCCAAACTGTGGCCCATTGCTTGCTTTTAGCCGTCCCTTGTGGCACTTTTCCTTCCACTGATGCAAGACACTATTACGCCTATTGACACCAACAACAAGGCACATGGGGTATAATTCCTGTTACTGACAACAACAAGGCACTATTTCTCACATTGACACCAATGATGGGGCACTATTCATCCCACTGACACCAAGGATAGGGCACTATTCCTCCCACTGACACCAACAGTGGGGTGCTCTTTCTCCCACCAATACCAGTGATGGGGCAGTATTTTTCCACTGACAACCAGTGATGAGGTACTATTCCTCCCTGTGACGCCCAACGATGGGGCACTATTCCTCCCACTGACACCAACAGTGGGGTGCTCTTTCTCCCACCAATACCAGTGATGGGGCAGTATTTTTCCACTGACAACCAGTGATGAGGTACTATTCCTCCCTGTGACGCCCAACGATGGGGCACTATTCCTCCCACTGGCACCAAGGATGGGGCACTATTCCTCCCACTGGCACCAAGGATGGGGCACTATTCCTCCCACTGGCACCAAGGATAGGGCACTATTCCTCTCACTGACACCAAGGATGGGGCACTATTCCTCCCACTGGCACCAAGGATGGGGCACTATTCCTCCCACTGGCACCAAGGATGGGGCACTATTCCTCCCACTGGCACCAAGGATGGGGCACTATTCCTCCCACTAATACCAATAATAGGACACTATTTTTCCACTGACAACAAACAATGAGGTA
Source organism: Rana kukunoris (assembly GCA_029574335.1). Taxonomy (NCBI): domain Eukaryota; kingdom Metazoa; phylum Chordata; class Amphibia; order Anura; family Ranidae; genus Rana; species Rana kukunoris. The sequence continues at coordinate 181,923,395 of CM056055.1, read as the reverse complement.
CTATTCCTCCCAGGGACACCCATTGATAGGGTAATATTTCTCCCACTGACACCGGTGGGGCACTATTTCTGCCACTGACACCCATCTTCCTTCCGATCCACTCAAGATACGTCTGCCATCTGTCTTGGTGGATCGGATTGGATGAGATCTGATGAAAATGGACATGCTGTCTGTTTTTGTCTGATCTCCCCATAGAGATCAGCGGGACTCTGACAGGTCTCTCCCCCGATCAGTGAGCAGAGACGGACCTGTCATATGCTGGCTCAGTGGAGATCAACAGAGCTGGTGGACTCTGCTAAGTGGACCCACCCCGTGTGAAAGGTGCCTTATACAAGCTGTGTACTCACTACTTTACATTGTAGCAAAGTGTCGTTTCTTCAGTGTTGTCATGTGAAAAGATATTATAAAATATTTACAAAAATGGGAGGGGGTGTACTCACTTTTGTCTGATACTGTATATACAATGTACAGGTCAAAATGCGCTCAGTAGAACCAGCATATATAGGTTTTTTTCCTCTTTTAGGCACCCAGGATCCCATAGGCTCAAGGTGTATGTCCCCTTTAAATTACCACTTAGTCTAATGTGTGCTCGGAGAGGAGAAGGCTTCCCATAGTGCAGTAACATTTATTTAATATTAATAAAATTCATGAAAATACACTCCCAAAATATCAAGGAATCACAGACATATGTAAAGCAGACTCATGTAAGCCCCCTAACAAATACAGATTAGCCCCCCTAATATATTTATTCCCATTTTATATTTAGACCCAAGATCAGCCCCCTTTAAATGCAGACCCCAGATAAAACCTCTTGACGTATTCTGACTTCAGATAAGCCCCTTTTAATATAGTTAGAACCCTAATAAGCCATCTTAACGTTATAAGACCCCAGATTAGCCCCCTTTATGTGTAGACCCCAGATCAGATCCCTTAACATATTCAGACCCCAGATCAGATCCCTTAAGGGATTGACTGTCACAGCGTCACATCATCGGAAAGCTCTCGAACGCAAGTATGCATTGGGAGTTTTCTTATAAGAAGAATATAATGAAGTCTGTAGAAATTCCAAGTCACACAGATTGAAATGTGAAAACACTACTGCCATTCACTTTACACAACACAGCGCCTTAATTTTTCTACATTGGCTCCTAACTTATATACTTCTATCTGTCTTGGGGTACTTTGTAAATATCATTCTCCTTTACTGTACCAATGCGACGGTCTTTGGTGGCTGTAAGGCTGCATTCACACCTAAGCGTAGGCGATTTGCAGCGTTTTTTACTGCGATTTGCCACGACAAATTGCCGCGTTTTTTGTCGCGACAAAACACATAATTTTTTTACCGCGATTTTGTACAGATCACTGGTATTCGCACGGGACTTGTTTGAGGGTCCGGACTTGTTTGAGCTTCAGGCATTCTGCGTTTTGCAGTGGAGATGTGAACCATCTTCATAGAGAATAATGTTATTTTTCCCCTCTAACGTCTTTGAGCGTCACGCTTCAGGCGACACAACGCTCGGGTGTGAATGCAGCCTAATGGAGCATACCTAAATAGTACAAGAAACCTCATACATTCAAAGAGAGTCTGTTAATAAGGCCCCTCCTACATCGCACTAGCCCCAACCCTTTTTACAGACGCATAAGAGACTCATTTACCACTACATGATGCAGCCTCCGTCCTGCTATATCCTTCTTGCTTTTTAATGCTCTGTATCTAATATATGGCAAGTTCACAAATTTGTACTACAGCTGTGAAGATATTTTTCATCTACACTCAGTGGACTCTTGATGACCATTGCTATCTAGTCTGCCAAATTCTGATTCAGACTGTACTAAGTAGGGTTGTCCCGATACCGATACTAGTATCGGGACCGATACCGAGTATTTGCGGGAGTACTTGTACTCGCGCAAATGCTCCCGATGCTTCTGCCGATACTTTTTTGTATTTATCAACATGTTCTGTGAAAATTCTTTGAGTTTTTTTACTACTGCGTGACAAGCAAATAAAACATTTTTATTCATTTTTACTCATTTTTATTCTTTTATAATGTCTTGAGTTAGAGTTCTTCATAATTCTAAAGAAAATATCCTTAGTCTGTATTGTGGTTTGAAAACTGTCACATGACATTTAAAAAAGAGTATCGGTATTCGGTATCGGCGAGTACATGGAAGAAAAGTATCGGTACTTGTACTCGGTCATAAAAAAGTGGTATCGGGACAACCCTAGTAGACATGTGCATTCGTTTTCGTTAGAATGAATTTTCGTCCGAAAATCAGTTTTTTTCATTATCGGTTTAACAAACGTTTTAACAAACGATAACGATATTGTTTTAACAAACGATAATGAAAGTGCAAGAAACGAAACGAAAGTGCAAGAAAAGAAACAAAACGAAAGTGCAAGAAACGAAAACCGAAAGATCCGATGCTTTATTTTCGTTTTCGTTGCTGTAAAAATTCGATATAGAGAGATTCAACATTATAGGGAAAAGATTTGACATCATAGAGAAAAGATTTGACACTATAGAAATAATAGATTCGACATTACAGAGAATAGATTTCGATTTATGAGACGTAAAGATTCAACGTTCCGTCGAATATTCTTTTGATCATTCACCAGCAACCAAAAAGATTTGACGTTCCGTCGAATATTCTTTTGACCATTCGGACGAAAACTATTCCCCAACGAAAAACTAAAAACGAAAAACTAAATAAATCAAAACGATTTTCGGGAGTAACTAAATATATTTTTTTTCCAAACAAAAAAACGAAACAAAATATTCCAGTCTGCACATGTCTAGTACTAAGTGAATATTTTGTAATGAACCACGCTCCCTTGTGCATTAAATTAAATTAAAGTGCACGGTGCAAAAACATACATAACCACTGGATGTCCCCAGTGGGTAAGTATATAGCAATATTATGCAAACCGATCATATTCTAAATAAACCGTACAGTGGAAACGCAACCACTGGGTGTCCCCAGTGGAACAGCAGTAATATTAAGCAAACAGATGATGTATATGCATTGTACAATCAACTAGTGATCAATGAAGGACAAATATTCAAATGTAAAGTCCAAAAGTGAGTCGGATAAGTGAAAAAGTCCAAAAAACTTTCATTAGATGGCTTCCAAGATGCAGTGATCGCATGAGTCCAACAATCAAGTGACTGACATATTCCTCCACCAACACCGGTCACACAGCCTATTTAACAGACGTTAATGACCCCCATTACAGAAGTCATTCACAGCATATGGATACAAAGGGGGTTATTTACGAAAGGAAAGTCCACTTTGCACTACAAGTGCAAACTACAAATGCAAAGTGCACTTGAAATTGCACTTAAAGTGCACTTGGAAGTGCAGTTGCTGTAGACCCGAGGACATGCAAGGAAAATAAAAAAACAGCATTTTAGCTTGCAGCACATGATTGGATAATAAAATCAGCAGAGCTTCCCCTCATTTCAGATCTACAGCGACTGCACTTTCAGGTCCACTTTCTAGTGCACTTTGCATTTGTAGTGCAAAGTGGATTTGCCTTTCGTAAATAACCCCCAAAGTGTCCAGTTGTTGGTTTCACTAGCTCAGAAATGCAGCCTCCAGGCTCACATTAGAGAGATGTCCACCGGATCTCCACGCATCACAAAGGGGTTACAAGAAGGAACAAAGCGCCCCCAACAGAAGCGATTGCGTACGTACGTCGCGCCCACTTATATAAATGGCGTTCAAACAAAATGTGAGGTATTGCCGTGAACGTTAGCGCGAGAGCAACAATTCTAGCCCAAGACCTCCTCTGTAACTCTCAACAGGTAACCTGTAAAATATGTCGCCTATGGAGATTTTTAAGTACCGAAATCTGGCACCATTCCATAAGTGTGCGCAATTTTAAAGTGTGACATATTGGGTACCTATTTTACTCGGCGTAACATCATCTTTCACATTATACAAAAAAGTAACTAACTGTACTGTTTTTGTTTTTATTTATATATGAAAAATTTCTCCGCAAAGTGTGACATAAAAAAATTGCAACGACCGCCATTTTATTCTCTAGAGTCTCTGTTAAAAAAACATATATCATGTTTGTGGGATCTGAGTAATTTTCTAAAAAAAAAAGATTTTTTACTTGTAGGAGAGGAGTGCCAGAATAGGCTTGGGTGGCAAGTGGTTAAGGTTACCTGCCCCTGCTTTAGAGGCTCCAGAAACAAAGTATAATAAATGCACATTTTATTTTTTTAACTGAATGTGCATTTCTTACTTTTTGTTAAAAGCTGAAGTTAAAAGGTCAATTTTCATAAGAGTCACTGACTGCAATCAGATGAAAACACTCGTTGGGCTGCCATTGCTGAACACCTTTTAAACATTCCACTTTTGTGGCTGATATGCTGATCTCTTGCCTCAATACTTTATGAGCCAAAGCTGTTATTTTCACCACTAAAGCCTCGCACACGATTGGATTTCCGTGGAATTTTGTGCGAAGAGTGTTGCCCGTAAACTTGTTCTTCATACAGACGGCAGAACTTTTTCAGCGAACATACACGAAACTACATGGCTTTTCTGCTCTTTAGCGCCACCCTTTGGGCAACTTCTGCTAATGTTGTCTTATGGTTAGCATTGGTTCAGAGAAAGCGTGTTTGGACTTTGGATCTTAGTCCGACGGACTTGTTTACACACAATCAGATAATCCGGCGGCACACATTTGTTGTTGGAAAATTTAAGAGCATGGCTGTCCCACATTTGTTGTCGGAAATTCCGACTACAATTGTCCGATGGAGCATACAAAAAACCCTGCCATCACACAATTGTTGTCGGAAAATCGGATCGTATGTATGGGCCTTAACATTGATACTTTCTGAGAGAATGGTCTGGGACAAGTACTGTATGCAAGGCCTGTGCAAGGCTTTTTGTCTACATAGACTAATGTACATTTTGATTCCCCCCCCCCCAATCCCCCACCATTGTGACAGGAGGGCATTGTGAAAGGAGAGGGGTATCTGGGCACTGTGAGAGATGTGGGCAGCCGGGCAGGGTGACACGAGGGGGGGCAGGGTGAGAGATAGGGGGCTGTGACAAGTGGGAGGCAGTAAAAAAAAATGGCGACAAGGTGAGGGATGGGCGAGCCAATAAGCTGGAACCAGGGTCGGAGCGGATGCTGTGTGTCATCAGTCCAACAACCAATGGCTGTTCTCCTTCTATAGTGATCACACCCCCTGTGCTGTCTGCTCCTGATGTCACCCTGGAGAGGGAAGGAAAGCCGCCTCTTCTATCACATGGCTGGCTTTTTTCTCTATGTTCGAATACAGCTTTACCCAAAGGTACCAGTGTTTCATCAGATTTGGCGACTCGTCAGAAAATGTAATGAAAGTGATGTTTCGTTGCCTTCATCTTGCTACACCCTGCCCTCATCCACAGTAAGGATACAGTGAGAAGAGGGCAAGCGGACATCTTGTTACATCTACACTCAGTTTATATTGTTTATATAGTCACTTTCAGGGAGTGTCAATCCATTGTGTCCCCACTGCCATCAATGGTTCCTCTCAATGTCCTCTGTTATTACAGTGTCCCGATTTAAGTGGACCTTAGTTAAATTGGAATGCTAGCCGATTTTTTCCTCCCAATTCATTCAGATGGAGGTGAAAAGCATTAGAACACATGTCCCTGTTGGATAGATTTCCCCTCACTTCCTGTCCTTGTAAACGCAAAGGAAGTTTCCCCATCAGTGGCACAAATTGTTCTTACCCTTAAGACTAGGATGGCTTTAAAAAAAAAAAAAAAAACATTATACTAATTTAGGTGGATTCATTGATCTGATGCATCTGTACCTCACTGGCTCTGTAGAAAGAACTGAACGATCAAACACTGCTGAACGCTCAGTCCTCCCCTCCCCTCCCCTCCGCCCTGAACAGATTGGGATTGATTTACTAAAGGCAAATCCAATGTGCATTACAAGTGCACTTGGAAGTGTAGTTGCTGTAGATCCGAGGGGGAAATACAAGAAAGAAAAAAAAAAGATTTTTTACTTGTACTTGTTGGATGATAGAAATCAGCAGAGCTTCCCCTCAGATCTACAGCGAGTGCACTTGTAGTGCACAGTGTATTTGCCTTTAAATAATAATCCCCACTGTGTATAATTACCTTGCAAGAGTGCTCCATTGGGGAAACAAAAGCAAAGGGTGGTCTTGTGGGTGTATGAGATATATATAATATTATTATTTTTTCATACACAAGAGAACTTGAACTATGTGCAATAATCTGAAGCACCCAATAAACGTTTTATCCTGTCCAGCAGTATGGTGTAGGGGCCCATTTGGGGTGCCCATGTCATGTCCATAGACCTCAAAAGGTGGTTGTATGCCCAAACATCTCGGTTTCACAGTACGGCCCTAAGCCCCATGTCCACTGACATAAGCCACTCCCTAGAGTCCTATTTTGTCTACCTGAAAAACTGACAGAGAGACCTGATCGGTCCTTTAGTGTGAAAGGGGCCTCACAGACAGAAATTCGATTACATTTTTGATCACTTTTTTCCTATTGCAATAATAAGAATGGGGCATGACAGGTCCTCTTTCTTTTTCCCTATACTGTCTGATCACCCACTACCGCCCATAAGAAGGGGTACAGAGAAGAGATGCTACCAGGTCAGACGGTGACCGCTCCTTGCTCAAAACAGCCTGTTGGTGTTTTGTGTGACTCCCAAAGTTACAGATGTACAAAAGGAAACATTCATCAATGGGCGTAACTTTTAATCTGCTTATATTTTGCTTTCCTTGATTTATCCTTTCCCACCCCCATCAACATTCTATAAAGATTAACTTAAACCTGTTTTCGTCACATTCCTTATTTTAGACCAAATAGCACCAATGCTGGGTCTCTATATAGTATAGAGCAGTGATGGCAAACTTTGGCACCCCAGATGTTTTGGAACTACATTTCCCATGATGCTCACCTACACTGCAGAGTGCATGAGCATCATGGGAAATGTAGTTTCAAAACATCTGGGGTGCCGAGGTTCACCATCACTGGTATATAGCATCCTAAAAAAAAGTGAAGCTATGGTAATGCCCACATGTGGTGCTAAGCCTCCATTATTGAAGGATCTGAAATCCAATGAATGAGCGGAGGGCCAGAGACAGTAAAGCCTAGTACACACCGCAATTTTTTTTCTTTTCGTGTAACCCAGCGATCTCCCCGCTGAGCTACAGTATTGTGTTCTGACAGCCCCCCACCAGAACACTCCGGTCAGCGCTCTAAGCCATTGGCTGAGAGCGTTCATCTGGAGCTGGTCCGCTGCTGCTTTTCCAGCATGCTTGTCCGATTGGATCGGCTGCCATACACATGGGCCGAATGTCACCCGACATTTTTGATTAAACCGGCCAATGTCACCCGACATTCGGCTCGTATGTATTAGGCTTTAGGCTGGACAAGAAAGGGATATCCTCCTAGAATATGATAAGGACCCTGTCCCAGGACCAAAACTGTCCCCGGATTTGATTTAAACAAGAGCTGGGGCAAATTCAAAGACAGTCATTACATGATTAAGAAAAAAAAAATCTGAATTACACCCCCCCGCTCCTACTAGTTTAGGGGGGTGTATTTTTTTCCATTATCTGTGTCCCTTTCTGATGATCATGTGCTGGTTGGAGCAGAAGGACTATTTTTTTCAGCTCCGCTCGCATGTTCTTCTGCCTTGACGCAAATTTCGGCCAGCCGCCTGCCTGCTTACCTCCTTGCCTTGCCCAGCAGAGTGATTTTTCCTCCGCTTCCCATCCAGTAGTAGCCGGGGCCCAGCACCCAGAAGCCATGTTAGGTGACACATTGTGACAGAGCCATGATAGAGTGCCTGCTGCCTGTGTGATAATGCTGATGATCTTAACCAGTTACTGATTTACTGCTACAGTGCGGTCGTGCTGCGCAGGATCACTTATATACGTGATCCTACAGCTGGGTATCGGAGCCAATCAGCGGGTCCACCTGACTCGATGACCACCGGTACCCGCTGATCTTTATGTGCACAGGCAGAACGGTGGTCTGCCTATGTAAACAAGGCAGTTTGCCATTCTGTTAGTATGGAAGACATTGATCCTGTGTTCCTGCTAAGCAGGTATAGGGATCTATGCCTTCCCTTAGTAAAAGCACCTCCCCACAGTGAGAAAACACTTGTTAGGCACACATTTAACCCTTTGATTGCCCTAGATCAGTGATGGCGAACCTTGGCACACCAGATGTTTTGTAACTACATTTCCCATGATGCTCAACTACACTGCAGAGTGCATAATCATCATTGGAAATGTAGTTCCAAAACATCTGGGGTGCCAAGATTCGCCATCACTGCCCTAGATGTTATCCCCTTCCCAGCCAGTGTCATTAGTACAGTGTATTAGTGTCACTGGTTCCCACAAAGTGTCACTTAGTGTCCAATTTACCCACCACCACAATATTGCAAAGTCGCTGATTGCTGCCATTACTAGTAGAAAAAAAAATATGTCCCCGGTTTTCATTTTAAAAATCTGGTCACCTTATCCTAGAAAATGAGGTGGGCTCTATATAGTTGCTGCACCTACTATTGCACACTGTGTAAAGCTCAAAGACAAAACATAAGGCTGGAGTTCATCTTTAATAACAAAAACATTTTTTTGGTTGTAGAATACAGCTTTATGTTTATCAAAACGGAATTAAATTGTAAAAAATATATACACAGACGTATCTAATATGGCAGTTCAGTAGAGCTGACACACGGCACCCCATACCGGCTAATCATACTTGAACTTTCATTGGTTTAATGTAGACAGGAGAATAGAATTTGACGTATTGCTGGTTGCTATGCATGACTCCACTTCCCACAAAAGCTCTTATATCACTTCCAGCATTTACATGATGTTATTACATAGAAGTATTTCCTTTACAGGCATTGATTTAGAAGGAAGTGGACCGGCTGCTTAGCCTCAGACTTGGCCTCTTGCAATTCACCTTCATAGACTGAAACAAAAGCTTCACCAAGTCCATTTTGCCCATTGCAATCATCGCTTTAGAAAGATCTACAATTTCTGACGTGTTATTTCTGCACACAGTCTGTAGTTCTTGGCTTACAGCCTCTGATGTATATTTCTCCTGAGTCCGCTTTACCCAAAATTCCACTTCCTGGATGAGCTCTTCGGCGTCCATTTTGTTCTGGTTGTATAAGCCCAACAGTGTCTCCATTATGCAGCGGAAGGTCTCTGTGCCCAGCGAGCCTTTGTTGTCCAGCTGAAATGCTTGCTTGAAACACTTGATAGCATTTAGTTCTTCGCCTTTGACTCTAAGGCATTTTCCCTTCAGGAGCTGCAGTTCAGGGAGAGTATCGCCCATGTCAAACTCCATGGCTTTGGCAATGCAAACTAATGCGTTATTTATTGCATCTTCATCAGTTGGTAGAAGTTCTTGGACAGCATCCACACCCATGTAATAACAGACCTGAAATGAAGAATACATAGCCATTTGCACATGTCCAATTTCACACTGGATAAAAAAAAATGTGCACCTTAAAGTGGTACTTAACTCCCCCCATCCCAAATGTTTTTTTTTTCCACACCAGTTACCCTGTAATGCTCTTCAAAACACATACTCACCCACACAGCAAAACTAGCATTGTCACCCTGCAACCTACTATTTGGGTACCACCACTTCTGATTGGGTCGTTATCTTGGGCCTTCTCAGCTGGCTGCCTCTTCTGGGTGTAGACAGTAAGTTCTGATGATGCACCAGGCCCGCCCTTCAGACCACCTCTTAGTTGCTCTGTATGCCAAACCTACAGCCTCCTAAGAGATGTGATGTAAGTATCCCAGGAGGCTGTAGGACCAGGTACACGTCATTGCCGGTGTTTCGTCAGATTTGGCGACCCGTCAGAATTTATAAAGGAAGTGACGTTCTGTTGCCGCCATCTTGCTACACCCCACACTCCTCCATAGTAAGGATACTCTAAGAAGGGGAAAGCGGACATCTTGTTACACCCACCGGAGTTTTACGTTTTACACTTATATTTAACAGTAATATTAGTGAATATAGTGAAATACAGTGCTTAGAAGTCCGTCTGACTGGTTAGATATTGAATTTTAAAAGCAGTGAACTTGTATCAGATTAACAAACCTGTGAAGCCGCGTACACACGGCAGAGAACCTCGACGGGCAGAACACATCGAAGTTCTCTGCCGGCCGCCGAAATCGGCGACCCGCCCGTCGGGAATGGCAACCAGCCATTCATCCAGGCGGGCCGTCAAGCAAATAGAGAGCCTGCTCTCTATTCGCTCGACGGCATTCCCAACGGGTGGGGCTCGCCGAGAGTGTACACACGGCCGAGGTTCTAGGCAGAATGCGGCTCCCAGCGAGGTTCTCGCTGTTTTCTGCCGAGAACCTCGCCCGTGTGTACGCCGCCTCAGATGAGCAGGCTTGCCGCTGCTTTTAAAATTCAACATCATAACAGTCAGACGGAGTTCTAAGTACTGAATTTCAGTATATAAACTCACTTTACTGTTAAATATAAGAGTAAAATGCAAAACTCCGTGGGGTAGATTCATGTAGATCAGCGGATCTTTTGATCCGCGTGATCTATCTGTTTTACGATCCGCCTGCGCCAGTTTTTGAGGCAAGTGCTGTATTCAGAAAGCACTTGCCTCGTAAGTAGCCCTGGCGGATCGTAAATCCCCCTGGCGGAATGCAAATTCCGCGGCTAGGGGGAGTTTACTATTTAAATCGCGCGCGTCCCCGCGCCAATCGTACTGCGCATGCGCCCCCGGCTAAATTTCCCAGCGTGCATTGCTTTAAATGACGTCGCTAGGACGTCATTGTGTTCGTCATTAACGCTATTAACGTATGGCCGTATTCCCGGACGACTTACGTAAAAGACGTAAAAAATTCAAAATTCAACGCGGGAACGACGGCCATACTTAACATAGGATCCGCCGCACTTACCCCGCATATAGCAGGGGTAACAATCCGACGGAAAAAGCCGAACGCAAACGACGGAAAAAAAAAACGTTGCCCGGGCATTCGATTCTGAATCGGCGTTTCTGCTCATTTGCATATTCGGCGCGAAGAAGAACGGAAGCGCCACCTAGCGGACGGCGGGAGAATGCAGCCTAAGAATCGACAGTGTAACTCAGTTACACCAGTCGGCTCTAAGGGAGATCTATGCGGAACCTGATTAGAGGAATCAGCCGCATAGATCCGAGCGTCGGATCTCACAGATCCGACGGTGTATCAGTAGATACACCGTCGGATCTCTACATGAATCTACCCCCGTGGGTGTAACAAGATGTCCACTTTCCCTTTCTCAGAGTATCCTTACTATGGAGGAGTGCGGGGTGTAGCAAGATGGCGGCGACGGAACGTCAGTTCCGTTACCAATTCTGACGAGTCACCATATCTGACTAAACACCTGCAATTTTGTTTGCGGATAGGGGGACTGTTAAAGCAGAGCTAACTTCCCTTTGGGGGTTTAGTTCCACTTTAAAGCTGAGGTTCCGCAGTTTTTTTTTGTTTTTTTTAAAAGCCAGCAGCTGACGGCAGCTGCTGACTTTTAAAAAACAGACACTTACCTGTCCAGCGCGCCCGCAGCTATCAAGGAGATGGCTGCTTTGACGAAGGCACTTTTCTTTGTCTCCAAGCACTTGCCCAAGACAAGCATCTTTATAAGAATGCATGGGAAGGGGGGCTTGTAAGCTAAAATGTTCCAGGCAAGTGGACATGTCCTTGAAGTGCCATCTATCAGGGCAGCCATCACAAATTTTGGGACCCCTTACAAAGCTTTAGGCAGGGCCCCCCTGGAGCAGAGAACCTGGGGAGAGAAGAGGGTCGCTCTGTCCAACCTCACAGCTAGCCTTAGACAGCACATAGGAAGATGGGACAAAGTACTAAACTTATTTACAGAACACATTAATCAAACTCAAACTGAGATATCTTCTTTACATGATTAGTAAATGTTAGGTTTGTATGTTTAATGTGAATTATTATATGTAATTGTTCCACTTACTTGTCCCATTTCGAGGTAAGTCTTCAGACAGGGATACACGTTGATGATGCTGTCCAGGTCTGATTTGGCACTAGTCAGATGGTTTCTGTCTGGCAGTCCATATGATCCCATCTTCGTCCTTTCTAGGTCTCTCATGTACATTCTGATGTAGATCTGCACAGGAAAAGATAAAAATGATATATCCTTAACTGTCAAAGCGTAACTAAACTGCATCTGAACACAACAAACTGAAAACACCATTTTATTCAAGACATTTTCATGCTCCCAACTTTGTGGGAACAGTTTGGGGACGGCCCCTGCCTGTTCTAACATGACTGCTCACCAGTGCACAAAGCAAGGTCCATAAAGGCATGGATAAGCGAGTGTGGGGTGGAGGAACTTGACTGGCCTGCACAGAGTCCTGACCTCAACCCGATAGAACACTTTTGGGATGAATTAAAGCAGAGACTGCGAGCCAGACCTTTTCATCCAAAATCAGTGTCTGATCTCACAAATGTGCTTCTGGAAGAATGATCAAACCCCCCCAAAGACACACTCCTAAACCTTGTGGACAGCCTTCCCAGAAGAGTTGAAGCTGTTTTAGCTGCAAAGGATGGTCCAACTGGGGTGACATTAAAGTTCATGTGCATGTAAAGGCAGGTGTCCCAATACTTTTGGTAATATAGGGCCAGATTCTCAAAGGACTTACGACGGCGTATCTCCGCGTACGCCGTCGTAAGTCCGAATGTGAGCCGTCGTATCTATGGGCCTGATTCTTAGAATTAGTTACGCATAGATTCGAGATACGAGCGGCGTAATTCTCCTACGCCGTTGTATCTAAGTTGCATATTTACGTTGGCCGCTAGGTGGCGCTTCCGACGTTTTATGCGTCAAATATGTAAACGAGCGAGATACGGCGATTCACGAACGTACTTGCGCCCGCTGCATTTTTTTTTACGTCGTTTGTGTAAGCGTATATATCCGGCGTAAAGTTACCCCTGCTATATGAGGCGTACGTGAGGCGTAGGTAATGTTAAGTATGGACGTCGGGACAGCGTCAAATTTTCCGTCTTTTGCGTAAAATGTTTGCGAATAGGGCTTTGCATAAGTTCCGTTCACGTTGAAACCAATGAGTAGTTGCGGTGTAATTTTGAGCATGCGCACTGGGATACGTCCACGGATGGCGCATGCGCCGTTCGGAAAAAGCGTCAATTACGTGGGGTCACGATTCATTTACATGGATCACGCCCCCTACCTGCCTATTTTGAATTAGGTGCGGTTACGCCAGCCCATTTACGCTACGCCGCTGTAACTTTGGACGCAAGTGGTTTGAGAATACTGCACTTGCGCCCAAAGTTGCGGCGGCGTAGCGTAGATACGATACGCTATGCCCTGCTCGAAGTTACGCCGTCATATGAAAATCTGGCCCATAGTGTATATGTTCCTATCTATTTACTAAGATTAGCAGTATAACCATTAAAACGGGTTCATGTCGATTGAGAGAGTTTAGTTCAGCTGCATTTTTGCAGCTGTTTTACTCCCCAGCGTGCATGAAGCCCAACAGGGGGAGGTGTTTTGTAGTCCATGAAGATACAAGGGAATAATGATAACTAATAAGAGTCCAGAGGCAGAGAGTACATGGAGTTATACTCATAAGATTTCTGGCTGGATGAACAGCTATTATCTTTTTTTTTTGGACAGATACATTACATTAAAACGCTTTCAATGGTATATTTACCAGATCAAGGGAAATTGATTGCTTGAGTGAACATACTTTACACTTTAAGAATACTGTATGTAGTGAGGTATGATTATTATTATATTATTATTATACATGATTTATATAGCGCCAACAGTTTACACAGCGCTTTACAATATATTACATATATATGTTTAGTCTGGGTTCACACTATTGTCAATTGGATGCGGATTCTCCGCATCGAAATCGCAATAGCAGGAGAATGTGATCGGCTCTCTATGGAGCCGGTTCACACATCTCCGATGCGGCTCTGGTGCCAATTTGCACAGGAGCACTGTGCGTCTTTTGGTCCACTTCAGGTCCGAATTTAGCCCAAAATTCTAAACCTGAAACAGTGAACCTGGGAGCCCCTTTGGCATCCAGTGTGAACCCATTCTAAAACCCCTTTCACACTGGGGCGGGAGGTGTCGTGGCGGTATAGCGCCGCTATTTTTAGCGGCGATATACCCTCGGAATTGCAGGGGCATTAGGCTACTAGTGGTGCGGTTTTAACTCCTGCTAGTGACCGAAAAAGGGTTAATTGCGGGCGGTATAGCTGCGGTTTCCCATTGCTTTCAATGGGAAGGAGCAGTGGAGGAGCGGTAAACACACCACTCCTCTCACCGCTCCAAAGATGCAGCTAGCAGGACTTTTGGAGCAGTCCTGCTAGCGCACCTCTCCAGTGTGAAAGCCCTCTGGCTTTCACACTGGAGAAACAGCAGCCGATGTTTAGGGTCGGTTTGCAACCGCCTCAGTGTGAACCCAGCCTTAGGGTTTACATAAAGTCTAACTCTTACAGCAAGGAGTTGGGGTGGGGGAAAGTGGGGCTCTGCCTCTTAATGCAGGTTTGGCTCTGAGAGCCTATTAACCACTTAAGACCCGGACCTTTAGGCAGCTAAAGGACCCGGACAGTTTTTGCGATTTGGCAATGCGTCGCTTTAACTGACAATTGCGCGGTTTTGCGCTGTGGCTCCCAAACAAAATTGGCATCCTTTTTTTCCCACAAATAGAGCTTTCTTTTGGTGGTATTTGATCACCTTTGCGGTTTTTATTTTTTGCGCTATAAACAAAGATAGAGTGAAAATTTTGAAAAAAATGCAATATTTTTTACTTTTTGCTATAATAAATATCCCCCAAATATATATATATATATATATATATATATAAAAAAATGTTTTCCTCAGTTTTCCTCAGTTTAGGCCGATACGTTTTCTACCTATTTTTGTTATAAAAAAAAAAAAAAAAAAAATCGCAATAATCGTTTATCGGTTGGTTTGCGCAAAATGTATACAAAATAGGAGATAGTTTTATTGCATTTTTATAAAAAAAAAAGTTTTACTACTAATGGCGGCGATTAGTGTTTTTTTTTTCGTGACTGCGACATTGTGACGGACACTGTGGACAATTTTGACACATTTTTGGGACCATTGTCATTTTCACAGCAAACAATGCATTAAAAATGCATTGTTTACTGTGAAAATGACAATTGCAGCTTGGGAGTTAACCACAAGGGGGCGCTGAAGGGGTTATGTGTGACCCAATATGTGTTTACAACTGTAGGGGGGTGTGGCTGTAGGTGTGACGTCATCGATTGCGTTTCCCTATTAAAGGGAGCACACAATCAGGGCGCCACAGTGAAAAACGGGGAAGCTGTGTTTACACCCAGCTCTCCCCGTTCTTCAGCTCCGGGGACCTATCGCGGGACTCCAGCGGCGATCGGGTCCGTGGTCCCACGGTCACGGAGCTTCGGACCAGTTCGCGGGCGCACGCCCGTGACCCACGGCTGGGAAATTAAAGAGGACGTACCTGTACGTGCTTGTGCCCAGCCGTGCCATTCTGCCGACGTAAATGTGCAGGAGGCGGTCCTTAAGTGGTTAAACGGGTGTCAATATGAGCCCTATAGGTTGCCAGTTCAGCTTTGGACTTTACCTGGGAGCGTGTGAGGTATGCCTGCCAGTTCAGCTTCGGATCTTGAATCACATTCAGCGCCATGTTACAGATTCCTGTGGCCATTTCTTGCTTTCCCAGGAAATGAAACATTTTCGCCAGTCGGTTTAGTGTCAGCGGATCACCTTTGCCTATTTCTATAGCCTGTGTGTGACAAGGAGTGATATCAATTACTTATTGCCATCTGAAAAAAACATTCTACAGATAAAGAATACCTAAACTGAAATCTAAAGCCAAATACAGTACATATCTTTACAGGTATAGGGCCCAGATCAAGTACCAAGATCACATTTTCATTTTCTCGGTTTTTTAGGTGAATATTGTTGATTTTTTTTTTTAGCTGGGCTAATTACTTTTTATTTTTTGTATATATAAAACCTAAAGGACAAGTTAACCTTTGTAAAATAAATAAATAAATGTGCATGTTTTGCAGGTAAAAAAAATGTGCATAAATTATGTTTTTTTATTTTACTAGGCGCTTGTAAAGCATTGCGCCTACGATCAGCAGATCACGGGTGCAAATCAGGACTCCTGCAAACTGTCTGTGTAAGCTGTCTGCTCATACCTTTTACGAGCAAGAAGTTACACACTGATAGGAAGAAACCATACCTCCCAACATTTTGAGATGGGAATGAGGGACAACCCCCACACCCCCTTAAAGGAGAATTAACAAAAAAAAGGTTAATTAACCACTTCAGACCCGCGCTACCGTCGAATGACGGCAACTGATCGCAGTATAAATGTGAATGGCGCCAAAAGTGTCCGATGTGTCCGCCATAACGTCGCAGTACCAATAAAAATCGCAGATCGCCGCCATTTCTAGTAAAAAAAAAAAGAATAATAAAAAAGAATAATTCTCTCCCCTATTTTGTAAGCGCTAGAACTTTTGCGCAAACCAGTCGCTTATTGCGATTTTTTTTTTTACCAAAAATATGTAGAAGAATACGTATCGCCCTAAACTGAGGAAAAAAAATTATTTTTTTTTTTTTTAATTGGGATATTTATTATAGCAACAAGTAAAAAATATTGTATTTTTCTTCAAAATTGTTGCTCTTTTTTGTTTATAGCGCAAAAAATAAAAACCGCACAGGCGATCAAATACCACCAAAAGAAAGCTCTAAAAAAGGACGTCAATTTTGTTTGGGAGCCACGTCGCACGACCGCGCAATTGTCAGTTAAAGCGACGCAGTGCCGGAAGCTGAAATTTCACCTGGGCAGGAGGGGGGTGTATGTGCCCAGTAAGCAAGTGGTTAAATCCACACGGGAATTTTTTTTTACCACGACTATTCCTTTATATTGGCTTTTAAAATGTACAAATGCAGCAATTTAGAATTTAGATTAAAAGTTTAGCACTGGGAAACACCTTTTGAAAGATAATAAGTGCATTTTATTTACATCTACAAAATGAGGGGGAAAGAGGGACAAATCAGGGACAGTCCCTCGAAATCAGGGACAGTTGGGTGCTATGAGAAACAAAGAAATACCTAGAGTGCTCAACAGCGACTTGGTAGTTCATTGAGAACTACAAGCTGACAGCTGAAAAGTCTGTCAGTACTTGTAGTTCTCTTGTTCACAGAACTTTATGAATACATGACACAGCCAGGTGGGTGAAACACAACACAGCCAAGTTTTTTTTTAAAGTTGTGACAGAGAGCAGGGGGAGAAGATCTCCTGCTCGCTGTCACAACAGGGGATCAGCGGCTGCATGTTACACCCTGAATAAACAATGAACTTATCCTTTATAAGAGAGTGGAGATTCAATTACTGACTTCATGAAAACATATTAGAGATTGGGGCTTCATAGCTATTCAAAGTATGTAAAATACTAATAATACATGTGAGACTTTATATGTTGGCAATTAAAGGGGAATACCACCTTTTGCAAAAAAAAAATGCACCTATTCTGCAAAAAAAAAGAAGTGGTATTTGTTATTTTGTTTTGCATTTTAGCCTACAAAGCATTGCAACCACCATCGGTGGCTTGTGGGTGCAATGCCATGTCTATTTCTTCATCTCCTTGCCAGTAAAAAGGTGTGAACCTTCAATTACAGGGCTGGAGGAAGTATCAATGGATCACAAGTGCAGTAATGTTATGCCGTGTACACACGGTCGGAATTTCCGATGGAAAAAGTCAGATGGGGCATACACATGGTCGGAATTTCCGATGGAAAAAGTCAGATGGAATTTTTTCATCGGATATTCCGACCGTGTGTATTCCCCATCTAACTTTTTTCGTCGGAAATTCCGACGGACTTCGAAAGAGAACATGTTCTCTTTTTCCCCCCAAAATTCTATTCGTCTGTATGGAATTTCGACGGAGAAAAACACGCATGCTCAGAAACATTGAACTTCATTATTCTAGGCTCGACGTAGTGTTGTACGTCACTGCATTTTCGACGGTTGGAATTTGGTGTGTCCGTGTGTTTGCAAGACAGCTTGAGCGGAATTCGGTCGGAAAAACCCGTCAGAGCTTATTTTGATCGTGTGTATGGGGCATAACTCCACTTTTGTTCCTTTGAGAACTACAGTCATTGTACTACGGGCGCAGATGGGACTTGTACTTTTTTCATTTACAACTTCCTGTGTATAAATGTCACAGCTGTGGTGAAAAGAACACCACAATCCTGAAAATATGTTTGTGGGTGGGTGGGGTCACACTTAAACACTTTGAAGTGGTTGTAAACCCTGTACTACCACTTTTACCTACAGGTAAGCCTATAATAAGGCTTACCTTTAGGTACCGTAAATATCTTTTAAACTTGCACCGTTTAGGAGATATTCACTGAATGTGCCGACATCATAGGCACATGCGCACTTACCCTTTTGTAAATGATGACATTTAAAGTCCTACATACACCATTAGTATTTTATGTGCTTCTTATTTTTAGCTAGGGTACTGCTTTTACTTCGACTTGCGGTTCAGTCCATCCAAAAAATATATTTTACTTCTAGCTTTGTGGGCTGCCTTAACCCCTGACTTTTCATTTGTCCCAGATACTCCAGCTGTCAGGTCCATCTGCCATCATTTGGGGGTTTTGGGGGTTTCTAACCATGTTTGCATTCTCAAGAAATTTCTTTTGCATTCTAGAGTGTTAAATACAATAATAAATTCAAAAATGCAATGACTAATTGGTTTGTACTTCCACCTAGCAGAATTAGGGTCTTTGGTTCAAATCCCAACCTAGCAGCATTAGAGACTTTGGTTCAAATCCCAACCTAGCAGTATTAGGGTCTTTGGTTCAAATCCCAACCTAGCAGTATTAGGGTCTTTGGTTCAAATCCCAACCTAGCAGCATTAGGGTCTTTGGTTCAAATCCCAACCTAGCAGTATTAGGGTCTTTGCTTCAAATCCCAACCTAGCAGTATTAGGGTCTTTGGTTCAAATCCTAACCTAGCAGTATTAGGGTCTTTGGTTCAAATCCCAGCCTAGCAGCATTAGGGTCTTTGGTTCAAATCCCAACCTAGCAGCATTAGGGTCATTGGTTCAAATCCCAGCCTAGCAGCATTAGGGTCTTTGGTTCAAATCCCAACCTAGCAGTATTAGGGTCTTTGCTTCAAATCCCAGCCTAGCAGCATTAGGGTCTTTGGTTCAAATCCCAACCTAGCAGCATTAGGGTCTTTGGTTCAAATCCCAACCTAGCAGCATTAGGGTCTTTGGTTCAAATCCCAACCTAGCAGCATTAGGGTCTTTGGTTCGAATCCCAACCTAGCAGCATTAGGGTCTTTGGTTCAAATCCCAACCTAGCAGCATTAGGGTCTTTGGTTCAAATCCCAACCTAGCAGCATTAGGGTCTTTGGTTCAAATCCCAACCTAGCAGCATTAGGGTCTTTGGTTTGAATCCCAACCATTACATGTTCTACCTGTGGCTGTGTGGATTTCCTCCCACAGTCCAAAGACGTGCTGGTAGGTTAATTGTATCCTGTCTAAATTGGCCCAAGTATATGTATGAATGTGAGTCATGCAGGCTATAAACAGTGCAAATTTATTTCCTGCAACAACTGGTTGCAGGAATAAAATGTGTATGATTCCCCCATCAATGCGAACAGGTGAATCCCCCCTGCTGAGTCATTGTGTTCTCGTTCTATTGCTAGCAGCTATAGCAACTGCTATTGATCGATCGGCTTGGTACATTCAGCCTGCCCATACATGGTTTGAGTCTTCCTGCTTCCAGCTAAACCGGCTGAGATTTAAACCTATGACTGGCCTTAGGGACCTAGAGCTCCTCGAGGGCAGGAACTGATGTGAATGTACAATTAATATGTAAAGCAATGTAAATTGACGGCGCTATACAAGTACCTATAATAAATATATTAATTATACAATGAGGAGAATGGGGAACCTTATAATAGCCACATAGAGAGCAGACCCAGGAACAGAAAAGTACAGAGATGTCGTTAAACAAAATCTGAGACATCTAAGAAGCTCTCGAGTGGTACAGCTGTCCACTATCTACAAAAAACTAAAATACAGTTTGGATGGACTGACACTTGGTGGCATGGCCGTCTTAATAGCATCATGGGCCCCTGGGCAAAGTAATTCTCTGGGGCCCCTACAATGATGACAGTGTAGGTAAACAGACATCAAGTAGGTAGGAGGCAGACTGCCCCCCCTCCCCTGTGTATCTATCAGTGCCATCGTGGGGCCCCCAATTTCGGGGCAGCGTGGGCTGAATAACCAACTGCTTTGGGGAAAGTGCAGGGGCCCCCCAATGCAGCTGGGGCCCCTGGGCAGTGCCCAAGTGTGCCCTCTCATTAAGACAGCCCTGCTTGGTGGTAAGTGTTGGGGAGGGGCGTTTGGCAGGTTATGGTAAAGGGCTCATTTTAGGGGTTCAGGGGGTACGGTATAGCCGGGAATTCCATTTTTCGAAAATTGCTTGACCTTCTCTCTTTGCAAACTAAGATAAAAGAACAAAAAAAAAATTGAATTTGAATATAAAACGACATCAAATTTAGAAAAGCACATTGACCAAACCTTGCTGAAGCAGTCCAGTGGGTCAGTTCCTGAAAATCCGTAGTCATGGATTCCCATCGGCGTGGTGGAAAATGTTTGTTGTTTTTCCAGCATCATCCCGATGTAGCACCAGGACAAAGCTAAACAAGAATTACAACTATGTGTAAAAAAACATGTGACAAATGACAACTCATTGCACCTTCACAGTGTCACTGACATACACATTGTAAAATGAATGAGCAGCAGGTTTCGTACATGTATGGAGAAACACACAAACATTTCTTCACAAGTATTAATATTTTTGACATCCTTACACAACAACAAGCCATTTTTTGATGGTGATCCATTTATTTTGTATATTTTACCATTTGGTGATTCATTCCAAAAATAGAGATCTTTGGCTCATATATGGGTTGCATGCTGGAAAATATATATATATATCTACAGAGTTAATAAGGTTAAAATGACTTCTGGCTATCAAGATCATCTTATGCCCTACATGGGCAAAGCACAGGTTCATTTTGAAGATCTAAAGCCTCATACACACGATCGGACATCCAATCAACTTTTCCGTGGATTTTGGTCTGAAGGGCGTTGGCCGTGAACTTGTTCTGCATACACACGGCACAACATTTTTAGCCAACATTCACCAAACCACGTGTTTTTTTCAGCTCTTTACTGCCACCCTTTGGGCAGCTTCTGCTATTGATGTCTGATGTTTAGCATTGGTTCTGAGCATGCATGTTTGTACTTTGGATATTAGTTGGGCGGACTTGCGTACACACGATCGGATAAACTGATGTAACAGATTTTATGCCCAACACTTGGCATTCCCCAGGTTTTCGTTGTTTAATGCCCAACACTTGGTGAGCAATTTTTCTTGTCGTTAATTCAGCCAACAATTGTCTGATGGAGCATATACACACGGTTGGATTATCCGACACAACACGTCCGCCAGACAATTATGGCCATAAAGTTGGATTGTGTGTATGAGGCTTTAGGGTCATTTATACTAGCTGTGCACTCGGAAAAGTGATTAACATTAGGGGGTAACATTTCAGCTGAAGCATATGTACACCTCCAGTTACTGCCTCTGAAGCCAAGGGGTAGCTATTAGGGGTGGTGGTGGGCAGTAAAAGTGTGACCGTGGAATTTTACTGCTCCCCAACTACTAGTGTGAACAAACCCTTTTAGTTGTAATAGGCATTGGTAAAGGTCAACACCAGGGATGAACTTGAGTTTGGTTCGGTTGAACCTGGAAAGAAGTTGGCAGTGCTAGCCTAATCAGCTGTGGCTAGGACATAAGAGCAAGGATACTTGTGATAGCCTTGACCTATGGCCACATGGCCATATTAGGTCCACACCAACCAATTTTTGTTTGAGTTTTAGATAGAATAGGGAAGAGTTAGAACTTCTCTCAACTTTTTAACTGCTGTATGTGTTCCCATTAAGCCCCGTACACACGATCCGACCTTTGTCCAACCAAAATCACATCGGAATTCCGACGGAACATGTTCTCTATCTAAACTTCGATGGAATTCATCAGAATTTCCGATGGGGCGTACACACGGTCGGAATTTCTGATGGAAAAGGTCTGTCTGACTTTTTCCATCGGAAATGCCGATCGTGTGTACAGGGCTTTAGAGAGTTCTACTCACTGAGGCCGGCCAAGGTGCACGTTTATTTCCTGCAGCCACAGGTTGCAGGAAAGAAATTTGCATGATTCCCCCATCAACACAGACAGTGCTGACACGGGAATCCCTCCTGCTGAGACATTGTATTCTCCCGCTGGGTTGGGGGGTGGGGGGGATGGGTGAAGCTGTCCCCGTTAGGAGAAGGTAATGATTATTGCAGCTGAGATATTTGAAGAAACTACAACTCAATGGATTGCAGGAGCAGCATGTAAACAGCCCCCTCTGTCTGTATGGTAGGTTTTAGGTGGCTGTTGGGGGGTGGTAAAATTGTGACTTAACTGCCTGTTTTAATCACCACCCCCCCCCCCCCCCCCCCAACACACACACACACCTCAGTCACCAGTGTAAAAGATGCCTAACAGACCATAGAAACCAAAAGAGAGAAGTTAAAAAAAAAAAATTGTGTCACTTTTATTTCTATTACAAGAAATGTAAACTTCCTTTGTAATCGAAAAAAGCATGACAGGTCCTCTATAAATATGAGATCTGGGGGCAAAAAGATCTGAGGTTAAATATGATCTGGAGTCATCTCATATTTAGACAAAAATGCAATAAAATAAATCAAGAATTTTTTATGTAAAACAAAAAAAAAGGCCATTTAAGAGCATTGGGTGGAAGTGACATTTTGATGTCGCTTCCGCCCTGCAGTGGTATGGAGACGGGTGGGGGCCATCTTCCTCACTCTTCTCCGTACCCAGCCAGCAAGAGGACGAGATCGCCTTTGCCGTTGCCGGCGGCTCCGGTAAGTGGCGAAGGGGACCGGAGAGCGGCGGGAAGGGGGGTCCCCTCTCCCACCGTCCTACAAAAGTGATCTTGCAGCGTATCCGCCACAGAGACCACTTTTGTCTGAAAGAGGACCGCCCGCTCTTGAAGAAGGTACTTAGGTTATGGTAGCTAGCTGTTACCATAATAAAGGTATTCCTCTTCAAAGTAGCAACATATAACGGCGGGCGGTGGCTAAGTGGTTAATAAAACACAGAGACGGATTATGTTAACATGTGAAAGTGGGTTAAGAACCACTTTAAGAAGAGATCAATTAGCGGTCCTCTAGCTGTTGCAAAACTACAAGTCCCATCATGCTTCTGGGTGTCAGGCTTGTGGCTGTCTTGCTGTGACTTATGGGACTTGTAGTTCTGCAACAGCTGAAGGTCAGCTAATTGCATATCCCTGAACTAGATAATATACATAGGAATAATGAAAGAAAGAAAGAAAGAATTCATCCGACCTCAAAGAGCCCAATGTTACATAACAAAAGGTTCTATATAAACAGAAACCTGCCACTGTCATAACAGATACATTGTCCATTGTAAAGAAGACAAAGACACACTTACCTCTGTAATGACTATGGGAGGACTTCACAGCTTCACGGAGCAACATCAATGTCTTGTTAAAAAATAACAGTCGGCTCTGTTCAGGTTCTTCTTTCTTCATGAAGATTTCATCTAACCTGAAAATACAAATACTGTATTATAATACTATTGTATAAGATACAAATACTGCAAAATAATAACCTATGTTGGGTATGAAATTATTGAGTTGATATTGGTAAGTTTAATCAATAAGCATTGCTTGCTCCTAAAGCCTCTAAATACTATGGCCCAGATTCACAAAGACTTACGCCGACGTATCTACTGATACGCCGTCGTAAGTCCAAATGTGCGCCGTCGTATCTATTCGCTGATTCTTTAAATCAGATACGCCTGAATTTTGCCAAGATAAGACCAACGTAAGTCTCCTACGCCGTCGTATCTTGGGTGCATATTTACGCTGGACACATACGGCGTTCCCATTATAAATATGCAAATGAGCAAGATACGCCGATTCACGAACGTACGTACGCCCGACGCAGTAATCTACGCGGTTTACGTAAGGCATTTTTCCGGCGTGAAGGTAAACCACCAAAAAGGTGGCGCATCCCATGCAAAGGTATGGACGTCGAAACAGCCGTCGTTTTTACGTAGTTTACGTAAGTCGTAGGTGAATGGGGCTGTGACGTTCACGTCGTAGGCAGTGTTCGATGTGTATCTTAGGCATTCTATTCAACGTGATTCTGAGCATGCGCACTGGGATACGTCCACGGACGGCGCATGCGCCCATCATTTGCATTGAGTCACGGTTCATTATAATACAACACACCCACTGCCTTGCTACTTTGAAATACGCGGGCTTACGCCGGCCCATTTATGCTACGCCGCCGTAACTTAGGGAGCAAGTGCTTTTTGAATACAGCACTTGCCTCTCTAAGTTGCGGCGGCGGCTGGGCTTTAATGAGAATGCGGTAATGTGCTGCAACAGAATGTACAAGTGTGAAGCCTTAATACCCGAATGGGACAGGTTAATGCAGGGGTGCCCAACCTTTTGAAGAGCGAGGGCCACTTAAGCGAGTTGGTAACCGGTCGCGGGCCACAATGAGAGGAGCGGGTGGATGGCATGTCTGTGTCCGCGGACACAGACACAGCCCACTATTCTTTTTTTTAGCGGATCGGATTGGAGGTAGGACACAATTTGGTTTATGTCTACCACTACTTAGAGGTGAATGAAAGGTCCAATTGGTCGAACTGACCATGTGAAAAGGGCCCAAGGCTGCTTTCACACTGATGTGCTGCGGTTTACCCGCACCGCAGTGTACCTTTGGCTTTCCTGCACTTTGCAATAGAATTCTATTATATTCTGCAGGTTTGGTGCACTTAAAAAAAGTCACCAAACTCGCACATAATAACAGAAGTCTAGGGCTCAGTGCAGGTAAACTGCTCTGCACCTGTGGATCAGTTTGAAAGCAGCGCAGTAACCACTGCAGAACAGATATGCCCATATATACACTGTGGTTTTAGTAATAAACTGACCTTTAATAACAGTATTCTATTCTATACCATCCCAGAGCAGGAGGTCGCGGGCCATATCAGAGGGCTCCGCGGGCCACATGTGGCCCCCGGGCCACTGGTTGGGCACCCCTGAGTTAATGCGATGTTTACCTACCCAACCCCCAGTGTACTGTACATTTCATGGAGGAGATTGGTGCAGTCACATAGGCCCGGATTCACGTAGAGAGGCATATCTTTGTGCAGGCGTAGCGTATCTTCTCTACAGCATGCTACCAGGAAACACACCTTTGTACGTCTTTCTTTGATTATCTGGAATGTATTTAGCCGATTTGAAATAAACGTTTTGTTTGGCTTATTGTGTTATATTTTGCATGTTAACATGTTTAGTGTTAGGGCAGCCTATTTATTTAGAATGGGCTGTGAAAGTATGGCAGTGAAAGAACTTTATAGTGCATGTGAACCACAATGCTTGGCATGTAAGTAGCTTGTAGACTGCTGTACATGTGTGTTGGGGTAACATTACGGTACCATTCTAAATGAATGACACTGCAACACACCCAGTGTTGCTCATCTTACTTTAAAAAAGTAATTAGTTACAGTTACAAATTACTTCTCCGAAAAAGTAATTGCGTTAGTGACTCAGTTACTACATTGAAAAAGTAATTAGTTACTCAGCAAAGTAACTGAATTTTTTTTTTTTAATATTCTACAATGCTTTGTTGAGAAGCAGGTGACGGGCGCTTGCCAGGGAGCAGTGAGTTAATACTCCAAGACAAAAGAATGCCAGATCCTTGAGAGAAGAAAACCGGAAACAAATGGTGATCTTGTGTATATCCCAGCCTAGGTGCATCCATCCCACCATGTATATCCCAGCCTAGGTGCATCCATCCCACCATGTATGTGCAGCTAATATCTTTGTTGTCTGATGAAGAGATGAAATCACTGACCAAAAATAACCTGCTGATCATTGGTCTGTATAGGTGTCCTGCACTTACCATGTTGACCACTAGATGTCGCTGTGTACACTGTGTTGTATAGGGAACGTTTGTTCTGTGGAACATTTTGTTCCGGCCATGTGTTCCCCGGATCATTGATTAGGTTGCGCACACAGTGTGTGTGATCGATGTGAGTTGTTCCCCGGTGATAGGTCAGGGTGAGGCGGATGGGGCTTATTGTATCCAGGGCTTCTTGCGATTGGGAGTTTTCAGACCGCTGTGACAGGACATCACAGCGGTCACATGATTCTAAAGTGGAGTTCCACCCATATTTATGTTCACAGCGCCGGGAGAAGCAATTACTCTGCTGTCATCTAGTGGCGGTAGATGTAATTGCAGTAATGCCGCCCAAGTAATGGGAACTGCGTTACTGTGAGGGGAAGAGTAATCAGGTAGATTACTCGTTACCCTCAAAAGGGGCTGCGTTAGGTAACTGCGTTTATTGTAACTCCGTTACTTACAACACTGAACACACCATACAATGTACTGCTTGTAAAAATGAGCTATTGATGCTGGCTGGTGGGGGATCCATTGTTGTTTGTGGGGTCTACTGTTACTTGGGGGGTATTTTGTTGTGGGGCGTCTATTGTTGCTGGGGGATTTATTATTTCTGGGGGGGAAGGAGGTCTATTGTTGGTGAGGAGATTTATTTTTGCTGGGGGTCAATTGTAGCTGGGAGAGATCTACTGTTGAGGGAAGGGTCAATTGTTGCAGGCTGCAGGAGAGTCAATTGATGCTGGCTGTTGATCTGTTGTTGGAGTAGTATTTTGCAGCGGCAGTCTTTTATTGTTGGGGAGATCTGTTTTTGCTGGTGGGGGGGGGGGGATCTAGTTAACTGTTTTTCTTGTTATCATTAACAAATTCCATACAAATTGCTTAGCACCACAAAATGATACTTTGTTCTGTATTCTATAAAAGAGGTGGTACTTAGGGCTGGGTAGGGGGTGGAGCCAGAGGACCGTGCTCAGAGGTGGGTAGGGGGGTGGAACCAGGGGACTGTCCTCAGAGGTGGGTAGGGGGTGGAGCCAGGGGACCATGCTCCGAGGTGGGTAGGGGGTGGAGCCAGGGGACCATGCTCCGAGGTGGGTAGGGGCGGAGCCAGGGCACCATGCTCAGAGGTGGGTAAGAGATGCAGCCAGGGGACCGTGTTCAGAGATGGTTAGGGGGTGGAGCCAGGGGACTGTGCTCAGAGGTGGGTAGGGGGTGGAGACAAGGGGTGACTTGGAAGAGGGGAGGAGTTCCTGCACCTATTTTCTGAGAAAAAAGCCCTGCTTCTCGCACTAAATTCAGAGATTCCCCCCCCAGCCACAAAGACCTGGCATATTGGTTGTACCAACTATGGAATACCAGGCCCTCCAAAATGACTCTATAAGGTCCCCTTACTCAATATCCTGGCATCTTTTTACAACCCAAGATCTTATATGTCTGCTATTGAACCAACCCACCTCACCAAATTGAGGTTACAATACTTGGAAGTGACTTACCGCATACAGAGAGAGGCCATTGTGAAATACCAGCTCCTTTCCTCCTCCATCGAGATCTAGAAAATAAATAGCAAACGCAATGTTCAAATATTTGTTTTAGCGTATTATATTTATTTTATTAACATAAGAAAATTATTTATTAAAGCAGTGATTTCTTGGTTGGATTTCCATCACTGAAGCTTATAGGAACACAACATTTGTCATCACTTAGAATACAACACACCCATGTCAGGACCTCCTCCTTTACACAGGACATTTTTATTGTTTTACTGGCAGGACCCGGCTTAGTATATTGTGACCGTGGTGTCGATTTACCAAGGAAAATAGACTGTTCACTTTGCAAGTTCTGAAAAGTTTTCCCCCAGGGCTTATGAATGAGGTGAAGCTCTGCTGACTTCCATCATCGAATCATGTGCAGGCCAAAATGCTGTTTTTTTTTGTACAGTATTTTTATTGCACTTAGTTGAGTTTTCTTTGCAAAGTGAAATTTCACCAAGCTCTGGGCAAATTCATTTTCCAAAGTGCAACTGACTTTGTAAAGTTACCAGGTAAAAACAGTTTTTAGTCCTGACTCTGAAACTGGCTAGATTTTGGGCCCAATAACACCGTTGGCACGCTTGAGGACAGCCACAAAAGCCAATGTGACATGATTGCCTCGGGGGGGGGGGCAATTTCCCTGTTGCCCCCCCCCCCTGGATCCGCCGTTGTGAAGAAGCAGTAGTTTCTAAATGCATTTGGACACAGGCTGTGTCAAGATGTAACCAGGACGCCGTGGACAGCGTGAAATGCAATATAGCGCCAGGCTGGATGTGACATCACATGAAGGGAGTTTGTGAGAGGAACGGTAATGCATTTAGAAGCTACTGCTTCTTAATCAGACCACGATTTTAATACTGCACTTAGTCTGGTGCCCCTATAGCCCTGTTACTGCCTGCAGGCCTTTGTGACTGTCCTCAAGCACGTCAACGGTGTTATTGGGCCCAAACGCTAGCCAGTTTAAGAGTCAGGCCGTGTACACACGACCGAGGTTCTCGCTGGAAACCAGCGAGAACCTCGCTGGAAGCTGCATTCCAGTGAGGACCTCGGCCGTGTGTACGCTCTCGGCGAGCTTCCCGTCGGGAAGCCCGTTGAGCAGAAATAGAGAGCACGCTCTCTATTTGCTCGACGGCCCGCCTGGAAGAATGGCTGGTTGCCATTCCCGACGGGCGGGTCGCCGATTTCGACGGCCGGCAGGGAACCTCGACGGGCGGAACGATGTGTTCTGCCCGTCGAGGTTCTCTGCCGTGTGTACACGGCCTCAGGACTAAAAACTGTTTTTACAGTTTTTAGTCCTGCCCCTCTCTTAGTTAAGATGTACCTCTCAGTGAACGCTACACCCTACCCTATCCATTTAATAAAGTGTACTCTAACTCAGTTGTAGTGATATTATTTATATTGCAGTTGACATTTAGATGCACTGTTTATTGCTGATTCGCATGTTAACTCCAATTTAGTGGTAGAGAACCTGATGCCAAGTTACTTTGATATAGCTATTACTCTGTCTAGCAGACTTTTTACGTGCTGTGTGCTCATTTACGTTCAACCTTCCATCCATCACAACCCGTATATTGAGTGAATCTACCACTGAATGGTCTTGTGTTTATTTTTTCTGCTAGTAACCCACAGCCAGGTTAAAAGGTATGTATACTCAAGTTCTTACTCATGCTTGTAATGGTTTTCCTCCAATCAGGTGTGTCAGAGAGGCTGCGGTTGTTCTTGAAGTTGGGGGCGCAGGATGGAAAACCCACATTTACCAAGGGGGCTCCTTTGGGGGTAGCACCAGTAGTGTACATGGGCGTCCGCTCCATAGGGCAAGGGGGGTCATTTGCCCCCCCTGGAATCACCAGGGAGAGCCAAAAGCAGGGCCGAACTGGCCCTGGGGCCGCTTTAAGCGGGAGTCTTCTAGTGTTCCGCCTATGACACAAGCCGAACTAGGGGGGGGCGGGACCTTGCACACATACCCAGCTCCGTGACATAGGATATTAGCACCAGAGGACAGAGGGAGGGGATCGCCATTTTATATCGTTTACTAGGCCTGTGCTTTGTTTGTTCCAACATCTGTTGCCACAGGTAACACTAGACTATTTTCTAATGTGTTTTTAGCAAGTCTGGAAATGCAGAGCAAACACAACACAGAGTTGTAGCCTACGGCATAGTTTCTAGTTGTCCCTTATTTAGAGTGTCTGTCCCTCTTCTGGAATCAAATCAATTTGTCCCTCATTCCAAAAGGTTCCTCTTTTAGACCTGAAATTAATATACTGTCAATATAGTGTAGTGTTTCAGTCAAGGGAAAGGGGTGCTGTGTAATGTAAAGGGACACAGTGATGCATGGTGCTGTGTAATGTAAAGGGGTACAGTGATGCAGGGTGCTGTGTAATGTAAAGGGGTCTAGAGGTGAAGGGTGCCGTGTAATGTAAAGGGGTCCAGTGGTGCAGGGTGCTGTGTAATGTAAAGGGGCACAGTGGTGCAGGGTGCTGTGTAATGTAAAGGGGCACAGTGGTGCAGGGTGCTGTGTAATGTAAAGGGACACAGTGATGCAGGGTGCTGTGTAATGTAAAGGGTCCAGAGATGCAGGGTGCTGTGCAATGTAAAGGGGTCCAGTGGTGCAGGGTGCTGTGTAATGTAAAGGGGTCCAGTGATGCAGGGTGCTGTATAATGTAAAGGGGTCCAGAGCTATGAGGTGCTGTTTAATGTAAAGGGGTCCAGAGGTGCAGTTGTGGAGAGGGGGTACACAGTAGCGACAAAGATATTGAAAGATGTAGGGGGTACAGTGGGTTGTTTTTAACCACTTGCCGACCGCGCTATAGCGAAAATACTGCTACAGCGCGGTCGAGTAGTTTTGACACAACGTCCCTGGGACGTCGTCCTTCACTTTCGCGATTGCGCGTCCCCTGGGACGCGCTCGCGAAAGTGTCCATGATCGCCGGGTCTAGAAGACCCGGCGCATCACGGATCACGGTAAATTGCCACTGATAGCGGCCGTTTACCACGTGATCGCGCCGTCAAATGACGGCGCGATCACTTGTAAACAAACCGGCGTCATTTGATGACGCCGGTTCCTCCCTCTCCTCCCTCTGCTCTCTTTTCCCGTCGGTACAGTGTGCGAGGAGAGGGGGGGGGGGAGCGGGGTGTCAGCAGCTGAGCTGTGGCTGGATCTGTAACAAATGCAGTCACAGATCCAGCCATCCCTCAAAACATCCCAGCTCTGCAATCCCCAGTACACAGCAATCCCCCCAGTACCCAGCATTACCCCAGTACCCAGCATTACCCCAGTACCCCACAATACCCCAGTACCCCACAATACCCCAGTACCCCACAATACCCCAGTACCCAGCATTACCCCAGTACCCAGCATTACCCCAGTACCCCACAATACCCCATTACCCCAGTACCCTGCATTACCCCAGTACCCCACAATACCCCAGTACCCCACAATACCCCAGAATACCCCAGTACCCCACAATACCCCACAATACCCCAGTACCCCACAATACCCCAGTACCCTGCATTACCCCAGTACCCCACAATACCCCAGTACCCCACAATACCCCAGTACCCTGCATTACCCCAGTAACCCACAATACCCCAGTACCCCAATACGCTGCAATACCCCAGTACCCCAATACTCTGCAATACCCCAGTACCCCAATACTCTGCAATACCCCAGTACCCCAATACCACAATACTCTGCAGTACCCCAATACTCTGCAGTACCCCAATACTCTGCAGTACCCCAGTACCCCAATACTCTGAAATACCCCAGTACCCCAATACTCTGAAATACCCCAGTACCCCAATACTCTGCAGTAGTCCAGTACCCCAATACTCTGCAGTAGTCCAGTACCCCAATACTCTGCAGTACTCCAGTGCCCCAATACTCTGCAGTACTCCAGTGCCCCAATACTCTGCAGTACTCCAGTGCCCCAATACCTCAGTACCCCAATACCGCAATACCCTGTGCGATACCCTGAAATGCCCAAATACTCTGAAATACCCAAATACTCTGCAATACCCAAATACTATCGCCTATGGGGATTTTTAGGTAGCGAAGTTTGGCGCCATTCCACGAGTGTGCGCAATTTTGAAGTGTGACATGTTGGGTATCTATTTACTCGGCGTGACGTCATCTTTCACATTATGAAAAAAAATTGGGCTAACTACTGTTTTTTTTTTTTTTTTTTTTTAGCACAAAACTGTTTTTTAAAAAAAACTTGCGTTCAAAAAATTTCTACGAAAATACCGTGCGAGATAAAAAGTTGCAACGGCCGCCATTGTATTCTCTAGAGTCTTTGCTAAAAAAGCATATATAATGTTTTGGGGTTCTATGTAATTTTCTAGCAAATAAATGATGATTTTTCCATGTAGGAGAGAAATGTCAGAATTGGTCTGGGTGTTCCAGAACGCCTGATGGCGTTCCCTGCATATTGGGCCTCTGTATGTGGCGACGCTGTGTAAAAGTCCCACACATGGGGTATCGCCATACTCGGGAGGAATAGCAGAATGTGTTTTGGGGTGTAATTTGTGGTATGCATATGCTGTGTGTGAGAAATAACCTGCTAATATGACAGAAACAAGTTTTTTTTTTTTTTTTTTTTTACTTTTTTTTTTTTTTTTACAGAATTTTCAGTCGTTTTTCTTTTATAGCGCAAAAAATAAAAAACCCAGAGGTGATCAAATACCACCAAAAGAAAGCTCTATTTGTGTGAAAAAAAGGACAAAAATTTCAAATGGGTAGAATGTTGTATGACTGAGTAATTGTCATTCAAATTGTGAGAGCACCGAAAGCTGAAAATTGGTCTGGTTAGGAAGGGTGTTTAAGTGCCCAGTGGTCAAGTGGTTAAATTTTAACGTGGGGGCGCTTTTAACCCCCGCTAGCGGTCGAAGAAAGGGTAAAATGCGACTGTGTATCGCCACTGCTGAAGCGCCCCCTCTGAAAAAATGGCAGCTGACGCCCATGGTAGGGTATTTAGGTTTTGTGCTGCCCTAGGCCTGACTAAAATCATGCACCCCCTAATTTAATTATGACCCACCCCTTCCTGTAAAGGCCACACCCCTTCCTGTTTGAGACCCGCCCTGAAAATTTGCGAGTGGGGACACTAGTTCGAATGGCAGTGGATTTGCTTAATTTGCATATATTTCCTCTCACTTCCTGTTTGGCTATGGGGTAGGAAGTGAAGGTAAATCTCTCCAATGGGACAGGGATGGTAAAGAAAAAAAAAACAGGCAGGGACTATAACCCTCCCTTACTCTACCCAAAATGGAAAAAAAAAGGGTTGCCTATACTATAGCTCTACTAAGCACAAATTTCTGATCATTTTATAGAGAGGACTAAGAAGATATAACCATGCCAATGGTGCAGCAGAAAACATATACTGTAGCACAGTGAGGAAGGTTTGTGGTCTAGGATGTTAGGACAGTCAAAATTAAAAGCAGCAATACCCCCCCCCCCCCCACAGTTGCTGAATGCCGGCCATCCGCATACGGGAAGCAGTCCGCCCTATAGGCAGGGCTGTCTTAATGAGAGGGCACACCTGGGCACTGTCCAGGGGCCCCAGCTGCATGGGGGGCCCCTTGCACTTTCCTTAAAGCAGCTGGTCCTTAAGCCCACGCTGCCCTGAAATTGGGGGCCCCACGATGGCACTAAGAGTGATAGATACACAGGGGAGGAAGTCTGCCTCCTACCCACTTGAAGTCTGTTTACTTGCACTGTCATCGTTGTAGGGGCCCCAGAGCATTTCTTTGCCCAGGGGCCCATGATGCTAATAAGACGCCCTGCCTATACGACTGGTGCTGCACTAACACAAGCCAGCGTGGACTCTTTCCGTGCTGCCCCCCTGCAAAGTGCTGCCCTAGGCCTGGGCCTTGTTGGCCAGGATACAGCGCTGAGTTAGCACTACAGGTAAAATGTTTAGGTTGGGTTACAAACCGATAGATATTACTCTAGTGTTCACTAAATGTGAAGTATATTGTAAAAACAAAGACCCATGACAGCAAGCGACATGACAGCTCTTCAAACCCTCATGGATGGAAATTCATATCCACGTGGCTCTGTATTCACTTATATAATACACCCGAATCCACAGGCAGGTGTACTGTTTGCCTAAGGACGCACCTTAATTTCACCGTCTGCACACACCAGGAATTATGGATATAATTATATAACAGTGATTTTATGGATGCTGAAATAAAATGGAAAAATAAATATGGATGACACTTGCTGGTTCAGCGACTTCAACAATTTGTCAGATTAAATTAAACTCTCGTAAGCTCAACAGATAGAAAAATACACGCCTTAATTCCAGGGATGCAATTGTTCACTGAGCAAATATGTCACACCTGATTTTATATGGCCGTCTCCGCTCCTCCCAAAAACAGAGACTGCAGCTTGTTCTTACCTAAGATATACGAAGGGCTGTAAAGGGCCAGATTCAGGTAGAGTTAGGCTGGAGTATCAGTGATACTCCAGCCTAACTGTCACTTTAAGCCGGCGTTTCTGTTTTCTGTAACCAGAAAACAAGAAACGCCGGGTTGGAGTTCCGATGCGATCGGCGTAATTGAATTTCGCCATCGCATCGCAACTTTAATTTAAAAATGGCGCCGGGGGCGTTCCCGCTGATTAACGCTGAAAAAATATGTTAATCAGCGGGAATCGGCAATTCACGATCGTATTCGGGCGCGATGCGGTGACTTTCCGACGTTTCCGTAAGCGATACGCGGCGTAAAGATAAAGCAGCCCCCTAGTGGAGTATCCTATGTTAAGTATAGCGGTCGTCATCGCGTTGAAAAAAAAAATCGCGTCGCTTGCGTAAAACGTCCATGAATGGGGATTTGACGTCATTGACGTATCACAAACTGCACATGCGCCATGATGTAGACGCATTAAACAGCACCCTTATGCGCATGCTCACAACCACGCTGGCACAACTGCCTAAGCTACGCCGGATCACCACGTACGCCGTGAACTTAACGTACGTCCAGCCAGACACACGTCCAACGCAATACGCCGGCTTGTGTTCTCTGGTGCAGACCTTTGCATGTCTGTTGCCGGGTTGCACCTCATCTATGGGGAATAACTTTAAGCCGGACATGCAACTTACTCGCACAGCATGCGTCGGGCGCACGCACGTTCGTGAATCGCTGTATTTCCCTCATTTGCATATTTGAATGCCTAATTAATGGGAGCAGCAACATGCGTCCAGACGAAAAGTGTGCCCACGCTACGCCGGCGTGTGCAAGCTACGTCGGCATAGAGTGGCCAGTTTTTAGGCGTATGTTGGTTTGTGGGTCTGGCGCACAGATACGCCGGCACACATTTGCACTTACGTCGGCCTAAGTGCTTTGTGAATCTGGGCCATAGACTTCAATGTTAACCCTCAGAAGTTGCATTAAAGTCGTACCTGAATAATATACAAAGCAACTTGTGCGCAACATTTGTCCATTATTACTGGTCTAAGCCAAAGTTGCATCCAAGTTGTACCCATCCAAAGTTACACCCATCCATAGCGCAAATTTTAAGTCGTACAAGTGTAAATGTAAATAGAGCCTAAAAATTATATTAAAGTCTTGTTTTTTTATAAAAAAAAAAAAAAAAACATGTCATACTTACCTGCTCTGTGCAGCAATTTTGCACAGAGCAGCCCGGATTCTCCTCTTCTTGGATCCCACGTTGGCACTCCTGCCCGTCCCTCTTGCCGAGTGCCCCCACAGCAAGCAGTTTGGAGACCACTAATATAGACCATGCAATTGCTAGAGAGCCCAGCAGACAGGACACCGTTTGTCAGCGTTATCACTAGGAGTGTTCGCACACTCCACGCGCAGAGCCCCGCCAGGAAGTCGGCACTGCGCTGCGCTAATCACAGGCAGGGAGATATTGTCCCGATGTGTGGCTGCAGAGATTGGGAAATGTCCCCCTGCCTGTGATTAGCATAGTGTCTACAAAATAGGGGATATATTTATAGCATTTTTAATATTATTATATGTTTACTAATAATGTGCTCGATCTCCAATTTTTATCGGGACTGCGACATTATGGTGGACACATCGAACACCGATGACACATTTTTGGGACCGTTGACATTTATACAGCGATCAGTGCTATAAAAATGCACTGATTGCTGTAAAAATGTCACTGCCATGGAAGGGGTTAACACTAGGGGCGATGAAGGGGTTAATTGTGTTCCCTGGGTGTGTTTCTAACTGGGGGGGACGACTGACCTATAAGAAATGACAGATCGGGATTCCTAGCTATTAGGAACTCACAATCTACATCTCCTCACATAACAGAACAGGGATGTGTGTGCTTACACAAACCTGTTCTGCCTCTCGTGCCCGAGATCGATCACGGCCGGCGGTCATTGTGACCACCAGTCACGAGCATCGGCGCCCTTGCGATGCGGCGGCACGCACACGCCTGCTATCCCGCTTAAAGGGACCGACGTACAGCTACGGTATTTCGCGGGATCTTGCCGACCTGCTGCAGTATAATGACGGCGGCTGGACGGCAAGTGGTTAAGCTTACAGTGACACTAAACTCTGGTTTTAAAAAAAAAGGAAACTCTATCCAAGTGTGTATTCTTAACTGATAAAAGTACTTTATATTGCTCTCACCCCCTCCATTTCTCCACATTCCTTTTTTTTTTTTTTGCTGCAGTGATCAAACATCCTGTTACTGGGTGGCTACATTCGATCGCCATGGTCCCTCTGTATGTAGGAACTCCCGAGATGGACTCTGGACTATGTACTATATAGGATTAGTAGTTTGCATAGAGCCATTCACGTGACCACAGCTAACATACACTGCTCATTCCACACAAATGGAAGTGAGGGGAAGAAGGAACTATGGGTATCTGCTGTACACACAGCATTGTACTATGGGCCTGCTGGGAGAAATAATAGCCAATCCATACAATCCATGACCTGATTGATCGCTAATGTCTGTCCATTAATAAATATCTCTGGTCTGTATCTGAAGCAGTATTGTCCTCTGAATGCAAATGTTAAACTTCGCCAAGAGCAACGATGCAAATGTCACAATGAGCAAAAGGGAATAAAGCAAATGCTACATTCAGCTTGTCTGGAATACATGAACTTTGTTTCATGTATAAATATGTTTGGCAATACAATCTTACAGTCTACAGCTCCAGTCTAACAGGAATCTTGTGGATCCTGACCATTGTTGGGCAATATCTAACTTTCTCCCCGAGACTTCCTACCTGGCTGCATTTCCAAACCCATAGGGCAAGGGAGCCTGACAAAACACCATGCTGGTCAGCAATCCATTTACAGTGACAACTGCTTGTTCCCTTTCAGAGGTGTATCATTTTCAACAGCAATTGTATATAATTAGGTAACTTTTTCTCAGGCAGTCCCGTGAGACCTTTTGTTAATCTCTCCCAATGACTTTTCCTTTTGTAACATGAAGCCCTTGGCATACGTGTCCATATTTTTTGCATGCATGCGTAGAAAGGGGCCCTGGCTCTCACACACAAGTTCAGCACTGCCACTGATCCCAACTCCCCGCCAGCACTGCCACTGATCCCAACTCCCCGCCAGCACTGCCACTGATCCCAACTCCCCGCCAGCACTGCCACTGATCCCAACTCCCCGCCAGCACTGCCACTGATCCCAACTCCCCGCCAGCACTGCCACTGATCCCAACTCCCCGCCAGCACTGCCACTGATCCCAACTCCCCGCCAGCACTGCCACTGATCCCAACTCCCCGCCAGCACTGCCACTGATCCCAACTCCCCGCCAACTCCCTGATCCCAACCAGCACTGCCACTGATCCCAACTCCCCGCCAGCACTGCCACTGATCCCAACTCCCCGCCAGCACTGCCACTGATCCCAACTCCCCGCCAGCACTGCCACTGATCCCAACTCCCCGCCAGCACTGCCACTGATCCCAACTCCCCGCCAGCACTGCCACTGATCCCAACTCCCCGCCAGCACTGCCACTGATCCCAACTCCCCGCCAGCACTGCCACTGATCCCAACTCCCCGCCAGCACTGCCACTGATCCCAACTCCCCGCCAGCACTGCCACTGATCCAAACTCCCCGCCAGCACTGCCACTGATCCCAACTCCCCACCAGCACTGCCACTGATCCCAACTCCCCGCCAGCACTGCCACTGATCCCAACTCCCCGCCAGCACTGCCACTGATCCCAACTCCCCGCCAGCACTGCCACTGATCCTAACTCCCCCCACCCCCCACCAAGGAGTAAAAATAGAGAATGCATGGAAGGGAGAGAAAAAGAGGGGGAGGAACAAAGAAAGGGAGAGAAAGAATAAGAACAAAATGTGGAAAAGCTAGAAAATGTGGAACCAATGAAGGGTAATTTTGAACAACTCGTGACTGTAGCTGATAAAGTAAAAAGTAATGTTTTGCATTAAAACTAGTTTGTTGAAATCGAGCTGTTTTATTCACCTCTGTCACTCCTGAATCGTTATTCTCACTGACTTCCTGGTTTGCGGTGCGCATCCATGCCTGTGAGGGATAAGAGAGCATCTTCATGCAGGGCTGTAGTCATAGGGAGGGGGTGAGAACATTCTGCTTTCCACCATGCCAAACAGCTCAGGTGCTGGTGGAAAGCAAGAAGAGGAGAGACAGGAAATGGCATTTTCAAATCTGGATTACTATATTTTGGAGGTCAAAAGGGAAAAACGAGGTAAGTGATATTTAAATGCTCTAGCTTACAGCAATCAATTGATCTAATAAAAAATGAACCTTTAGTGTTCTTTTAATTAAAGGTGAGTTGGAGAAGAGCATTCTTACATTGTGATAGTAGGAGGATTGCTAAATGATGATTAGTGTAAGGCCTCATTCATCCGTTCTGGTCCGTCTGTCAGTTTTGACGGCGGACCTGAACGGGCGCTCCATGCATCTCTATGAAGCGAGACATGTCTGCTGACATCCGACCTGATCCAATCCGCTAAAAACAAACGTATGGGGGATACGTCCCCATCCGTCCATGCGGATCGGATCGGGTAAGATCTGATGAAAACGGACATGCTGTCCGTTTTCATCAGATCGCTCCATAGGAGACAGCGGAGCTGCACAAGCTCCTTCCCGCTCAGTGAGCAGAGAGGAGCTTGTCATCCGTCGGCTCAGCGGAGATCTGCGGACTGATCTCCCACTGAGCTGGCGGACACAGGCGAACTCCGTCGGGACGGACTGTGACGGAGTCTGCCAAGTGTGAAGGAGCCCTAACGCCGTTGGCTTTTGTAGCGGTACTCCCGAAGGAGCTGCTGAGATATGATGGGATGGCATGTTACCTCATGGCTCAGGTGAAGTGTCTAGGGTGAACGATGAATGCAATAGCATAGCAGTAAAGTAATGTCTGCAAATAGGAAGTCTCTTTAAATGTGCTCTTTATTACCCAGCCGGGTAAAAACAGTTAACAGGTGATGGGAAGGATAGATAAAGGTTGGAAGGAGAACAGCAGATTCAGGCCTTGGATGCGGAAACAATCCCGCTTCCGACAACACTTTGTTTTCTCTCGCCACTCCAGCCTGAATGGGTATAGCGTACCTGGACAGGTCTCTCTCACCGACCTGGCAGCCAGAGTATCACTCGGAACTTGAGAAGAAATCTCTCTCACAGACTCTTCCAGGGTGAACTTCAGGAAAGCGCCTCTGACACAGGCCTTCCCTGATTGTGGATATGGAGGAACTCCTCCTGAATAAAGCTTTGCTTGAGTCTTCCTTTTTTAACGTCGCACAGGTACCGACTGAGAGAGGAATCAATCCCTCAGTGTCCAGTAGCCTGATCCCCGATGGCTCGTTCCAGTGCTGTTGGACCGCCAGCCTCTCAATGGCGCTCCTCAACTGGACTCCCCACCGAACTTGCTTGGGATCTTTAGAGATGAGAACCCAGTTTATCACTGGGTTCCCGTACTGCTTGGATGCTCCGGACCAGCTTGGCTCCGGAACCAAGTATGCAGCGTAGCACCCACGCCCCGGCCAGGTAGGCCATAACGCTTGGGGCGCAGTGATGTGGCCACCCTAAAGGTGGGTGCCACACTCCAGGAAAAACCACCTAAAATGGCGTCTGCCTAATAAGTACCCTCTCCCAGCATGCCCAAGCCTCCTGACTGGTCGCTTGGAGAGAACACTCGAACCTCAGCTTCCACTGCTGCCACCTGTCGACCCGGGGTGGAACTACACCCTAAGCACAACAGAATGAGCCCACAGTACAGCCAAGCTGAAACAGAGAGCCCTAACAATAATCAGGATTGAGATCAGAGTCACTTACACTCTGATCATGCCCTTAAATTTACTAGCACCCGTACTTTGAAGTACATGGGCGCTACAATTTGTTAAGTGATGTTGGTTCCAGAGCTATGTAGCCATCATAAGATGGAAGGTCAATCTGTCACTACTCAAGAAACCCCCAACAACCTCTGGAGGAACCCCAGAATTGCACAGAACCCTAAATGAGAATGCCTGCGAGATGAAAGCTGCATACACTAATGATGGTTTCCCTAAGCACATTAGTGGAGGTCCTGCACATAAAGTGGAGGATTCTATTGTACTTTATGGAGTCTGAATACACAGGAAGGGTCATTTACACTGCAAAAGGGTTGTTTTGCACACTAAAAGAATCTTACATTCAGAGAGGAATCCTACTGTACAGCTCATTGGGGCTGGAAAAAGTCAGGTGGGAAAGACACTGGGCCGGATTTAGAAAGTAGTTACGTCGGCGTATCTACTAAAAATAGCCGGCGTATCTTTTTTCTGTATTCAGAAAACAAGATTTGCCGGAATTCAGCTAAGATACGAGCGGCGTAAGTCTGTTACACCGTCGTATCTTAGTTGCATATTTACTCTGGCCGCTGGGTGGCGCTTCCGATTTACGCGTCGAATATGCAAATGAGCTAGATACGATTCACGAACGTACTTGCGGCTGGGCATCATATTTTACATCGTTTTTTCGTAAGCGTTAGTCCGACGTAAAGTTACCCCTGCTATATGAGGCGCAGCCAATGTTAAGTATGGACGTCGGGACAGAGTCGTATCGTACGTCGCTTGCGTAAATCTTTCGGGAATGGGGTAAGTTACGTTAACGTTGTTTACATTGACTACTTGCGATGTGATTTTGCGCATGCCCACTGGGATACGTCCACGGGCGGCGCATGCGCCGTTCAGAAAAAAACGTAAATTACGTGGGGTCATGATTCATTTACATGGATCACGCCCCCTACTTACCTATTTTGAATCAGGCGCACTTACAATTTACGCTACGCCGCCGCAACTTACGGAGCAAGTGCTTTCTGAATAAGGCACTTGCCTGTAAAAGTTGCGGAGGCGTAGCGTAAATAACATACGCTACACCGCCCGAAAGATACACAAATGTATCTGAATCCGGCCCAAGATCTTTTGCACTAAAGAATCCGTCTTTACACCCAAGGGAACTGCACAGAATATTGGAGGAAGGATACTTCCGAATATTGGTAGAAGAATCACCAGAGAAAGGGAACATGAATTAAGGAGGTATCCAGTGCATTAAAGTGATACTAAACGTTCGCGTTTTTATTAAAAACAAACATGTCATACTTACCTCCACTGTGCAGTTCGTTTTGCACAGAGTGGCCCTAAACCACCTGTTCTGGGGTCCCACGGCGGCTCCTCCCCGCATTAGATAACTCCTTCTGGGAAACTTTCACCTGAGGGGGTTACCTTGCGACATAAGGTTTTGGAGATATTTCCCTCGCAATGAGCCGCTGATTGCAGCGGCGCATGCGCACAGGGAATTCTCAGCTGCAGGCCCGGCAGACGCTGGACCTTCCGAGACGACATTGCGGCTCCAACCACTCACACCGCTAGAGCCGCGATACTCGGAAGACACGACGAGGCAACATGTCAGCCACTTCGGTGTGAACCAGGTAAGTTACCGATGCCTCGTTCTAAAGTAAGTATTTCATAATGAGCTAGTAGGCGATGCCTACTAGCTCATTATGCCTTTTGCCTTACAGGTGACCAAAAAAAATAAATATTTAGGGGACTATACAAAAACTTGAAATATGTTGGTTGGATTTGTCAGGTGACACTTCTTGGGGTTGATCTCAGTAATGGAATGAAGACAAACCAGTCATTTTTTTTCCTGTTACGACATTTAACCAGGTACAAAACAACTGTATATAGTAAACTTTATGGATTGAGTTCCTCAAATACTCAACATACCACTGAAGGTTAGTACAATATATATATATAGTAAAACCTTGGTTTGAGAGTAACTTGATTTGAGAGCATTTTGCAAGACAAGCAATTTTTTTTTTATAACTGATATACAAGCGATGTCTTGATATACAAGTAGTATAAAAGAGAAGAGAGACACCTCTAGTGTATACAATGTGGTTACATTTAATGAAGATACAACATTTAACAACTCACATGGCTGATGATTAAAACAGGCACATCTAAGTATGAAGGCATCCGGGGTAAAGCTGTCCACAAACACCAGGGATGTCAAACTGGTGGCCCTCCAGCTGTTGCAGAACTACAAGTCCCATCATGTCTCTGCTTTTGGAAGTCATACTTTTAACTGTCAGCCTTGCAATGCCTCTTGGGACTTGTAGTTCTGTAACAGCTGGAGGGCCGCCAGTTTGACACCAGTGACATAGACCATGCCCCGCACTGCCATTGACGCCATCCGTTCCACTCTGGGCTCCGCGGCCTCGTTTTCAGATCACGCTACTGCAGGGTAGTCTTCCCGGTCACGATTGCAGACTGGCAGCGGTAAGAGTTAGCGGTGCGGAGGACGGTCTGTGTGGACAGCTTTACCCCGGATCTCTGCATACTTAGATGTGACTCAACCATGTGAGTTGCTAAATGTTGTACCTTCATTAAATGTAACCATATTGCTATACTTCGAGGCGCCTCTCTTCTCTTTAAGGCCGCGTACACACGATCAAACATGTCCGCTGAAACTGGTCCGCAGACCAGTTTCAGCGGACAAGTTCGATCGTGTGTACGGCCTATCGGACTGTTTTCCAGCGGACAAAAGTTTCTAAACATGCTTAGAAACCTGTCCGCTGGAAACTTGGCCGTCGGACCAAAACGATGGTTAGTACACAAAATCATCGGACCAAAATCCTGCGCATGCTCACAATCAAGTCGACGCATGCTTGGAAGCATTGAACTTTGTTTTTTCATCACTTCGTTGTGTTCTACGTCACCACGTTCTGGTCCGAGGGGATGGTGTGTACGCACATCAGACCAACAGACCACTTCAGCGTGGTCCGATGAAAACGGTCCGTCGGACATGTTTCCTCGGACATGTCTCATCATGTGTACGCGGCCTCATACTCTGTAGTTTTCTGATGGATTTTGCTTTTAATCCCTTTTGTGGATGGGCATTTTATCACATATAAACATTATAATAAAAACAGAAGGACCTATGAATAAATGGTTGTGGAACGAATCATCTGAGTTTCCATTATTTCTTATGGGGAAATTTGCTTTGATATACAAGTGCTTTGCATTATGGAACAAATTATTATTATTATTATACAGGATTTGTATAGCGCCAACAGTTTACGCAGTGCTTTACAATATAAAAGGGAGACAATACAGTTACAATACAATAAAATACAAAAGGATTAAGAGGGCCCTTGCTCAGAAGAGCTTACAATCTAATAATTTTGCTTGCAATCCAAGGTTTTACTGTATACTTTAGCGAATGCTTAAAACTTGAGCCAAAATCAGCTCAGCCATTCATAATGATCCTTCTAGCAAAGTGTCATATTTGCCACATTGCTACTCTTAGCTTGACTCTTTGTAAAGTTTAATATTTAAAGCGGAAGTTCACCCTAAATATACTCTTTCTCATGTGATCCAGCATACTGGCGTCAGCGCCAATATGCTGTTTTTTTTTTTTTTAAATCCCCCACTTACTGTATAATCTTTAATTTTAATTTCTTTCCCCCGCGGTGGATGGCGCCTATACAGCCCGTCACATCTTACGAAAATAACCGATTTAGGACTCGGGTATTCTTGGCGCAATGCGGTGCCTGCGCACAGACCTAGGAGCTGACTGCGCAGGCGCCGTATTTCTCAGAGTTC
Organism: Rana kukunoris; assembly: GCA_029574335.1. Taxonomy (NCBI): domain Eukaryota; kingdom Metazoa; phylum Chordata; class Amphibia; order Anura; family Ranidae; genus Rana; species Rana kukunoris. The sequence goes on along the minus strand of CM056055.1, from coordinate 181,879,686 downwards.
TATTCCGGCTTTTTTCGGAGGGCGTGACGCGCCATAGCCGTAGGACTCGGAGAAATACGGCGCCTGCGCAGTAAGCTCCTAGGTCTGTGCGCAGGCGCCGCATTGCGCCGAGATTACCCAAGTCCTAAATCAGGTATTTTCGTAAGATGTGACGCGCTATGCTGGCGCCATTCACCACGGGGGAAAGAAATTGAAGATTACACAGTAAGTGGAGGATTTGAAAAAAAAAAAAAACAGCATACTGGCGCTGACGCCAGTATGCTGGATCACATGGGAGCAGGGCTTTTTTTCAGGGGGAACTTGGGGGAACTCAGTTCCACCACCTTTGGCTCAGACCCTTTGGTGCCCGCTCACCACAATCACTTGTAAACACAGAAGTCTGGTTTCTGTGTTTACAAGTGACAGCTCTGCACTCTGTGTGTAACCCCCCTGAACTCTGTACTCTGTATGTAATGCAATCTTGGTATTTAATGCCCCTTTAAGACCCTTCTACTGTTTGTGAAATCTGAACGGGGTCGTGGTTGAGTTCCTGCACCTATTTTCTGAGAAAAAAAGCTCTGCATGGGAGAGATTATATTTAGGGTGAACCACCTCTTTAACATTTTTATACTGACCTTGTGTTTGCTATAGTTGAGGGCTTTGTCATACAGACTAATCCCGGCCATCAGTTTCTCCATGCTGTCTTCTTCATTCAGCAGTCCCACGTCATAGGCATGGGCATAACCCTGCTCTGCCAGGCAGCGGGCAGCCCTTAGCCTATGCTCCTTGCTGCCCTCATCCTCTGTCTCCAGGCCCATGAGATGAGATATCCTATCTGTGCAGGTTGAAGCCTCTTCCTCCAAATTCAGTCTATCATACACATATGCCAGGTTGGCCCATGCGTTTAAATTATCCGTTTCTTGCTTGGTGATGTTATCAAAAATCTCCTTGGCACTGTCAATCTCATCCAGATAGAAAGAAAAGACGCCGAGCAGATTTCTGATTGCTGAGTGCTGGAACGTAGAGTCAAAGTCTAGCTGGAACTGAAGGGCATCCCGCTTCAATTTAATGTCCCGTCTTCGAAACTCTGCTGGGGTGCAAGATTCAAAGTTAAGGTTCATTTCCAAGTGGAAATGGCCAGGAATGTATTCAAATTCATCTATGAGAGTTTCTATGTCCACGCCGGACTCTTCCTCCATGGCTGCACAGCTAGTAAATCCCTTAAGTCGTTCCAGCTCAGTGTACCTGTATATCTGGTCTGAGTCACCTGTAGCCTGGGAGGAGTTTCACCTGGGAGAGGTGGCTGTGTACAATTTCCTCCTCACCCAGGTGACTTATGCACAGATTTGGCAAGTCCATGCATTATTTATACCTCTCTGCTTTGTCATTATAGTTTCCCATAGAGCACAGAATTAGAACAGATGCACAATCAACATACACACCATATACAGCAATGGTCCCCTGGGAATGCAACGGGTGATTTAATAATTAATAATGGGTATTATGGCTGTCAATGCCATCATGGAGAGAGTTCCAAAGGTAAAAGCTATTAAGTCAAAAGTTATTGAGCTGTAAAGTTAATAGGCATGGCTCTATAAATTGTGCTATGACAGGTATAAGCTGGAAGCAACATATGGACTCCAAGAAGGTGAACTCATATAACATCTTAATAACTGCTAAATATACAGGTGAAATATATACAAGGGAGCCGTTTAATCTGGCAAAATATTTAGATTTCTGTCACTAGAACCTTCAGGGCTCCGGTGCACGAAAGCCAACCCACTGATTACGGGGCCCTTTACTCCCGTCAAGGGGCCCTTTATTGCAGTCCTGCAGCGGGACCCCTTCCTGCCAACTTGGGCCATCCTCCCACGTAGGCAAAATACCAGGGACCTGCAATCCTGGTAGTTCTGCCACAGTAGTTTTCTATTTTTAATTTTTACCATTTAAATATATATTTTTTATATATTTTTTTATTATTATTATTTGTTTGGAGCCCCACGGGGGGGCTTTAGTGAGTTATCAGGGGTCTAAACAGACCACCTTTTTTTTTTTTTACTATTTTTTTGTTTTTTATATTATTATTATTTTTTTTTTAGAAGCCCCATTAGGAGGTTTAGTAAGTTATCAGGTGTCTAAACTATATTTGAAAATGCTGAACTGTCCTAAATGTCACGTTTATGAGCGTTAAGCATTTTTTTTTCCGCCTAAAAGCTTCTGGGTGGCAGAATGCCAGGGTCATGCGACCCTGGTAGTTCTGCCACTGGTGTCAGTAGTTTTCTATGTTTGTTATTTTATTTTTTACCATTTAAATTTATGAATTTAAAAAAAAAAAAAAAAATTATTTTTATTATTAATACTTTTTTGGAGCCACATTGGGGGGCATTAGTGAGTTATCAGGGGTCTAAACAGACCTCTGATTTTCCACCTTTTTTTTACCATTTTTTTTGTTTTTTATATTATTTTTTTTTTTTTTTTTAGAAGCCCCATTAGGAGGTTTAGTAAGTTATCAGGTGTCTAAACTATATTTGAAAATGCTGAACTGTCCTAAATGTCACGTTTATGAGCGTTAAGCATTTTTTTTTCCGCCTGAAAGCTTCTGGGTGGCAGAATGCCAGGGCCATGCGACCCTGGTAGTTCTGCCACTGGTGTCAGTAGTTTTCTATTTTTGTTATTTTATTTTTTACCATTTAAATTTATGATTTTTTTTAAAATGTTATTTTTTATTTTTATTAATACTTTTTTTGGAGCCACATTGGGGGGCATTAGTGAGTTATCAGGGGTCTAAACAGACCTCTGATTTTCCACCTTTTTTTTTTTTACAATTTTTTTGTTTCTTATATTATTATTTTTTTTTTTTAGAAGCCCCATTAGGAGGTTTAGTAAGTTATCAGGTGTCTAAACTATATTTGAAAATGCTGAACTGTCCTAAATGTCACGTTTATGAGCGTTAAGCATTGTTTTGTTTTTTTGCCTGAAAGCTTCAGGGTGGCGCTGGTAGTTCTGCCTCTGGTGTCAATAGTTTTCTATTTTCTTCTTTTACCATTTAATTTATTAATTTTTTTACAATTTTTTTTTTCATTATTATAAAAAAAAAAAAAAAAAAAAAATGGAGCCCTATTGTGGGCTTATCAGGGGTCCAAACAGACCTGATTTTCCACCATTTTTTTCTACTAATAATCTTTTTTTTAGGAGCCCCATTGGGGTTTTTTTGTGAGTTATCAGGGGTCTAAACTATATTTGAAAATTCTGAACTGTCCTAAATGCCACATTTATGAGCATTGGGCACTTTTTTTGGCCTGAAAGCTTCAGGGCGGCGGAATGCCAGGGCTCTGCAACCCTGGTAGTCCTGCCACTGGTGTCAGTAGTTTTCTATTTTTGCTATTTTATTTTTTACCATTTTATATTTTTTTTACACATTTTTATTGTTATTATTATTTATTTATTTTGGAGCCCCCATTGGGGGGTTTTAGTGAGTTCAGAGGTCTAAACAAACATCAGATTTTCTACCTTTGAGACAGAGAAAAAAACATCTCTGCAGACTCAGCTGCATAGAATGAATGTACAGAGCTTCCCAGTCATTCACAGACTGAAGCATAGTAAACAAAGTTTTCCTACGCTTCAGATATGAACAGTCAGTGATTTGTACTGATCACTGACTCTGTCCATTCAGAAAAGGAAGGAGCCTGTAAATTACATATATTCAGGCCCCTTCCCGCTCTCCACCGTGAAAGCATCCCCCTAAGCAGCCAGCAGGAGAGGGAAGGGGGGAAGCCGGAAAAGCTGCAGCTGAAGGGGGGGGGGGGGCTAGGAGAGTATACAGGGGTCTGGGGGCAGCAGGACCTGGATAGAAGGGACGGCATATAGAGGAACTGATCCCCTACATTTTCCTCCTGCAGGCATTGAGAGAGGGAGAGAGAGAAGGGAGAACTGGTGACATTTTATATGTTCTAGTCACACAACGGTGTTGGGATCTATCTGTGTGTTTTTATACTTTGACACAATCGATTGGCTACTTGTGCTTCTTCTGTGTCCTCCAGTCTGAGCTCTGCTGTACAGTGCACTACAAGAGGCCGCCACTAAGTCAAATTCTGATACTTATGCTTCTTGCATTTAAAATATACACTTATTATCTCAACTGTACATTGTTCTCAGAGTACATTACACGCCCGACAGGCTGTTTATAATGGGTTTGAGACCGGACTCCAACAGTTCTAGATGCGCAAGAGATCATGGGGACCTAATCCATTTGTTATGGCGCTGCCCCAAGCTTCATTTGGAAGTTGTAGCCACCATTAACAGAGTTTATCTGACTGCTATACCCATTGATCCGAAACCATGCTTACTGGGGATTTTGGACGACATCCCCACGGATGACAATGGCAGGCAGGCCATAGCGATGGCTCTGTTTCAGACCCGCAGGCTGATCCTTCGACATTGGAAGGCGGTTGAGCCCCCAACGTTGAAGGAATGGATTACCCAAATGGGTGATACCATTAGAATGGATAAGTATATGTATCAACACAGGGGTTGTTCGGAAAAATTTGATAGGCTGTGGGCTCCATGGATGGATACCCCTGGCCTGTCCCCGGTTGATTTGGTCATGGATAGGTTGTTTAGATAGTTGATGGGTGGACAGGCGTGAGGTAGGGAGGACGGGGAATAAGACTCATTACGTGTATGTATTTTGAATTCCAGGGCGATCTGTTGAAGGAATGGCACCTTTTAATTGTAGTGATTGACATGTGTAATATGTGATGGCAATGGTTGCTATGGAAACTGTCTGAATATACCTTTTGAGCTGATATCTGAACTGTTGGAATAATTTCGTGTCCTATATGTGAGCTGTGGACTAGCTGTGAATTTATTTTCTGTTCCTTTTTTGTCTCAATAAAAAAAAAAAAAAAAAATATATATATATATATATATATATATATATATATATATATATATATATATATATACAGTGCAGAAAATAAGTATTTGAACACTCTGCTATTTTGCAAGTTCTCCCACTTGGAAATCATGGAGGGGTCTGAAATTGTCATCGTAGGTGCATGTCCACTGTGAGAGACATAATCAAAAACAAAATTCCAGAAATGACAATGTATGATTTTTTTAACTATTTATTTGTATGATACAGCTGCAAATAAGTATTTGAACACCTGAGAAAATCAATGTTAATATTTGGTACAGTAGCCTTTGTTTGCAATTACAGAGGTCAAACGTTTCTTGTAGTTTTTCACCAGGTTTGCACACACTGGAGGAGGGATTTTGGCCCACTCCTCCACACAGATCTTCTCTAGATCAGTCAGGTTTCTGGGCTGTCGCTGAGAAACACGGAGTTTGAGCTCCCTCCAAAGATTCTCTATTGGGTTTAGGTCTGGAGACTGGCTAGGCCACGCCAGAACCTTGATATGCTTCTTACAGAGCCACTCCTTGGTTATCCTGGCTGTGTGCTTCGGGTCATTGTCATGTTGGAAGACCCAGCCTCGACCCATCTTCAAAGCTCTAACTGAGGGAAGGAGGTTGTTGCCCAAAATCTCGCAATACATGGCCCCGGTCATCCTCTCCTTAATACAGTGCAGTCGCCCTGTCCCATGTGCAGAAAAACACCCCCAAAGCATGATGCTATCACCCCCATGCTTCACAGTAGGGATGGTGTTCTTGGGATGGTACTCATCATTCTTCTTCCTCCAAACACGGTTAGTGGAATTATGACCAAAAAGTTCTATTTTGGTCTCATCTGACCACATGACTTTCTCCCATGACTCCTCTGGATCATCCAAATGGTCATTTGCAAACTTAAGACGGGCCTTGACATGTGCTGGTTTAAGCAGGGGAACCTTCCGTGCCATGCATGATTTCAAACCATGACGTCTTAGTGTATTACCAACAGTAACCTTGAAAACGGTGGTCCCAGCTCTTTTCAGGTCATTGACCAGCTCCTCCCGTGTAGTCCTGGGCTGATTTCTCACCTTTCTTATGATCATTGAGACTCCACGAGGTGAGATTTTGCATGGAGCCCCAGTCCGAGGGAGATTGACAGTCATGTTTAGCTTCTTCCATTTTCTAATGATTGCTCCAACAGTGGACCTTTTTTCACCAAGCTGCTTGGCAATTTCCCTGTAGCCCTTTCCAGCCTTGTGGAGGTGTACAATTTTGTCTCTAGTGTCTTTGGACAGCTCTTTGGTCTTGGCCATGTTAGTAGTTGGATTCTTACTGATTGTATGGGGTGGACAGGTGTCTTTATGCAGCTAATGACCTCAAACAGGTGCATCTAATTTAGGATAATAAATGGAGTGGAGGTGGACATTTTAAAGGCAGACTAACAGGTATTTGAGGGTCAGAATTCTAGCTGATAGACAGGTGTTCAAATACTTCTTTGCAGCTGTATCATACAAATAAATAGTTAAAAAGTCATAAATTGTCATTTCTGGAATTTTTTTGGGGGATTATGTCTTTCACAGTGGACATGCACCTGCGATGACAATTTCAGACCCCTCCATGATTTCCAAGTGGGAGAACTTGCAAAATAGCAGGGTGTTCAAATACTTATTTTCTGCACTGTATATATATTTGGCCAGATTCAGGTAGATGGGCGAATCTTTATTTTAGAGTAACGTTTCTCATTTACGTTACTCCGCCAAAACTTTAGGAGCAAGCACTGTATTCACATAGCACTTGCTCCTAAAGTTGCGGCGGCGTAGCGAAAATGAGGCATCGGAATTCAAATTGGGCGGGTAGGGGGCGTGTATTACTATAACTAGGCGCGATCCCGCGGCGAACGTACTGCGCATGCGTCGACTGTCAGTGCGCATGCTCCCAATTCTGTCAGGGAACGTCAAGGATGTCAATCCCCATTCACGGACGTTTTACGCAAACGACGCGAACATTTTTAAATTGGACGTGATGACGACGGCCATACTTAACATAGGATACTCCACTAGGGGGCTGTTTTTTCTTTACGCCGCGTATCTCTTACGGGCCGAATACGATCGTGAATTGCCGATTCTCGCTGATTAGCATATTCTCGGCGTTAATCAGCGGGAACGCCTCGAGCGCCATTTTTAAAATTGCAGTTCCGATACGACGGCGAAATACAATTACGCCGCTCATATAGGAACTCCAACCCGGCGTTTCTTGTTTTCTGACTACAGAAAACAGAAACGCCGGCTCAAAGTGAGAGTTAGGCTGGAGTATCACTGATACTCCAGGCTAACTCTACCTGAATCTGGTATATATATATATACATACATACATACATACATACATACATACATACATACATACATACATATATATATATATATATATATATATATATATATATATATATATATATATACACACTTATTGCTATTTTAATAAAGAACGCCATTGATTTGTGTCTTTTTTATCTGGCTGGAGTTTGGCTTTAACATGAACCCATCGTGGTTTTAATTTTTTTTTACTCAAAAATGTTTTGGTGGCCTAACTAAAGATGAGAGTACCCCATAGGCGTGCGCACAGGGTGTGCCAGGTGTGCCAGGTGTGCCTGGGCACACCCTAATAATAACCTTGTGCTGGGCAGATTTCCCCTTCTACTTGGCTGCAGAGAAAGGAACTGAGGAATCTTTGTCCTCAGTCCCTTTCTCTGTCTCAAAAGCGAGACATCAGGGGTCTATTTAGACCCCTAATATTTCACCTAGGCCCCCATGGGGCTCCAAAATAAAAAGTAAAAAATAATAATATTGTAAAAAAATTAAAATTGTAAAAAATAATAAAATTGTAAAAAAAATAATAATAATTATTAAATTAAAATAAACTGACACCAGTCTCTGCCCTTTAGACGTTGTCCACTGCTCTACCAAAACTGTCCATTGCCCTATTGCTTTGGGGTGCACATCCTAAAGCAATAGGCTGCGCACACCTATGGCTCAGTACCCTGACAAGTTAAAATAAGGGATTCAGGTAGCTACGACTAAGTCCCCTGACCTTAGGTACACATTGATCTTTTTGTACCATTTTTAAGCATTCTCGCTATCAGCTGCCTAAAGGGTAACTCCACTGTCTTCGTTAAAAAATAATAATAATATAGCATTAACACTTGCTACACAAGTCATATTGTAATTAAATGTCATTAAATATTACCTTTCCTTTTTACCTGTAAAACAAAACTACCTTTCCTTTTCAGTCTGCAGTGCTGTCAATTTTCTGTAAAAAAAATTCTAAAAATAAAATGCAAGTGAAGCAATTCACTAATACACGTTTAAACAAGGTTACAAAAGAATACATATTATTTGCATAGATCACTCTTTGCACTTTCAGCAATTGTATTGGGAGCGCCTTTTATCACATCATCACTATATGTACAGTACATAATAAAATGGTAAATTGGATATTGTTTCTGCAGCCTGACTTGGTGGCTTTCCCATGAGATGCTGGTGTTCTAATTGTGAGTGAAGACATAAATGCACCATAAATACCAGGGTAAAAATTTGCCTTTTTAAATCTCTTTGTGTGGACGCTCCCTCTACAGTTTTATATGTTAGAGGAGTTCAAATTCCTCCTTTTTATAATGCAAAAGTGTTACTTTGTGGGAGATTTCCTGCTGCCTGACTGGTAAATCCAGGGTAGTGGTAATTAGAGAGCATATGTAGATGTGGTGCAGTGTTCTGCACAGGAGGGTGCTGCATTGAGGTGCATCTCTATGGGCCTTCTCACCCAGCCATGGGAAAAGCCTGAAGAGGTCTTCATTAAAGTGGTTGTAAATTCTGTTACACCACTACAGGTAAGCCTATAATAAGGCTTACCTAATGGTAATGTAAATCTCTCCTATATTTACTATATACGCTGCTTCAGACATCATCAGCGCATGCGCACTAAAACAAACGGCCTGTGCCTTGACCAACAGTTTCCGCATGCATGTGCAGGATTGACGTCATCGCAGCTTCGGCCAATCACAGCGCCGGAGCCCCCAAACCCGGAAATAACTGAAAGATGTCGGCCGTGGGAGCGGAGTGCAGACAGCACTGCGGGGCATTGTTCTAAGTTAAGTATTTCATAATGAGCCAGTATGCCATGCTTACTAGCTCATTATGCCTTTGTCTTGCATGTTTTTTTCCCCGGAGGTTTATAACCTCTTTAAGCTTAAAGGGTCACTAAAGGAAAAACAATTTTTTGCTGAAATGACTGTTTACAGGGTATAGAGACATAATAGTTAACCGATTCCTTTTAAAAATGATTAAAAATAGATACAAATCAATCATATAATGTGCCTGCAGTTTAGTTTCACTTTTAAACTGGTTTCATGTTTCTGTGAAGTAGAGAGACACACAGAACAAAAACAAACAAACACAGGGCAGTGTTTTGTTTTTAAAATTAATCTGATTGGTTCTGAGGAGTTTTAGACACACAGCTTGGACCACAGTGAAAAGCTGTCATGAGATTTTTCATAAGGAGCCAGACAAGCAGGAAGTGTGGAGATCAGAGCAGAATTACAGCAACTTCAAAGCAAAAACGAACAATGAGGACATGAAACCAGGACTGCAGTAGGTAAGGAAGCCATTTAGCTAAAAAAAAATCCTTTAGTGATCCTTTAACCACTTAAACCCCAGAAGGATTTGCCCCCTTCATGACCAGACCATTTTTTTGCAATATGGCACAGCATCGCTTTAACCGACAATTGTGCGGTCGTGCGATGCTGTACCCAAAAATGTATGTCCTTTTTCCCCCCCACAAATAGAGCTTTCTTTTGGTGGTATTTGCTCACCTCTGCGGTTTTTATTTTCTGGGCTATAAACAAACAGAGCAAAAATTTTGAATTACTTTTTGTTATAATACACATCCAAAAAGATATATGTATAAAAAAAAAAAAACACATTTATTCATCAGTTTAGGTCGATAAATATTCTTCTACATATTTTTGGTAAAAGAAAATCACAATAGGGGTATATTGAGTGGTTTGCGCTTCTACAAACTATGGGATAGATTTAGGGACCTTTATTTATTTATTTATTGTTTTTACAAGTAATGGCAGCGATTTTTGAGGGACTGCCACATTGCGGCGGACAAATCTGACCCCAAATTACACTTTTTGGGGACCAGTGACATTATTACATTGAGTGCTATTAAAATGCACCGATCAATGTAAAAATGACACTGGCAGGGAAGGGGTTAACACCAGAGGGCGATTAAGGGGTTAAGTGTGTTCCCTGGGTGTGTTCTAAATGTAGGGGGGATTGGCTCACTGGAACATGACAGAGATCACTGTTCCCAATCACTGGGAACAGAAGATCTCTGACATGTCCCGCGTCAGAATGGGTATTCACTTAAACTGGCAGATCTGCGTTCTGCCTCTGTACTAGGTGATCGCGGGTCACCGGTGGACATCGAGTCCGCCTGACCCACAGGCACACTCCCGCAGTGGAAGTGCGGCGGAGCAAGCCACCATACAGGTACAGCAATTGGCGCAGGAGAGTCGGCTGGTCGGCAAGTGGTTAAAGGCTAAGTTAAAGTTCATAATTTTTTTTCCAAAATATTAGCTCCTATATGTACCAATAGGTACTTATTTTGCAAAAATAAAACAGCTTTCCATTAATTCTACACCGGCTTACCCAACTCTTACCCAATTCATGGTTGTTCAAACATGCTGCTCCATTATTTCTGCCTTACTTCCTGGCCAGACTTTAGGTCATGACACAGGAAGAAGTTGACCAGCTGAGGGTAGATGATGCAGGGTGTGTGCTAATGAGGTCAGCTGGTCGGCTCCTTCCTGTGTCATGATCTAAAGCAGCCTTTCTCAACCTTTTTACTGCTGGGGAACCCTAAAAATAATTTTCAGGTCTCGGGGAACCCCTGATAAAAGCTATTCATTGGAGGTCAGTGGGAAGAATGCCCTTTTTTACAGTAGTGGTAAGAATGTCCCCCTTAGGCCACGTACACACGATCAGACATGTCCGATTAAACTTATCCGACGGACCGTTTTCATCGGACCACGCTAAAGTGGTCTGATGTGCGTACACACCATCGGACCAAAAATCCGATCAGACCAGAACGCGGTGACGTAGAACACAACGACGTGCTGAAAAACAACGTTTAATGCTTCCAAGCATGCGTTGACTTGATTCTGAGCATGTGCAGGTTTTTGGTCCGATGCTTTTGCATACTAACCATTGAACCTGTCCGACTGACAGATTTTAAAGCAAGTCTTAAAACTTTGGTCCGACGGACAACGGTCCGATAGGCCGTACTGGTCCGATAAAGCTGGTCTGATCGTGTGTACGCGGCTTAAGATGTGAATCAAACTGCCCGGCCGTAGTAATAGATACTACGAGCGCCGGGCAGGCGCTGTGGCGGCTCGGTAAGCGCCACAAGGCGGTACTAAAGCCCGCAAATGAAGCGCCACGTCTGCAATCTCATGATTGCATGGACGTGGCGCTTCCCATAATGTACGTGGCCGGCGCCACATAGTACATTTAATTAAGGATTTTTGGAAATTTACATTTTTTTTCTTAAAGGGGCCGTTTAAAAAAAAAATGTGTGACTACAGGAGGGGGGGGGGGGGGGGCGGCGCCCAGGCGCCCCCTATAGACGGGCCGGCACTGCATAGAGCTGATGGAAAAAATGACAGCCAGATTGCAGGATAGACTGGAAATGCATGACAAGGTCTGGGAGGAGTGGCACCGGCAAGAGGATCCTGCCTGAGCTGATGGTCGAGCCCCCCTTCTGTTATCTGCAGTTTCCTTTCTCTTTCTTTATTTTTTTTCTCTGTTTTTTTCTTCTCTCTCTTTTTTGGATTATGTTGTGGTTTTCAGCAGATTTTATCTGATGTTTAGCAATTTCTATGTGAAGCCTGCAGGAACCCCCTGCGGTCTGTTTTGTGAACTATTGTTCTTCGTTATACACTGGCTCTATTGCTGTTATGCTGAAATTATTGTATCACAGTGCCAACTTACGATTAAAAAAATTGTTATTTAAAAAATAAAAATAAAATAAGCCCCCCATACAAGCTGCAACACAAACACATAAGTAACATAAAAATGTAAAATTATGCATTTGGGTGGCAAAATATGAATGCAATCTATACACTGGTAGGAGAACCTCTGGGGCAGCCTTTCTCAACTTTTTTACTGCTGGGAAACCCTAAAAATAATTTTCAGGTCTCGGGAACCCCTGATAAAACCTATTCATTGGAGATCAGTGGGAACAATGCCCCTTACTTTGGTGGTCAGTGAGAAGAATGCCCTTTTTTACAGTAGTGGTAAGAATGTCACCCTTACAGAGAACTATGAAGATCATTGGTGTAATACCATCAGAACTATGTAGGCACCATCAAACAAGAGGTAAATCAGCCACAGCTCAAGGAACCCCTAGCCACCTCTGGAGGAACCCTAGGGTTCCACGGAACCCTGGTTGAGAATGGCTGATCTAAAGTCTAACCTGGAAGTAAGGCAGAAGTAATGGAGCAGTGTGTTTGAACAGCCATGAAGAGAGTTAGGTAAGCAGGTGTAGAATTTATGAAAATCTGTTTTATTTTTGCAAAATAAGTACATTATTGCTATATTTGTACATAGGGGAGCAAGAATTTTGAAGAAAAAAAAGTTAACAAAGGTGAACTTAGTCTTTAAAATTCCTTCAAGTACTGGGCTTCTCTAGCAACAACTCCTGAACACAAATGGCTTATCTGGGCACAAGGATTTTCTATGAAAGGGGATGTCTACAATTTTCTGGGAACTTTCTGCGAAAGCTGCACCTTGCCAATTGGTTTACTCACGGGGGGCCTTGACTTCCAGATTGCCTGAACCCCCTGGTACCCCATCAAGTCTGCATGAAGGATGAAGCAGAATCTGGAGAGTATCTGTCCCTGCCAAAACAGGGTCCTGTCCCTATCTAAAACTTCCAAATCCAGGGTGCTTTAGGGTCGTGGTCATCAACCCTGTCCTCAGGGCCCACTAACAGGCCAGATTTTATGTATTACCTTGGGGAGATGCAGACTAGAATACTGCAATCACTGAGCAGCAAATGATATCACCTGTGATGTATTTCATTTATCTTGCAAACCTGGCCTGTTAGTGGGCCCTGAGGACAGGGTTGATGACCACTGATTTAGGGTACTTTCACACTGCCTGGCGTTAGCAGTAAAGTGCCACTAGTTTTAATGGTACTTTACCGCTGTTAAAACTGCGCTTTTCGCCTGCTAGCGGAGGACTTTTAACCCCCGTTAGGGGCCCGAAGAAAGGGTTAAAAGAGCCAGCACTGCCCATTCCTTTCAATGGGCAGGGGCGGTGCGGAAGCAGTGTATACACCCCTCGCGCACCGCCCCAACGCTGCAGCTTGCAGGACTTTTTTCTCGTCCTGCAAGCGCACTGCCCAGGTGTGAAAGCACTCTGGCTTTCACACTGGGGAGGCATGAGAGGCGCATTTCAGGTGCTTTACAGGTGCTATTTTTAGAGCTAAAATGCCTGAAAAGCGCCCCAGTGTGAAAGCAGCCTAAGTAAAGCAGACTAGCACATCTGCATCCCAAAATTGCTGTTGAAAACTTGTAAGCATTTTGTGCCTAACTTTGGCACACCAGTCCTATGCTGGGCTCTGCCTAGTGCCAGTGGCAACATAAAAGTCAAGTAGGAAGAGACCTGTCTAGCCAATGCAGTGTAAGCCACCATAAGGTGCGCTGGCACCCAATAGGAGCCAAGGGGAGCGTGGCACTACTCTGGGCACAATAACAAACACTCTAATAAAGTCCATTACAAGTGCCCATAAAATGTCATCTGTACAGCTGCTCTTCAGCGACTTAATTACACATGAGAAAGCTGCAAGCAAGTGTCATCTTACTAGGTCAAAATATGTTTGCCAATGAAAGGAGTTTCACTCTTGCAACTTGCAAAGTATTTGACTAATCGCATTACAGTGAGTGTCTTGATTCTTCCCTGAGGGGAGAGGAGGTAGAGATGACACAGGGAGACAAATGACAGGAGAGGGGGTGGAAGGCGAGTCATACAGATGACAGAGGAGGGTGTGGAGGTGACATTGGAAACAGGCAAGACCTGAATAGAGGCTCCTGTATGGGAGACGGGACATCAGTAGGTGAACCTGTCACTGACATATGCCCAGAATTCTGACAAAAAAAAGTTACAAGTTTTAGAAATGTGTCACATTTATTTTTTCTGACTTTGAGCACAAATCAACTTCACAATAAAATAATAATTTGCATTTAATTCTATCTTAATTCTATTTGCATACCTTTTATTATAGAGGTCTCGTATTCTGGCCAGTCCAGTGACATCATGGGTCCTCATCTTCTTCTCCACCAATGGTGGTGGGCTGTCCATCCTTTTAAAAAAAACATGTGGTTACCATTCAGTGCATTAATACTCTGAGCCTGGGCAAGCAAGATGACATACCCCCAGAGACATACCCCCAGAGAGACATAGCCCCAGAGACATAGCCCATCCAGAGAGACATAGCCCATCCAGAGAGACATAGCCCCAGAGACATAGCCCCAGAGACATACCCCCCAGAGACATACCCCCCAGAGACATAGCCCCAGAGACATAGCCCCAGAGACATACCCCCCAGAGACATACCCCCCAGAGACATACCCCCCAGAGACATACCCCCCAGAGACATACCCCCCAGAGACATACCCCCCAGAGACATACCCCCCAGAGACATACCCCCCAGAGACATACCCCCCAGAGACATACCCCCCAGAGACATACCCCCCAGAGACATACCCCCCAGAGAGACATACCCCCCAGAGACATACCCCCCAGAGACATACCCCCCAGAGACATACCCCCCAGAGACATACCCCCCAGAGACATACCCCCCAGAGACATAGCCCCAGAGACATACCCCCCAGAGACATACCACCATTGAGGGTTTTTTTTCAGAACAGCCTGGGCCCAGAAGTGGGTTGCATGGTGCTGACCATTCTTTATCCCGGAAGATTGGCAACATGTAGTGACAGCTCTGGATTGAAGGTTAGTATGGCAGCAAAGTTTTTTTTGTTTTGTTTTTTGAGCTATGTATTTTTTATTACCTTTTTAAACTGGAGGTCTACTTTAATAAACCACTTCAGCCCCGGAAGATTTGGCTGCTCAATACGATACGGCACTGCGCCGTTTTAACTGACAATTGCGCGGTCATGCTACGCTGTACCCAAACAAAATTTACGTCCTTTTTTCCCACAAATACAGTTTTTTTTTGTGGCATTTGAGCCCCTCTGCGGTTTTTATTTTTTGCGCTATAAACAAAAGAATAGCGGCATTTTCAAATCTGCGCTGGAGTTGGGTAAGCCGGTGTTTCATATTTACTCTGGATGCTAGGGGCGCTTCCGTATATTTGCCGCGTCGAATATGCAAATGAGCTAGATATGCCGATCCACGAACGTACGTACGCACGGCGCAGTGTTTTTACGTCGTTTGCATAAGCGTATGTCCGGCATAAAGTTACCCCTGCTGTATGGAGGCGTATGTAATGTTAAGTATGGACGTCGGGCCAGCGTCAACTTTTCCGTCGTTCACGTCGTTTGCGTAAACCGTTCGCAAATAGGGATTTGTGTAAGTTACGTTCACGTCGTTTTCATTGATGTTTTGCGACATGATTTGGAGCATGCGCATTTGGATACGTCCACGGCCGGCGCATGCGCAGTTCAAAAGAAACTTAATTTACGTCATTTAGCAGGGATGCGCTTCGGCGCTTCGGATACGCCGGAGGCATCTTAAAGAGCAGCTACGATGGCTCGCGCAGGGGGGAGGCAGCCTGCAGTAGAAGCAGTTAACTGCTTCCACACCTGCCACCGCAGTTTTACAGCGGCAGGTTGGCTCTACTGGGCGAGAGCATGTAATATAATGTCGCCTCGCCCAGCAGCCACTAAGGGCACGCGCGCCGCCGACTCCCGTGCGCATGCCCGGCGGGCGCGATTGCCGCCGGGCACACGGGATCTCTCGTTACAGAGTGAGGACCTGGAGCTGTGTGTGTAAACACACAGCTCCCGGTCCTGTCAGGGAGAGAAATGCTGATCTTCCGTTCATACAATGTATGAACAGAAGATCAGTGATTTCCCCTAGTAAGGCCACCCCCCCCCCCCCCCCCCCATACAGTTAGAACACACACAGGAACACACTTAACCCCTAGTGTTAACCCCTTCACTGCCAGTGGCATTTTTATAGTAATCAATGTCAAAAGTGTCTGATGTGTCCGCCATAATATCACAGTACCGAAAAAAAAAAAAAACGCTGATCGCCGCCATTACTAGTAAAAAAAAAAATATTAATAAAAATTACATAAAACTATCCCCTATTTTGTAAACGCTATAACTTTTGCGCAAACCAATCAATAGACGTTTATTGCGATTTTTTTTTTTTTACGAAAAATATGTAGAAGAATACTAGGGCTGTGCAAATTAACTTTTAATTAATCGATTAATCTTTAATTTTTTTGATCGATCAAAATCTTTTTGATCGATTAAAATTTTTTTGATTGGTACTCACCTCTCCGTCGACTTCTGGGCCTTCAGGGAGTTCCGTCGGAGATCCGGTGACGTCACGGACACCGGCGGGGCTTGCCGTGTCCATCTGAAGGGCTCCTTTGCTGTGCCTTACTATCTTACTATGCTGTGCCTTACCGGCGGGACCTTACTATCTGCCACACGCAAGGGCTGTTACACTTCCCTCTATCACCCTGGGATTCTACAGCCATCCACTGGGAGTTGTGATAGTTCCCTTCACGGGACATCTACATGCCGACGGACTGATGTTTACCCCTTCTCATCTGGATTCAGCAGTGGTATCGCTGTACACATTTTTATACCAGTATCATACTTGGCAACATGTTTTTATGACTGCTTTTGCTACCGTTTGGTAATTTACTTGCACTATTTTTACAGTTTATGTAACTACATCAATTTTATCTCCAGTGCAATATTTATTTGGTTACCTACTTGAAGACTATAAAAGTTTTAATGCTTTTCCCATCGAGCGCTGCCTTTGTGTGTTTTTTGTATCCTGCTGTCCATTTTTCCAGTTGTTGGTAGCTGCACTGGGAATCAGCCTGCAAAGAGATCAGCTAAAAGAAGCTGGATCTGTATGTGCTTTATAATTAATCGAAATTAGTCGATTAATCGATTAAAAAAACAAACGATTAATCGAACACAAAAATTTTGATCAGTAACAGCCCTAAAGAATACGTATCGGCCTAAACCGAGGAAACATTTTTTTTTTATATATTTTTGGGGGATATTTATTACAGCAAAATTCAAAAATATTAAATTTTTTCAAAATTGTCGCTATATTTTTGTTTATAGCGCAAAAACTAAAAACCGCAGAGGTGATCAAATCCCACCAAAAGAAAGCTCTATTTGTGGGGAAAAAGGGACACCAATTTTGTTTGGGAGCCACGTCGCACGACCGCGCAATTGTCAGTTAAAGCGACGCAGTGCCGAATCGCAAAAAGTGCTCTGGTCTTTGACCAGCAATATGGTCCGGGGGTTAAGTGGTTAAAAGAGATCGATGGTCACAGCATACTTTAATTTTGTAACATCAGTTTTATCAATCAATAGTTATTTTGACGATCCAATACAATCTTACTTGAGAAAGGTTCTGTGCGAAGGAAATATTCTGTTTCGTCTCTCACAGTTTCTCGCCAGGAGGTGTTATGTGTAAATAACTGCATACGTGTTTTCTCAGTGCCATGGGCTATGGACACCACTGCATGTTAGTCAGCTGTACTAATACCTATATACACTACTAAAAGGAACACCCCCCATTAGAAGGCTGTAAGGCCTCCAGATAACTTACCCCAAGACACTCTTTTCCAAACTACTTACCAAGAAAATAAAAAAGTATTTTTTTTTCTTTTCTTTTGAATATATGACTTAGAAGGGAAAGACATTCCAAATAAACTTGATGATAGTGGATATTATTTTGAACAGTTTGATAATAGAGGATTTTATATTACTGGAATAATTAGCCTTAAGCCATACACACAATCAGATTTTTCATCGGACAAAGCGTAGTATTTTTGTCCGAAGGGCGTTGGCCAGGAACTTGTCTTGCATACAAATGGCGAAAAATTGACAGCCAACAAACACAAAACTAGGTTTTTTTTTCAGCTCTTTAGCTCCGCCCTTTGGGAAACTTCTGCTAATGTTGTGTAAGGCTCCATTCACACTAATGCGTTTTTTGATGCATTTTGCAGGGACATTTTTTAACATGGTTTCCTATGGAATATGTTCACATCAATGTTTTTTTGTGCTTCTGCGTTTTTGGAAAGGGTCAGGGACTTGTTTTTTCCGCAAAAAGCAGCGTTTTGCATGTAATAGAATTCAATTGACCCGCATCCAAAATGCAAGCACCGCGTTTTTACAGTGAATTTGCCGCTATTTGTGTTTTTTTTTTAAACTGTTTATAGCTGGTTGTTAAGGCCCCTTTCACACTGACACATTTTTCAGGCGGTTTAGCACTAAAAATAGCGCTGCTATACCGCCTGAAAAAATTGTGCCCTGTAGTCTTCAGTGTGAAAGCCTGAAGGCTTTCACACTGAAGTGGTGCGCCAGCAGGACCGCTCCAAAAGTCCTGCCAGCCGCATCTTTGGAGCGGTAAAAGAATGGGTGTTTACCGCTCCTTCCCATTGAAATCAATCGGAAACCGCGGTAATACCGCTGGCAATGTGCCTTTGCAGAGGCACATTGCTGACAGTATAAACTCTTTTTCGGCCGCTAGAGGGGGTTAAAACCGCACCGATAGCGGCCAAATATCGCAGTAAATATGATGGTATAGCGGCGCTAAAAATCGTGCTGCTATACCGCCACTGCACCTCCACTGCCCTGTGTGAAAGAGGCCTAAAGGACATGTATAAAAAAAAAAAAAAAAAAATGCAAATCGCTGTAAAATCGCGGTAAAAACGTGTGTTCAAAAAAAGAGCAAGCAGTGCAAAAACGCTCAAAAGCAACATGCATAGGTGTATTTATGGCGTTTTAGCGCTAAAAATAGTGCATAAATAACACCTGAAATACTCCTGCCCAGCATCCTTAGTGTGAAAGCCCAAGGGCTTTCACACTGAGGCGATGCACTGGTGGGGAAAAAAAAAAAATCTCCTGCAAGCAGCATCTTTGGAGCGGTGAAAGGAGTGGTGTATACATTGAAAACAATGGGACACCGTAGTAATACCGCCACCAATGCGCCTCTGCAGAGGCGCATTGCCGGCGGTATTAACACTTTTTCAGCCGCTAGCGGGGGTTAATACCGCACCGCTAGCGGCTGAATACGTCCGCAATTCTGCGGCAGTTCCGACGGTATAGCGCTGCTAAAAATAGCAGCGCTATACCGCCACCGCACATCCTGCCGCAGTGTAAAAGGGGCCTTATGGTGAGCATTGGTTCTGAGCATGTGTGTTTGTACTTTGGAGTTTTGTCCGATGGTCTTTTGTACACGCGATCGGATAATCCGACAGCACACATTTGTTGGCGGACAATTTTAAAGCATGCTATCCCACATTTGTCTGGGGAAAATCCGACAACATTTGCCCAATGAAGCGTACAAATGCTCGGATTTTCCGACAACAGCCTGCCATCACACAATTCCCATCGGATAATCTGATCATGTGTACAAAGCTTTAGGGTGTCGCCACTCTAGATGAAGGAGCAACAGAGACACCTTTGGCCAGCGGCATTATCAATCTAAAGGCCCGTACACAGGATCGGATAATCCGACCGTCTGTACGATCCATCGGACAATTGTTGTCAGAATTTCCGGCAACAAATGTTGGCTGTGCATGCTCTCAAATTGTCCGACAACAAATGTGCTCCGTCGGATTATCCGATCGTGTGTACACAAATCCGTCGGACTAAAATCCAAAGTGCTAACCATCAGGCCTCGTACACACGATCGGACATATCCGATGAAAACGGTCCGCGGACCATTTCCATCGGATATGTCCGATCGGGAGTTTGATCCGATGGCGTGTACACACCATCGGATCAAATTCCCCGCCGCCGGACGGCGCGGTGACGCGGCGGTGACGTTGACGCCGCCGCGTCATCGCCACGTCACCGCACCAGGAAGTAAAACACTTCCGCGCATGCGCCGAATCCATTCGGCGGCGGCGCGGCGGCGGTGGGGGACGACATGTCTGCTGGTAAGTGTACTAACCAGCAGACATGTCGGGCGGACAGATTCCCACCGGATAGATTTCAAAGCTTGCTTTGAAATCTGTCGGGTGGAGAAATCTGTCCGCTAGCCCATACACACGAGCGGAGATGTCTGCTGAAACGGTCCATCGGACCGTTTTCAGCGGACATATCCCCTCGTGTGTACGCGGCCTTAGACAACAATAGCAGAAGTTGCCCAAAGGGTGGAGCTAAAGAGCAGAAAAAACACGTAATTTTGTGAATGGAGTGGAGATGGATTAGAACACCTGACAGTTTTTATTGCGGTTTGTGTCCCGTTAAGGAGAATTATCATCTCTAAGGCCCCTTTCACACTGGGGCGGGAGCTGCGGTGGAGGTATAGCGCTGGAAATAGGCCGCTAGCGGTGCGGTATTAACCCCCAGCTAGCGGCCGATAAAGGGTGCATTGCCTGCGGAATTACCGCGGTGTCCCATTGTTTTCAATGGGAAGGAGCAGTAAACACACCGCTCCTCAGACGCCAGCGCATTGCCCACAGGCTTTCACATTGAGATTTCAGGGCAGGAGTTTTTCAGGCGCTATTTTTAAGCGCTAAAACGCCTGAAAAACTCAGCATGAAAGGGGTCTAATTGACCTGTTTATCATTAAAAATGAAAGTAAAAAAAAAAAAAATACCCACATTTTGGGTTGTCCCCAGAAACGTAATAGAGGGGAAATCTTCTAATGGGGACACTCGCTCTGGTGACCTGGAGGTCCCCAAGGAATTCCATAATTTGCAGGGATTTTCTCTCACTTCCTGTTTGGCTATAAGACAGGAAGTGAAGGAAAATCTCCTTAATAGAACATGGCAAAAAAAAATTGTTATACGCTTCCCTTGTTCTATCCAAATTTAAAAAAAGTTTTGCCTATGCTGTAATTCTGACACACTAATACAATAGGCAGCACACACCTATGCAGTTTATAAAATCAGACCTCTGCATACTTGTGCAAAACGTATAGGAGCCATTTATTTCATCACCATGACAGTCAGGGAATTGCTATTTCCAGCAATGGCGGCCTCTGTATCCCCCTCAGTACAAGCCTGTGAGCTGCAGATGGAGAAAGCCTGTCCCATCCATACACAGGAGTGACACCTGACGTCACATCGCTCCGCCCAGTCTGGCCGCTACCTGCAGTCATGTGACCGCTAACCTGGAGATGTTGACAGGCGTCCCGTTACCATGGAGACAAGATTCGGCATGGCGGAAAAGAAGTTCACGGGGGCGCCCTTCGGCTGTCAGAGTGCCAGGTAAAGTGTACCGGGATACGGAGCACAGCAACCGCATACAGATCAGCACACGGGACGCCCGTCATTGCCAATTACCGTGCAGAACACCCTGATCATGTTCGGATCGGTGACTCCGGAGATCAGGCTGGGCAATCTGTGCAAAAACGGGTGCAATATAACAATTTGCAAGAATGGTTTTCTGTGTGTGTTACACAGTTTCTTTTTTTGCAACCGAATTTAGAAGAAATTAGAAAACAAATACAACTCAAGTTTATAGGAGTTAAAATACATTTTATTAGAACGTTGATATGCATTTTTTTTCTACAGCATGCTCAGGAATTCCTTCATCTCAGCAGATAGTGAAATTGTACACAGAGCTGGGCCCGATCCGCAAAGAATTACGCCGGCGTATCTACAGATACGCCAACATAATTGCAATTTCCCGCCGGCGTATCTTTGTTTTGTATCCACAAAACAAGATACGCCGGAATTACGCTAATGGCCGCGTACACACGGTCGTTTTTTGCGATGAGAAAAAAAACAACGTTTTTTAAAACGTCATTTAAATTGACCGTGTGTGGGCAAAACGTAGTTTTTTGTCTTCAAAAAAACGACCAAAAAAAAATTCCAACATGCTTGAATCTTTTGTGTCGTTTTTCAAAACGTCGTTTTTTGTGTCATAAAAAGTGATGGTGTGTGGGCAAAACGATGTTAAAAACGACGTTTTTAAACCCGCGCATGCTCAGAAGCCAGTTATGAGACGGAGCTTCAATGGAAAAGAGTGCCGTCGAACGTGGTGTACGTCACCGCGCTTTGCTAGAGCTTTGTAGAAAACGATGGTGTGTACGCAACGTCGTTTTGGAAAATGAAGTTTGAAAAACGTCGTTTTTTTTTCATGATTGAAAACGTCGTTTTTTTTCATCGCAAAAAACGACCGTGTGTACGCGGCATAAGAAACGACTGGTGTAACATTATTACACCGTCGTCTCTTAGGTGCATATTTACGCTGGACGCTAGGGGAGCTTCCGTCTATTTCTAGCGTAAAATATGCAAATGAGTGAGATACGCAAATCCACGAAACGCACGAGCGGCCGGCGCATTCCCTTTACGTTGTTTGTGTAAGCGTATCTCCGGCGTAAAGCTACCCCTGCTATATGGAGGCGCAGCCAATGTTAAGTATGGACGTCGGGCCAGCGTCAAATTTTCCGTCGTTCAAGTCGTTTGCGTAACTCGTTCGCGAATAGGGAATTGTGTAAGATACGTACACATCGTTTTCATTGACTATTTGCGACGTGATTTCATGCATGCGCACTGGGATACGTCCACGGCCGGCGCACGTTGTTTGCGTCAGGTCATTGATAATTTTAATAATACACGCCCACCTATACCCCATTTGAATTACACCCGCGAACGCCGGCCCATTTACGATACGCCGCCGTAAGTTACAGCGGAATTTCTTTGAGGATAAGGATTTTGCCGCTGTAACTTACAGCGGTGTAGAGTAAATGGGACACGCCGCGCCGGCGGGGGAGGTATGTGGATCTGGCCCGCTGTGTATGCACGGCTCAGTATGGACAGGAAGGTTAGAAACTCTCTTAAATGCGCTTTCTGATCCTAAACACCCCATGGCGAAACATGCAAAATTGTGTCCCCTCCAAGATGTATGAGTATGATATGTCAGCAAAAATACCCCCCCCCCCCCCCCCCCCCTCCTTCCAAAAATCTACCCCCTATTGTCCCCCCCAGTAATGTTCCCTCTCCCCATGTGCTCCCAACAACCCCCCCCCCCCCCAAAAAAAAAAAAATGTGAAATAAACATGATCACCCCTAAGCATAAATACCCCCTCCTTCCAGTACAAATCTGCCCCCTATTGAGCCCCCCCCCCCAGATCAAATGTTCCCCTCCCCATGTGCTCCCAGCACAAACCCCCCCCCCCCAAAAAAAAATTGTGTTATAAACTGCATGATCACCCATAAGCATAAATACCCCCTCCTTCCAGTACAAATCTACCCCCTATTGAATCCCCCCCCAGGTCAAATGTTCCCTCTCCCCATGTGTTCCCAGCACAAATACCCCCCCCCCAAAAAAAAAAATACCCCCCCCCCCCAGCACTAATCCTCTACCCCTCAAATTTCCCATCCAAGTGTAAAGCCCTGTACACACGATCGGTTTGTCTGATGAAAACAGTACCATTTGATGTACCATTTTAATCGGACAAACCAATCATGTGGGCCCCATGGGTTTGTTTTCCAGCAGTGAAAAAAATTGAATATTTTGTAAATTTTTCCTTTGAATAAAAAAACGATAGAAAA